>JANRGV010000002.1:22397891-22432688 GCA_024734035.1 Alethe castanea
CTTACAAAACATCATAACCTTTATCCTGAGATGAAATTCATTAAAATGCACAGTTTAGCATTTTTAAACATCATTTTCTATATCAAATTGTTGTCTGTCTGTGACAATGAAAGAGTTTAGAACTGTGACACTCATTGAGTATAAAAACCCATATTTCAGTGTGCTAGACCAGCTGCATTGCTATGAAATAATTTTTTCCTTGGCATTGAGAACAGTTGTTCCTGCTCAGCTCCTGGATTGGCATAACCTGGTGTGTTGTGTCATTCTGTACACTGAAGTTTTAACATTTTTCATGTCACATTTACAGCCGATGACCCCACACAATCATTGCAGTGGTTCTGAGGTCAAAGTTTAGTGACCTGCTGGCATTTGAGCCCTTGGCCATTCCTTTCCATCCACAATAACCTCGTTATCCCTCTCTTCAACCACCCAGAGAGGAAGGTAAAGCAAGGACCACGTTTGCTGACAGAGCAGCCAGCTTTCCGTGGAGTTTTGGGATGATCTGATTTTGCACAAAGCTGTATCCTCTCTGCACAAATCCATAATTAATGACAGCCAATTGCTCCTGGTTTTGTTCATGCCAAGGTTATTTTGGACAGCACTTTGGATCACAAAGCCTCAGCAGAGTCCTGTAAACACTCTTGGGTCACTGATGAGAAGACTGCTGTATAATTCTAATATATTCTCCTCAAGCTTGATGTCTCCACTGTAGCCCAAACACTGTCTGCTTTGAGTGCCTCTATTTACAAATGCTCTCTGCTGCCCCAAAGTTTAAACACTTTCTACATGTCTGGATTGAATTTATTGCCCTGAATGAAACTTTTCAGTAGGAGCTGCCCTTCTGGTCACAGCACATCCAAAGTCAAATGAGGTTTGATGGGAGAGCTCCTGGATCATCCACCAAGCCCAGCCTGAGCTGGAGCCCACGGGGAGGGGGAAACCCATCCATGGGAGATGCCAGGGCTTGGCAGAGCCTTTGGAAAAAGGGCTCAGAGCCCCTCCTGCACCAGGTTTTCAGCCATGCTGGACAAGGGGAAGGGCAAAAACACCCAGGAGAGGTTGGAGTGGTTTGAGAGCCAACCCTCACATCCAGAGCACCACCACTGACCCCACTCCTGCTCCACCACCCTGCCCAAAAATGGGATGTTTTCTTTAATGTTGCTGCTTGGATGTAGCAAAAATTGGAATGACAGACATCACGCCCTTTGCAGGGTGGGGCTGGGAAAACTGCATTAGGAATAAAATAATTTCAGGGTAATTTCCTAAATAAAGTGTTTTGTGCTGCCTGGATAGAAAAATCCCAAAGGGAGCTTATTAGGACAACCTTTCTGTTTTTTAACTGTAAGGGTGGCTAAAAGCTGGAGTAGCTTATGGAAAATAAATTTTTTTTTAGCAAAGAAAAGGCTTTCAAATATGATTAAATGAACATCTACCAAGATTGCTTTCAGGACAGCTGACCCTGGCTTGTATTAGCAAGGACTGAATAGATGTGTCACATCTTTTCTTCCTTTTATTTACTCTTTGACAGTTAATTTTCATTTTTTATAATACCAACTTTGACACTTAAATCAATTCCTGTGGGTTGTATTTTGAACCTTTTCAATAAGATGAAAAGTCAAATACACCTGATTCTCCCTGGCTGTACCATTAATTTCTAGAAGCTGACTTGCAGGCTATTCGCTCAAGGGTACTTTTACAATACAAAAAAAATGAAATTTTCCAAATTTTAAGACTTTTAAACTGCAAGACAACAAATATAGCCAGGATTATTAGATTTTCAACAGGAAGAATTAGGAACTTGCTTGCTAAAATAATAGAAGAAAAATGTACCTAATGTTTAAAGAGTAGTGGTTAAAACATATTTGTGAAGTACAGAGGTATTTGCTATGACAGCTGCAAATTTCAATAACATTTACAGATTTGCCTTTTCTTGAGTGATCCATCCCACAGAATAATGAAATCATTAAGGTTGGAAAAAACCTTCAAGGTGAGGTGCCACATTTACTCATTTTTGAACATTTCCATGATCTGTGTATGGACATTTAATGGCCAAATCCTTGCCACTTCTCTCCCCCATCATTGCCTGCTGAAATGATTTGACACCTCTGTGGATTCCTAGGGAACTTTCACCAATATTGTTGTATAAAGAACTTTGAAATATTTTTCACCAGTTTACCAAATGTCTTTGCCCAGTAACTCACAGCTGATGGCTCCAAGGATTGCATTTCTGGTTTAGTGTCTCTTTTCCTTGGGCTGAGATATCCCAGCGTGTGCCTTTAGCATTCCAAATTACTTGGAAATAAAGACACACGAATTCAGAGGAGCTCTGAATAATTCAAACTCACCACTTTTCCACCTGCATGTTTCAGTTAGTGAGCCTTGCATAACAGTGGAAGCAACACCAAGAATATTTTTTCCTGGCTAAAGAGAAGTGAAAGGCTTGTCCTTTCCCCAGTTTTCAGCAGAAAGGTCCCTGTCACTAGCAGGTTGCTGGAGCACAGAACTGCAGTACCTGGGTGTGAGTGGGGATGGCACAAACCCAGAGAAGTTCCAAAGAGCCAGGATGTGCTGGAATTGCATCTTCAGCACTTGTCCCGTGCTCTTTTCCTCACCTCCAAATAAAAAAACTATTTTCCCTTTATGAAATCATGTTCTGCTTCCTCCGAGCTCTCTGCTCCTCAGTGCATCCCTACAAAAATAAAAGGCTGTTCCCAGTCCTCCACCACTCCTTCTAGATGGAGGAAAAATTGTTCCTCTTCTGTTTCATAGTCCACACACAAAGATTTTTCAGGGACCATAAAATTTAACATGTATTTCTTAATTTTTATCTCTGGATATGGGACTTGCTAACAAAACCTATTTTTTTAACCTTGCACACATAGTAATTTCTTTTCTGATTTGTTGATCAGACTTGTTCTTAAAAATAAAAAATTGCCTATTCTGCCTATTGTTTTTCCAAAAACACTGAGATAAATCCACTTATATTGCTAATACAATACTTTGCCAGTTGCATTTAGTTATTCAGTCAGAAAAAGGGTGATGCAATTTTTAGAGAAAAAAAGAGTTCAAGCTAATAATTTTAAAGTTTAACTAAATGAAAAGTATTCACTTTAAAAAAATTGAATATTAGATAATCTTAAAGTTTTTAGAAGCCTGGAACAAGTGGAGTATTTCATTTCACAAGCAAAGCTCCAGTTTTACTTTTGGCTCAAAAGGGTTTCAAATGCTTTTGTTAAAGCCAATCCAAAATGATTTCCCTGGATTTTTCAGAACTGGTAGCTAAATAAAAAATCAGCTCATACTATTCCGGGGTTATTTGAGGATTTCTTTGTGTTACTCTTGCGCTTCCAGTTTCATTCTCCTGGCTTGAGTAGCAGTTAATTATTTTCTCAAAAATCGAAGGTAGACCTTAGCAACATGAAAGCAATAAAGAAATTCAATGGATTGCATTCACTCAACAGGGTAAAAATTTCTGAAGCCTGAAAAGTTCCTGCCCTGGGGAGTGAAAGGCCACTAATAGCCCCTTGTCCTTGAGAGCAGCCCTGAAAAGAAAGAGGGAAAAGAACTACTTTGCTGTGAAGTGGGGTTTCATTTCCAGCTCCTGTAGGTATTGCAGCAGACACATGCCAGAAATAAAAGTGCCCCTGAACAAGTTAACAAGGTCTTTGCAGAAGAAAGAACACACCCTTCATTATCATCCTGATGGGAGGGACCTTCAGTCCTCTTCTTCTGCAGGGCTACAGTGAGACTTAAGTCCAATAAAAATTAAGAATCACTGGTGGGGTTGGGGTATAAAAGGCAAAGAAAGAGCTGGTGTTGGTTTTATCACCCCCTTGCCAAGGTTTACATCCTTTGCTGTAAATATTGTAATATTCAGCTAAAGTCTGGTCATGAGGGGAGTGTTGGGGTTTTTTCCCCATAAATTTAGTGAGCCAAAGATTGTCTTTAGTTGGTGAAGTTTGTGATTCATTCCTAATGAAAGCCTTGCTTTGCTTGGCACCCAGCCTGGCCAAGGACTGGGAAATGACTTTGAATGAGCAGAAGTGACATTCTGCATTTCACTAACTTATTACACCCTCCTTGATCCAGTGCCTTTTGTCATCTGGGGTCTCATCTTGAAGCCTGTAGTAAGGGAAAATTCTCTCTGACTTCAAAGCTAAGCAGAGCCTTCATGAATAAATCACCTGAGGTTTTGGTGTCACTGATCACAGATCCAAACTTCCCAGACAATTTGGATTCAGGAATGTGTTGCCAAGCTTTGTACTTGGCATCCCTAATTCTGCTCCTGCTTGCTGTGTCTTCCCTAATTCTCCTTATCATCTCACTGCTTGCCTTCTCCAGATTCAGTAAACTCACAACAACTGGTTTAATCTCCGTATTTAAATATTTAAACCATTTGTCCTACCCAGGATTTACCCCTTATTATAAAAAATTGCAGTTAAAGAGAAAATAAATTCATTTAAGAGGTATTTTCCTCCTGTTGAAGCAGCATCTTGCTGTTGCTGACAGAAATGGGTTTTTGTCTGAGGTAGGAGGGAGATTCTTGTGGGTGTAATTGAGGAGCCCAGGCAGTTTTCCCACTCAGAGCAGCTGAGGATGTTGTCCTCAGTTTTTAAGTGAAACACTTTAGTGCCTGGTGGAAATAACAAAGGAAATAATCAGATGTTGGGACGTAGACACAGATAGAAAAGTCCAATGAGCTTTTATGAAAGCTTTGCAGAGATTTCTTCACATGTACTAATAGCAAAAGCAAATGACTTCATTAGGAGTGTTATTGCAGCAACTATCACACACCCTTCTTCAGCTGTTACAGTGCAATTATTTGAAGGCAAAAGCAAAGAGCTGCAAATTAACAAACTTCAATTATTGTTTTTAAACTTCACGACTTTCTTCTTTCTTCTCTGAGAAACAAAACAAATTTTAGAGAAGCTGACAGATCATCTTCCCCACACTCCAAAATCAAAGCTGCTATCATTTGAAATATTTAGAAAGTGCAAGTGATATACAGACATTTTTTTAATGTTTCTCTCATCAATAGTAACTTGCAAAGTTCCAGTTTAGCCGATTTCTGCTTCATCTCAATTAATTCTGGCTTTTCCCAGGAGATTCATCTTTATTCCTTTGAAACTGAGGATGGATGAGTGTGTGCCTGGCCTTGAGAAGAAGAGCCCAACATCAAAGTTCAGCCTCTGACCATGCCACAGATTATTTTATGTGAGTTGAACAAGTCTTCCCTTACTCAGCTCTGTATCTGTGAAAGAGGCTGCTGATAAATTTTCTTCCCCATCTTTTATCTCTTTTATCCAGTGCATGAGATTGGCTGTCAGGATATGTCCCATTAAGAAGCAGAGCACCCAGCACAAGAGAGCCTCAATTGCCATTCACACTTTCCAAAGCAGAAATATGAAGAGATTCAGCATTAGATTAATAAATGTAATGTGTCCCAAAATGAGGGAAATCATCTCCACCGTAAGCATCTTTATTTTCCTTGGGAAACTTTACAGACACATTCAGAGTAGCTGATGAGCAATAGAAGCAGTGCTAAAAGACCAATAAAATACATGAAAGTCAACACAGACAGATGCCAGCAGGTCACCTTAGATGGTTTTGTGTAAATTAAAAAGAAATATGGAACAATTTACAGCTGGCCCTTCTGCAAGACAGTTCTTTAGAAAATTGATTAGTAATCTCACAGGCTACCCCTTTCTTTGCCTTAGTATTTTACAGCTTGCACCATCCATCTGCCACCCAAGCATATAAGATCAGCAGCTACACAAATCAGTAGCTAGATAAGATCACAGGCTATTTGCTTATTTTTAAAAAGAAATGCAGAAAAATTGGGAAATGTGGGGGTCTGGGGTGGTGCTGGATTCCAGGACAGACTGCACAAGGACTGAGGTGTTTTTAAAGCACCCTTGCACAGCAATGTCCCAAGGTCTGAGAACTCAATAAATTAAAAAATACTCAGTTCCAGTTGCAAGCAAAGTATAAAATAAACTCTAACAGAGGCAATTTCCACAGCGAAATGTGAGTGAGCACATGTAAACAGTGATGGAAGTGCAGGCTTCAGTTTGTCTGAAATGAGATTCCTGAGGGCTCAGTCCTGACCTTTCCTGTTTAAACAGATCCTATCCTGACCATATTTATAAATATATTCATGGCATATATATTCATACTGTTTATGTACTCAGAGAATGATCTTCCTGTCTCAGAGACAGATCATCTGGCAGTGTTATCATCCTTCCTCCCGGCCAGAAAAACCCAACCAAGCTGTCAGAGCACAGAAGTTAACGCTATAAAAGATTAATACCATTTCTATAATTAATTGCTAATTAAAAACAACATATATCCACTGCCTGGTGTATTTAAGCACTCTTAATTCTTGAGTGGGCAGAGTGCTGGACTTCTCACCTTCAGCCCTCTCCTGATCCTCCCCAAAATCTGCAGGGGATGGGGCTGAGCTGTGGCTGCATCTGACACGTCCTCAGCTGAGTCCTAATCTGAGCTTGTGCAGAACAAGCTCCTGCAGCCTTCAATTACCCCTGCAGAACTCTGAAATTGGATCAGTGAGGGCTCTCCTGACGAGGAGAGCACGAGGTGGTTTTTATTGTACACAGCCAGCTCCGGAGTGCCAGGTTAGGGCTGGAATCAGCTTTAATACTTATTTTTAATTATAACTTTGCAGCAAGGAGTGCAGATCGATAAAGCAGCCTCTTTTGTCTGTGACCCACAGGAGAAACGACCAGCATTCCTCTAGGGAGCATTTCACCACAAAAAAAACCCCAAAAAACCGGGGGAAAACAGGTGGAAACCTGTGATTTCTCCTCTCAGGGAGGATGCGATGCATTTTCTCATTGCCCTGCAAATTTGACTCATTTTTTAGGTAGCACAAGTCCTATCACCATCTTTTATTTCCTGTCATGGGCAGAGTGACTTCAGAGCAGCCCCTTCTGCCCTTGCTGGACAATTGGAGCTGGCTGTTTGTTCCTAATTATTAATCCTGTGATTTGCATTTTAAGGAACTGAATTACTGGAATATACGAAGGAAAAACACTTCTTTGGAGGTGTTGTGCAGGTGAGCTGTGCTTAAAACAGAGAAGAAAACACTAAAATCCTCTGTCCTGCTTTGTCCTCTCACCAAGGTGTTTGGGTTTTCAAACAAATTATCATTCATACTGATAATTAATAACAATTATTAATGTCCTGAAAGGACTGTGAGCCAAACACTGAATTTTCCCCTGGAGTTCTGCTTAACCTTTTGAATTAAGAGGATTTTTATCAGGTGACATTACCTGAGTCAGATTTCCTCACCTTTCTCCTCATGGATTTCAGTTCCCCTTTTGTGGTCTCCTCTTTGCAGAACTTTTTGGCTTCGTGTCATTTTAAGCATAAGGCAGAGTTTACCTGAGAAATATTTAGTAAAAAATAAACAACAATTATGAATTTATTGTAATACTACCTGCAGTTTCAAATTTGAAAAGATCTTTCAGAATGTATTTTAACATTTTCAAACATTAACATTGCCTCATAATGGAGCTTCTATAATCAGTTTTTGAAAGATTCTCGGGCATCTTCCTTATTCTTTCCTGTATGCAAATTGTCACAAATACATAACACACATTTTTATTAAAAGACTGAGAGATTTTATTCTCCCAATTCAATTCCTGAGGTTCAGCTTATCAGCATTTTCACCTGCATTTCTGGAGCAGAGAATTTTATGCTCTGAGCACTGTGTGGCCTGCAGGGATGAGTGGAAGAGCCTAAATAGGGAGGGATTTCTTAGTTTCTGCCAGCAGCTCTGTCTGTTTTCAGCCTGGAACTGACCTCTGTACATCAGGAATTCTTTGTTTCAGAGATTTAACTCCAAACTCTCTTTTGCCTCCCTTCAGTGGAAAACCCATGTTATAAAAAACCCCATCTCTGATCAGATTATTTCAGGAATAAGATGCCCAAACGAGGATCCTTTGTCAGTAAACCAGGAAAACTCTCAGCAGTGCAGACATCTCCAGAAAACAAATTCAGATTTATTTTGCCATCAATCTCCCTCAAAAAAAAACCCCAAAACCCAAAAGAAATAAAAAAATACTAACATACAATTGTAATTTCAGAAAGAGCAACCCACACTTAAACTTTCAAATGAGTGTCTAATTGGAATAGAAATCTTGATTAAGATTGCTAAAGAGAGACATATTTCCCAAAGAAAATAAAATTACTGCTACAATACTCAAGGTTTGGAAATTTTTCTTTTTCTTTTTTTTTTTTTTAATAGTAAACACTACTCATCACATTTGGAAGTTTTTTTCCATAGGCCAAGGTGATATTGGAAGATGCAGATGAACAACATAAAGAAAAAAAAAAAAGTCTTTTTATTTTTTTCTGGGATAAGTAGAGGGTTAGTTTTTAATTTTTTTTTCTTTGCCAGATAACAAAAACTAAAAAAATTGATCCAAATGGAATTTTCATATTTTAGGTTACACTACATCAGACATTACCTTTTCCAAAGGTTAATAAATCAGGGGCTACCTAAAATAAAAGCAGGCAAACAAAACCACAACCTCTGTTGGATCAGCTTACTTCACAGAAAATGTAATCAACACGTGAAATCTGATATACCACAAGCAAAATCCAGATTCATAATTTATTCATGGCTTCATCAATAGTTCCAAGAGACTCCCAGCACAGACAGATTTGTTATGCCACATTAATATTTTATTGGGTTTTATGGAAGGGGAAAAAAAAATGAACAAGGAGGATAAAATGATACAAATAACATTTAAAAGGCAAAGGAAGAAGAGGGGGGGTTGGAATTACTGAGATTGAGGAGAAATGAGAGGGAAATGGTCAAATTGTGCTGGGTGGGGCTGGGTGCCACCACACACAGAACTCACAGAGCTTCATTCTCCTTCTTCAGTGTCCAAGAAGCTCATCTGACAAAGGTATGTTCAGAGAAGGGGATTGTTTAGGAAAAATGAATGGTCAGAGAGGAAAACAAATGGTGAAGCTGAACTTGGTAAACTTTTTCTCAAGGAAACATCAAGTGAATGCCCAGAGCTGCAACCCAGAGCCCTGGAGCTTTGGCTTTCCTCTCCCTGCAGCATTTCAAACCATATTTTCCCTGAAAAGTGGGATTTTTCCATCAAGGACCCTGTGTCAGCAAGGCCACGTCTGCCCTGCCCTCAGTTTTTAGCTCAGCTGGGGACACTGCAGCAGAATATCCTCAATACTGAAAGCTATCTTTGCTCCTTGGAGAATCACAGCTCCTCCCAGCTTGGAATTAGCTTTTTTCACTTTTTTTTTTCCTACTTTCTTTTTTGTTTTTTTGGCAGAGAGCACAACTGAGAAATGATGGATTATCATTTCTCATTTGGACTCCAAGTCCATGCAACGGCCAAAGGAAATAAGCAGTTTCTCCCGAGTGGCACAAAGCGCATTGTTAAGGTGAAAGGAAAACCAGGAGGCAAAATTAAAGTGATTTGTCCCAGACCCCAGAGCTGGAGAGCTGAGCTGAGGCTGGAGATGCTTTGGGCTTGCTGAGATGCTTCACTCCCGACACCCACTGTGGGTGGACACGAGGAAAATCCTGAGCAAGGGAGGCTTGGTGGAGTGAAATTCAACTTTCACCCTGATTTCCAGAGGCTGGGTTTGCTGCTGATTTGTGGTCACACAAGGAATGGCATCCTGCTGGTGCCTGCAGTGAAATCCCCCTGCACTGGGAGCTGCTGGGGTCACAGCCCCAACCCTGGGGTCACAAGAAGGGCTTGGAGAGGATGGAGGGTGTTCAGGGAGCTGGGAATGGGCTGGAGAATTCCTGAGGAGCTGGGAAGGGGCTCAACCTGGAGAAAAGGGGGATCAGAGGGGAATTTGTGGCTCTGCACAACTCCCTGACAGGAGGGGACAACTGGGGGGATTTGGGATCTCATCCCAGGGAACAGGGACAGGAGGAGAGGGAACGGCCTCAGGCTGGGCCAGGGGAGGTCAGGTTGGATATTTGGGAAAATTATTCATGGAAAGGGCTGTCCAGCCCTGGCACAGCTGCTCAGGGGATTTAAGGTCCCTTCCAACCCCAACCATCCACGATTCTCTGCATGGGACTCACAGCACCTGATCTCACTCCACAGAAAAGGCACCAAGAGAATCAGAGCTGGATTTCCTCGGATTCTCTGGGACACCAGAACAATCCCACATTTTCCTGTACCTCTTGATCAATTCTAACAGCAGCTCTCCAGCTTTTTCTTCTTTGGGGAGCTTCTGAACAAGTTCTTGGCTTCCCAGCCAAAGCTTTGCAGCTCAATTTCTCCCGGAGCAGCAGAAAAAAAAAAAAAAAAAAAGCAGTCATTTGCTGGAATCATGAGCAGCTAATTTGCTGAGTTTAGTGGCAGGAAGCCTGAAGATAATCAATCCAGTTCTTCTGTACATATATGAATGCAAGGCAGCGTGCTGAGGAGGGCAAATTGCACTGCTCAAAACAAGATGAAAAGTCTTATCAGGTGAAACTGTGGATAAATCTTCACTGGCAGAACACTTTGCTCAGAGTATCTCCAGGTTCTTGGGAGACTTTGAGTGTCTCACGTAGCCAGAACCCTCACAATTGGATAATTACTCTGATTTAGGATATGTTTATGTTTTTATCTGGAAGAGAGTTACATTTGCAGCACAAATTTCCAGATTGCTGCAGTTATTCCTCCTCTGAGTTCAAGCAGTTGGACATAACTAAGTTTATATGGAAGCATTTAACTGTTAAAAAATTCTTAATTCTTTACTGACTCTTGGTTTTTCTCTATGTAAAAACTATTCTTTAACACTCTCTAGCACTTGCTTGCATTAAATGTATTACAGCATAATAAAATAAATATATGATAAAATACAGATATTGGCCTTCTCTGCAGCTAAGAACTCTGTTTTCTGTTTCATGCAGCCAGATCCACACCAGATTGCTCAGATCCATCAGTCAGCAGAGGAAGTTTTCTCTACCCAGCACATAGCTCAGACACTGAGACAGACAAAATAAATGTGAGCTGAGCTGGGCAATATAAAACTGCCTAAAATCCTTCTGGGGCTGTACAACTCCATAATTCTTCTGAGATTCACTGAGCAGTCATTTCTCTCTTTCTTTCTCCTGCTCCGAGGTGGGTTTAACTGACAGGACCAAAACTCACTGCCAGGAAGTAAAAAGGAGAAAACTCTACTGTGTATTTTACAGCTGGGCTGTAGCTGGAGAACTTCACCAGCCCTGCTGTAAAATCCCCTCACTGGCTTCTGGGCAGTGAAATATGGACAGAAAAACAAACAAACAAATACAGGAATCACTTCCCCACAGCTGACATTTAGGGCTGTGCTGGGTCTGTCAGGTGAAATCCTGAGCAGGAAATTGGTTCACAACTTCCCTCAAAATGCCAGAAGAGTTGTGACTCTCCAAGGTCTGGAAAAAGAAGGTTTTGTACTCTCTGGTGTCAATATGTGTGATGGAGTTCCTTCACAATTGTCCAGAAACTTGCTGGGAGCCCAGAAATATCCCATGTTTTGTTCTTTTCAAGTTCAGGCTTTATACTGTGCTGTGAACAGCAATTCATGTGAAAGCAAACAGACAAAGCAAAACCAATGTCCTTTGTAAGTTCTCCTGGTGAAGTTTTAGGCACCTACAAAGCAATGGCTTTATTTTTCCCACATTGGGGATTTGTGTTCCATGTTGGCACACAAAGCCAGGAGCACCAAAGGCAAGGTGAGATCCTGAATTCAGGTGTTTGAATTTGGACAATTTTGACATTTCATTACATTTTTCACTGGAAGGGCCTAGTGCGCTTTTAGAAATAAAACCTGAAATAAGCTTTGGTTGCAAAGTTTCAAATGAGCTCTTTTAAACTGAAAAGCAAATGAACAGACTTTCCAGTGCATGTGTGAGATCACAGCATTAGAGCAGACTGAGAGAAAAATATTGTGGCCCACTGAACTCTGTACAGAAAAACAGAAAGGAAAAGCAATATTACTCCACCTTATTGCACAAATACACCTGTGTGCACCCAAACTGAAGAGCAAAAAACCTGTGTACCAATGTTATCCTCTCTAATTAGGGAATTGTGAATAATGCTGGTAATAAAAAAAACAGCATATAAGGGCAATAAAATTGCATCTCCCATAATAAAAGATGTCTCCTTTGGGGTCACATTTAGCTTTTGTGGGTTGACAAAGGGATCAGTCTCCATGACATATTGTTAAGTGACTGCTCCTCTGATCCTGGAATGTCTTCTCCACTCACATACATATTTCTGGCTTGTTAGGGAGGCAGCCTGACAGTACAAAGGGCTGGATGTATGTCTGTGCATTGTAAGCAGAACTTGGAGATGCTCTGAGTCAGGATTTTGTAATCAGATGCCAGGGCTAAGTAACTGGCTATGTTCTACATCTTCCCCCAAAATAATAAAAAAAAGCAAAGTCTGAAGCAGCTCTGGATACAGGGAGGCTCTGCAAAGCCCTTTTGAGGTTTTTAAAATGCATGATTGGAAATATCTGCTGGGTGGTTTTTTTGTCTCGTGTTCCTCAAAATCTGATCAAACGTTGAAGATGATCAAATTTACATGGGGGAAGAAAGCACAAACTTCCGCCATTATCTCCTTTTCTGCTTCCTTATAAACCCAAACTGGATGGCATCCAATTTCTCCTCGCAACTGCCTCTGGAAATGAAAGAGGGCCTGAATAGAGGAGGAGATGAGCTGCTTTAAATGCTTTTTCATAGTTCTCACTGCTATGAAAGCTTCATTAAAAGCTGCAGCTTGCTTGTTTTCGAACTCTTCCGAAGTAATAAGCATATAATTGTGCTGGAAGCTTGGGAGGAGCGTGTCCCTGCAAGCCACTGCAGCAGCCTTTCCTTTCAAGGTCCTTTTGCATTTTCCTGGGGATCAGTCATTCCCATCTGAAGGAAATTTAGAAGAAATAATGTGTTTTTTTTAAAGAGGACATTGATGATTTGCGGTGTTGATATGTTGACATAAATTACTTCCTCATGGACTGCTGACTCTGAGGGTGTCTTGTGAGCCATAACAATTATTTTGGCTTTTTTTTATTTGGTCTTCTTAACCCACATTCAAACTGTGTCAGGCACAGGCTCACTGCTGAGTCCTTCCATATTTATTTTCATTTCTTCAGATGGAGAAACGTGAGGAATGAGAAAGAAAATTTGTGCTACCAGCATTTTTTGCATTTTCTCCTAAAAATTCAGCTCCAGCGCTGAGATCCACACATATTCTGACTGATTCCTTAGAATTTCTTCTGCTATCTCCTGTGGAGCAAAACCGACCTTGCTGCAGATGTTAATAAATGCTCTTTTGGAACAGCTGGAAGGGATTTTGGGAGCATGGACAGATGAATTTCATAACACCGAGGGTGAGAACAACATTCAAAGCCCTTAAATCACCCTCCACAATAAAATCCTTCAGTGGCAAAAATCCACTTCATGGATTCAAAAAATTCAATCCAATATTTACTCATGAAATTCCACATTGAAAGTCCTGGGCTGGGATGCAAGAAAACAGAGATTTCCACAAGGGTTTAGGCTGGATCAGAATATTTCCTGATTTGACCCACAAATCACAGCCCCAAACATGTCAGAATGAAACCCAGTGTATTAGAAATACCGTATTGACAAGAATTTAAGTAATTCCCACCAAAAATAAAGGGGAAATTCTTGGGCTGAGCTTAAATTAGCAAAATAAAACCTAATGGGAAGAGTGACAAAGATATTTAGAAAGTCAGCTGTGGATTCTGTTAGAAAGGAATTGACATTTATTTAGAATATACATTTCTGGGGAATGTTTCCAAGCCATGCTTCATTGCCTTTTTCCAGTCTGCACAAATTTATTACCCAAAATAAAGATCACAGTGCCCAAAGAGTTACTTTGACTTCTTTCCACCTTATTTCCAGTTTATTTCTAGGATTCCAGTAAAAATTCCCTCCTAGTTTACAATGAAACAGAATGGATTAATAAATCATAAAACACAAAACTATGAATTTTTTTTCCCTCATCTTGGTAGCAGCATTTTTCAGCGTTCCCCAAGCTAACTCCACAACTCCACACCAGCATCCAGAAATAAGAAAGTGTATTTACATTTGTTAATTTGCTTTCACCAACTGAGAAAAATAACTGGGTATTTCACAATAATAGATGTAAAACTTATAGTGAGGCTAAAGATAACTCCAGTTCCCTCTGAAACAGTGAGAATTTCCTGGCACATAAAATAAATATGAGTAAAACCAATGGAAAGTCATTTCTTTACTTTATTTTACTCCTTTTTTTTTTTTAATCAGTAAAGATATTGCCACATAAAACCCTATTTTGGACTTTTATTCTCTGACTGAGAGGCTCTTCTGATAGAAAGAATATTCCCAGCAAGTCAAGCAACTTTTACACCAAAGGCTTTGCCATAACTCAGAGGAAAATGTCCCCACAAACCAAATCTCATTGGAGACTTGAGGATGGAGAGTGATCCTAGAAGGAAATAATGAGTTAATTCTCCTCCCTCTCCTTCTTTCCCTCACAAATTCCTGATTTCCAAGCAACAAACACCCCGTGAGGTGCAACACCTGAGGTTTTAGGAGTAAATCCCAAATTTAGGGATTCAATCCATGCTGTCCATCCATGGAGGCCAGCACAGCAGTATGGAGAGCTTGGAAATGGACTCCTGAGCACAGATGTGTCTCTTTTCCTTTTTCATTTCAAAATCCAGCGAGGAAATGAAGGAAATGTTTGCCTTGCTGTCTGCGTGCCACAATCTGTGAGTTTTCATCAAAACCCTCCGACATTTTCAGGTAGAGTCATCTGCAGACACTCCCAGAAGCAATTAACACAGCCTGGGTTTGTAAATGCTTCCTGCCCGTGTTTGTTTGTCCTGGGAGCTGTACAAATATTATTTGCAGAGTTCCTGGTGAAGCTGGGGTTGCTTCTCCCAGAATCCTGGAGCTGCCTGCGAGCTTGGGGAATGCTGTTTGGAGCCAGGATATTTTTGCTGTCAGGCAGCACTGGGGTGGCAGGTGGGTAAATCTCTCACTTGACATTAAAAAGGAGAAGACAAGAGAAGGATGCTCCAACTTTGAGTGGCTGAGATGTTTTTCTTCTTCCTAGAAAAAAATCCATGAAGGAAAGAGCCTTGAAGTGTGGCCCATTCAGGGCTGACCTATGTAGAGGGACAGGGCTGGATGCTAGAAATAAAAACAAAAAAACAAAAACAAGAAAACAACAACAAAAAAACAACAACAAAAAAACAAACAAAAAAAAAACAACAGTGGAATTTTAGGGTTTTACAGTTTAGGAAGAATTTTAGGGCTTATAAATGTCCTCAGGCATGTGAAGGTCTTAACCCTTTAATGCTCTCATAACCCTTCCCACAGTGACAATGGCATCCACAGTTTCAATATCAAATACCCTGAAAAAAGAAACTGAAGTGCCTCAAAGCCTCCTAAGTAACAAAAATCAATTTAAAATATGTGATCCATTACCACAAGCTTACCAACATTTTTTTATTTATTTTTTTTTTTAATTTTCCATTACAGGCAGCAATTTGCCAGTTGCTGTTCCTGCCTCTTGCAGCAGAGAAGGATGGGGTTCTGCAGAATGAGCACTTAGGCTTTCTGCTGAAATATTTATTAGGACAAGGAGCAACGCACCACAATGTTCTGGCTCTGTGTCACACTCGATTCACCCGTGCAGGTACAACCTGTGGGCAGCTGTTACACCCAAGGAACAAATCAGTCAAAGAATTGAGGGGCACTAATGCAAAGCAGCCCCTGCCAGTGGCATGCACAGCCTCCTAAGGAGCCTGACTGGCACGTCTTTGCCTTGTGCTCTGCATTTTTTTGCTCTGTTTCGTGGGCTGAGCAGTTTGCAGTGCAGGGATTCGATGGGGCTACGTGTCACTTCAGGTGTTGGAGGTGCTTATTTGATTTATGTGTATTTTTGTGTAATGCTGCTGTTTCCAATGTAATGCTGCTTTTCATTCGTTGCCTTGCAAATTCGTATGAATTAGGCAATTATATAAGTTACTATTTTGACCAGAGGGAGAAAGAAACCTGATAGGACAGAGCAGTACAGAAAACCAGAGCTTAAAAGTGTCCTCAGGCATATGAAGGTCTTAACCCTTTAAATGCTCTCATAACTCCTCCTGCAGTGACAGTGGCATCCACAATTTCAATATAAAACACACTGGAAAAAGAAATCCAAGTGCTTCAAATCCTCCTTGCTCCCACTTGTCAGTCATGGCTCATTTTCAGCATTATTGAGAGAAAGAAGAAATGATTCTGTCCAGCTATTTTTTTCCTCACAAAGCTGCTGCATTGTGGGGCTTGTAGAAGAGCTCACTCGACAGTGCAGCAGGCAGAGCCAAAATCTGACTTTATTAAGATGAAATCATTGTCTGTAGGCAAAGCAAAGCCATGTGATATCTCCATCAGCGAGGCTTTCATATGCAGCTACTCAAAACCCTGGAATAAATGGAGCTGATTGAGGTGAGCCAGAGGCAATTCAGCCACCAGAGCCAAGCAAGGAGAGGATCAGAGAATGGAGCTCCCTTGTTAGCAGGGAGCTCCTCTGAGCTCAGATCCAGTTGCCAGGAGAGCCAGAACTGGAAGGCACTTTCTGAGCAGTCCCAGTGTCCACAGGTCCAGCTTCCAGATGGAATGTCCCAGCCTAGGGAGCTGAAAACAGCTGTGGGACAGCCAGACCATCCCAGGAGCTCTCAGGGAGGGACAGCATCCCCAGGAGCTGACTGGCAGCTCAGCAGAGCAGATGAGACACTATGAAAATAAAAATGGAGACAGGGAGGGATGCAGGGAAAGCAGCTCATCATTGTTCTCTTGTGAAATGTCTCTGCTGGAGTTCCAGTTAGCCAGGAGAGGAGCAGATTGTCATTTCATTTCACACCTCCAGGCTGGGGGACAGAGCTGGGCCAATGTTCAAAACACCTGGCAAAGAATATGAGAAAGGGAAAGAGCATCTCTGTGGCACACCTGCAGGTCGTGCAGATGAACCTCCCTGGGCCTCCAGCACTTCCAGTCAAAAATCATGGAATTATGGATTATCCTGAGTTGGAAAGGCCCCAGAAGGATCACCCAGCCCAGCTCCTGACACCCCAGCAATCCCACCCTGTGCATCCCTGGGAGTGTTGTCCAAACCCTCCTGGAGCTCTGGCAGCCCTGTGCCCATTCTTGGGGAGCCTGGGCAATGCCCAGAACACTCTGGGGGAAGAACTTTTCCAGGTGAAAGAAAAAAGAACCTCCTTGTGGGAATGTTGGTGGGTGGAAATGCTTTTCCAGTGAAATAACTTTCAAAGATTACTCCTCTGAGAGAGGTAAAGCCACTGGTGACAGTCACTCAGCATGTGCTGAATTCCTGATAACTTCTCCATGGGCTTCAGAACTCCAGCTTTGGGCCCTGAAAAATGTCCAAAGCCAATCCTAAAAACTGAGCTCTAAACTATCCCAAATACACAGAGTTCTTGGGGAAGGTCTTTGGATGAATGCAACCAGCAGAGCAGCACTTTGTAATACCTACTGCAGATGATAATGAATTCCTCCTCTCCACTAATCCTTCCAGTCCCAATCCAGTATAATCCAGTCTAACAGCTCCTTTTCTGGACACATGAAGCCCTTTTTAGCTGTGGTTATCTTCACATTACCAGATAATATTGGCTGAGCCCCTCTTTCCTTCCCATAGCCAAGATTTTGTCACTAAATGTGGAGAGTTTGAGTCCAATGTGTGATTCCCTGCCTCCCTTGTGTGCTCTGTCTGGGACAGTTTCCAAGCTGCAGCAATTCCAGGATTTACCATGTCCAGTGACAAAAGGAATCCACATCCAGAAATCAGGCATTTCCAGGGTCTCTCTGCTGGGGTGGTGACTGTGTGTGCCAAAGTTTGTGTATGGAGCCACATATCCCATCATGGTAAAATAACCAAAACAAAGAATGGAGTAAATCAAGTATTTAAAGATTTTTTAATGGGAGAGGTCATTGCACAGAGACTGGTGGTGAAAATAAATTCTAATCCAGGGATGGCAATGTGTGGAAAGCACCAGAAAAACCAGCAAAACCAGGGTTAAAGAAATAGCATTTTTAATTGCTGTGGAAGATGGAGGCCAAATGATATGAAAATAAGATGACAGGACAATAAACAACAGAATGAGAACCATGAAGAAAGGAGGCAAAAAATCCTGGCCAGCATCATTACAAAAGCAGTTTTAGATTGATAACCAGGATATTTTTAGTATCACAGCTATGAGTGGTCACTTGTAACATATGATTTTTTTTTATTGGATTGATGGGGACACTCTAAAAGAATTGTTGGTATTTTATGTGCTTTTAGAGAATTGAAAAAGCAGTTTATGGATTAGTTTGAAATAAAAAACTTATGGCAGATAAGTTCAGCTGCTCATTCACTCCATGCACTCAATTATAATGCCCACAGTGAGTTGTGGTCTATAATTTCACTAATACATCAGAATTGGTTGATTTCCCTTCGTTTTCAGTGATAATTTTGAACTTTTATTGGATTATTGCAAAAATCAAAGCACCCAAACCCCACTATGTGTATGAAGTGATTTTATCCTTGATGAAGATTTTAACATTGATTGGAAAAACTACATTTATTCTTCAGCATTAAATGCTTTTAAAAGTCTTATTAAAAAGTGTGTCACTGACAACTGCATTATCTGATCCATATATTGGGTAAAGAACATCTGTGCATGTTTTCAACCAAAAAAAAGTTTGTTTTTTCCTTATTTTCTAATATTTCCATTAAAACTGTGCAGGGGATTGAGAGGAGCCTCATGGGACTGGGATTTAGGTCTTGTAATTTGGAAATGAGCTTTTTGTATGACGAGGGATAAGAATAAAAAGCAGGTTTGTAGGGGGGAAGGAAAAGTTTTTGCAAATGGTTGTGTCAGCTGGGTAGAAATCTTGCAAGGAACTTTTCTGTGCTGCTAATGATCTTTTGGGGGAGCTGGAAAGGAAAGGAACAGGATGGTATTTGCCCCAACTGAGAATATTTTAGAATAGGTGCTGGTATAACAATGGGCAGAAAAATAGATTGGTCAGGGAACAAGAGGAGAATTGGCAAAAATCACCCTGGTGAGCCAGCTGGAGCAACTGATCCCTTCAGGGAGCTGGAATTCAGGACTTTGTATGTCAAAAGCTGTAGTTTTCCTTGAAAAGGAGTGACAGTTTCTCTGACTAAACTAATTTGATTTTGATTTTCTCCACTGAGACTCTTCAGTCATTGGCCTTTTGTATTAACTTTTCACCAGTGAGGGCTTTTTCCTTAATTAGACCAAATATTTTGAAAATAAAATTAAAAAAAAAAAAATCAACCTGTTCCTCCATTTCTTCATGTCAGAATTTTGGCTTTAAAAATCACTAATCTGAATCTACCCTTTTCTAGTTTAAAATCATCACCTCTTGTCTATCACAACAGGCCCTACTTGGGTAGAAGCTTAGAGAATGGTTCACTGTTTTAAAAAATTATAATGAAATCTGAATTCTATTAGTCCAGACTATGACCTTGCTATTTTTTGGCTAATTCTGCTTTATACCTCTGCAAGATTAATCTCTCTATTAAGTGGAGAGAGAAGCCATATGACTTTTCAGATGCTGATAATCTATTTATTTATCACCATGATGTAGGAACTAGAAAACCAGATAAATGTCTCACTCACAGTGGTGATGGTTAATTGTGGTTAATGTTTTCTCTTCCAGCTGCACATGTGATGGTTTTGAGAGGTTACTAAATGAATTTTCAGGAAACTGCAATATTCTGTACAGTTGTCATGTTCATATATAAGGATAAAGTGGCTAATCCAGCCTTTGCCAATTCAGCTGAGTGGAAGAGTGGGGAGGAGGAGAACCCAAAAAGAGAAACTAAATAAGAATTGGTCATTTTGGACAGAGCATCCTTTAGGAGACCCTGGCTGCCCAAGGGTTTCCCTGCACTGAGCTGGGTTTGAAATGAAAGTCTGACTTTGGTGGAACACAGTTTTCAGCTGGGGGATGGGAGGATTCCGTGGCCTGAGCGTGTTTGAAAACACCCACCAGGGGATATGGGCACGGCACCAGCAGTGGGTGATCTGAACCTTGTAGAACTCATTAATTAGCTCTCCCTTTCCCTGTTGTCTTGGGCAAACAAATTGCTACCATTGCTTTCCGAGATCATGGAAAAATCCCTTCAAACAGAGCATCTGCTTTTGTTTAAACACACGCAGAGATATTTCAGCAGATACCCATTAAACCAACTTAAACTTAGTTTTACCTCTTTTTTAGCTAGTCAGTTGTTACAAAGATCTACTTTTTTCTCCTATTTATCAGTGGTTAAAGAGGTACAGGGCTGCAACATGATTAGGGAAGGACCTGAAAACATTGAAGACATTATTTTCCCATATATTTCCCTCACTTGTAAAACTCATTTTGGTTTAATTTTCGAAATGGGTGAGCAGCTATTTGAGATAACAGAGCCAGGGCTGAGTGCCTCCAAACCCAGCACTTCCAGAGGTCCATCACTGCCAGCTTTGCTAAGCTCAAAGCTGAGGAAGGAATGATGTGCTGCCTGCAGAGTCTATGGCAAAGCTGATTTGGGAGCCTTGGGAAGAGTCATATGAGGGAAGAGCTGAAGGAAAATTTTCTGTCTCCAGCTTTTCTGAGTTTTGGCAGAATTAGCTGAGGAGTCGAAGCTGATGATGCTTTAAGTATGAAAGTGGTAGAATGACCTAAAATGTAGGGTCAGAATGTGCTAATTAGGTAACAATTAATGTTGAGTGACCTCTAGTGGTGCTTTTCCACAGTTTATCCTCAAACTGGGATCCCTGACAGCACCTGGAGTTTGGGATCTGTATCTAAGAGTCCTCCCCCACCAACAGGATAAACAGTCTGTAAAAAAAATTTGGATTGTTTTTCTGAGAAAACTTCTGATAAATTGAAAAAGAAAAAAATATATAAAATGCTTTGTGCTGAAATCCTTTATTGTCACACCAGGCAGAGCAGCAAACCAGAACCCACCCCTCGGCACAAGTTTTGATATAAAGTTATTTTTTATTACCCCAACATTTGAGAAGACTCCAGCTGTCAGAGGAATGAGTGCTTTGTGGTGATTCCATTTTCCATATCCCACAGGAAGGCAGGACAATAATTTATTTGCTAAGTGGCCATCACACACACTGAGCTCTGTGCAAACACCTGTGGCTCTGCTCCTTTCCTGAGCCCCCTCTCTGATTTCCACACACCTGAGATTCTCCCAATGGCACTTGTGCTATCAACCTCTCATTCCAAACCCACACCTGATCCCCAGGGATCCCCAGAGGATCTCCTGGAGGTGACCTCTTCTGGTGAGAAGTGAGAACAAGTCCCTCATTGTTTATGATTACAAAAAAAAAAATAAAATAATCCCATGAGGTGGTTCCTAAACGGGGCAGAATGAGCCCAAATGTCTGGACCAACAGGGTTAAATCTCACCCTCCATGTGAGATGCTCATATCTTAATTCCCAAACATCTCCAAGTGATGCTGGGAGAGGCTGCAGCCAGCCAGGCTGATCCCAAGGCCACCCTCGGAATTCCATGGAAATCTGGAGTTTATTCTGGTGAAAAGGAGGCTCAGGGAAGACTTTCTTGCTCTCAGCCTGACAGGAGGTTGTAGCCAAGTGGGGGTCAGGCTTTTCTCCCAGGGAACAAGAGACAGGACAAGGGGAAATGGCCTCAAGTTACACCAGGGAAGCTGCAGGTGGATATTAGGAAAAAAATTATTTACTGCAAGAGTGGTTAAGCATTGGAACAGGCTCCCCAGGGAAGTGGTGGGGTCACCATAGGGTTCAAAAAACAATCAGACGTGGCACTTAAACTCAATTTTTTTTAGTGGGTTTGATGGCATTTGGTCAATGGTTGGACTTGACAATCCTGGAGATCTTTTCCAACCTAAAGGATTCTATGGGATCACCTGGGATGGCCTTACAGCAAATTCCCCACAGACAAAGCTGCTCCCCAAAGAGAGATAAACAGATATTAAATGACAGGAAGGTCAAAGGATTTGTTCAGAGTAACTCTGTGCAGTGATGGTGATGATGGGAGTGACCCAGCATGGCAGCACCTACGTACAAACTTCAGCTAAACACAGTAAATATGATTTTTTTCAAATGTTCCAGAACACCACCCTTGATTATCCCTAAATTCTTACCTTGGGGTGACTTGTGAAGCACACCCTGAGCAGAAATTGTCAGGGTTTGTTGTGTAAAACACCTCAAGGGATCCAGCACTGTAAAGATTTACTGAGCTCACAGTTACAGCCCCACAACCCCATGAAAAGCCACAGTAAAAAACACGAGTTAGCTCTGCTGAGCAGAGCTGCAGGCTTTAAATTCACCCAGGAGCTGCCTTCCAAAGGTGAAAATAAACCCTGAAATGCCTCCCTCAGAACACACCAGGCCTTGGGGCCTGTCCTGTGGGTCTTCATTTCCCTACAACATGGAAAAAGTCGCTTTTTATTGGCATTCCTTCCATGCAGCAGCTGCTGGTGAAGATTTTCAGTGCAATCTCAGCTGACTGATGCTTTCCTTCACACCAAGATGGGAGTCCAAAGACACTGGGGGGATATATGACATCATTATTTTGCCTAATGGAAAAAAACATTCATTTCGATGGCAGGCCTAAATTATTGCTGCCTTAAAGGCAAATGCTTTCATATATTAAGGATTTGGAAATTGGGTGATTAGTAGAGTAAATCTTGAGTAGGGAGGGCAAGAAAAGCCTGTGTTTAGTCCTTTACTTAATTCAGCACTGAGCAACTTGCAAGAATTTAATCCTCTCTATATTTATTTCTTTTTCATGCATGCCCTGCTCCTTTTATGGGCTGAATATATTTGTTTCTTCCTTAATTAATATCACTTTAGCTCTTTAATTTCTTGCATAATAGAGATACCCAATAGAACTCTATGAGCAACGTAGAAGTTTTACTGAAAATCAAAAAATGTATAATTTTAATCATCTTGAAGTGAAAGTATTTCTATAATTAAACCTAACTCTTTAAGGTAAAAGGTCACAGTAATTTCTTTTTAAAATATGTTTGTTAATTCTCAGTTGTTTCCTAATAGTCTTGCTTGGGTTTAGTATCACTTTTATTATTATTATTATTATTATTAACTCATTTGGCCCTTGGACAAAACTGTGACGCTTTCAAAACACACAAGAGACAGAAAATGTCTCTGAAGCTTTATGGCAATATCAAAGTAAGTAATTTGATCTGTTCCTCTAGAATCTTGCTGCCCTGAAAAGAGTTTTAAATCTATTTTACTTCCAGTCAACGGTGAACTTTGGTGTGACACATGTGAGTTTGCACTTAATCCATTTTGTGGTGACCTGCTCCTTTATTGCTCTCTGCTCCAGCGTGGGAGAAAGATGGTTAAACACCATCAGGAGCTGGTGGAAACGCCTCAAATGAAATTTCATCTTTCAGAGCAAGGCAGGGCAGCTCTGAGAGCCAAATTTGTCTCTTGTCAAAGGAGAGAGAGCTGCTCCATGGGGGCACTGACTGCAGGCAGAAAGAGGCACGAGGAACTTAGGCAAGGGTTTAGCTTTAAAAAATGCATAATCTGAATCTCTTGGTTTCACTTGGGTGATGGTTTAAGTTTGCAATTGTGTGGCAGCCAGTTCTCAGGTTTGTATTGCTATCCAAAATGAGAGCTTTCCATTAAAGAAACTTCAGCTTTGGAGCAGCTCCTTTTGTAGGCTGCCACTGTCTTCTCAGTCTGTTTTGTGGGGTTTGATGGTTATTTTTTTAACTCATCAAGAAAAACAGCACTGAAAAATGGACTTTAAAAAATAAGCTCATAGATAAAAAGCCATTTATGAGACTTTCCAGTTATAAGGAAAGAGTGGAAGACTTCAAAACCTTCTTATTATGAGCAGTATTTTATGCAACTGCTGTCGAAAATACATCTATGCAAAGGAATTTTTACTGGTAAGTAAAAATACGGTTTAAAGATTTATGCTGCAGTTGCAGTGCTCAGTCTTGGGTTTTCCAAAGGCAGCAAGATGGATCCTGAAGTCCTTACAAAGCCTCTGCAAAACATCATGTGCCTACCACAAATCCCTGCTTAGAACAATTTAAGTTGCAAATAAGGAACCAGCCCAGAAATTCTGCATTTTTGGCTTGCTTTAAATGGCTGTCCTTGTTGTTATGGTAATTCTATGAGAAAGACTCTCAGAAATCCATTTGTTGTTTGTTTATAATTCCCCAAACTGAGAAAGAAGCTGCTGGGTGTTGGGTGGATGGAGGAACTGCCAGTGGTGAAGGTGTGGAGCTCAATTTAAGCCTATCAAATGTGGCAGCATTTAAAAATCAACGACCTTGGTCACACCATGCTCACAGGCTGGGAGGGAATGAGGATGCTGAAGGCATGGCTTGGATCATCCCAGAGGTTTGCACACAGCATTTGTCCCAGAAAATGGGATGCACAAATCCCAGGAAGGGCAGGACCACTGGAGGTTCTTGGTACCTTCACTGTTAAAGCTGTTAAATTACAAAAATCAGACCAAACCTGGAGCCAGGTTGAGAAGCAGCACAATAATACCAATGGGAGGAGTGAAAGCTGGATTTACCAAGCCAAAAACTGTGCTGAAGGAAAAATGGCAAGAATATTTCCACTTGTTGGAGGTATAATTGTGCAGAACACAGGCAAAGACACCGTGGAAAAGCAATAACAGGCGTTGGAGGAGTGGCACTGGTTGTACATGTGGAAGTCAGGGCAGGTGCTGCACTCTGTGTGCCCATTAAAATCCCCAAACCACAGGATTTACCTCAGAAACTGGCAGAGGGAATAGATTTTCCAAACCGTGCTTGCCCAAAGCCTGGCAGCACCGTAGGAACCAGAATTTTAAAAACACACTAATTCTGACTGAACTCACACATTCGTGCCTATTGAAGTAAGAAAGATTACCCTGGGGGGAGCCAGTTACCTGCAGGAGTTCAAAGAAGAATGGATTGAATCCTGCAGAGAATAAATAGTATTTTCTGGTTTTTGGATGACATACTAATACCTGGGAGGAATTCAGACGAGTATTTACAAAACCTTGAGGAAATTCCAGCATGTTATAAAGCTATGCTTTAAAGCGAACAAAAATAAGATTGTAGGCATAGGATTTTTTTTTTCCTAGCTCCTTAAAACCAAGTTCCTTGCCTAAGTTTCAGGAATAAAGGTTTTAAAAAAGAAAATAAAAACTATGAAGCATGCATAAGTGCCTCAATGTTACCCAACTTCTGTTGTTTTTATCCATGTGAAAGGTTTCTTATGGAAGTTCCAAATTATCACTGCTAATTAGGTTGATGTTTTCCTGATAAAGGAAACATAAAATAGAGTGGATGGAGCATTAAAATAAGATTTTTTTGAGGAAAAAAAAAAATCAAAAAACCTAAGAGCTCTATAGCATCCTATAATTTGAGGTCATTCAGGAGAACCTTAAGCCACAATTTCCTGAAGGAAAATGGGCTGTTGCTTCATAAGACTCTAGCACCCAAAAAAATTCCCAGATATTTGCCTTTTAGGTCATTATCAAAATCTGAAAATACATCCACATTTTTAAAAGAAAACTTGCACTCCCATTTAGGAATTAATAAACTCCAGGAACATCTCTTAAAAAGTATCTTGATGCAGATAGGAAACCAGAAGTAAAAAAGAGGGGCGATTAATTTTTGGGGGCATTTTAGGGATGAATCTTTTGGTTTTAATATTGTAAAATTCCCTGTGGACTGTGAAATAAGTGTCCATCACATCCCTCCTTCCAGTCACCAACAAATTCAGCTGGAGATAGAGAAGAAAATGTGATTTTCCAAAGAGAGGCCAGGATTTCTGCATGTTTTTTGAACGGCCACATCACAGGAGATATTCAAGCTCCAGTGCTTCACTGAGCAGCATTACCTGGGCAGGAGATGCTGTTTTCCAGGAGGAGCAGCTCCAAGGAGCTTGTGAAGCTTTTTAGCAGCAGAATTATCCCAGTAGCAGCGTGGAGAAGTAAAAAAGGACTGAAAGAAGCTGTTCTTGGTGCAGATTTTGATCAGCACAGCTCTGGAGCCTGAAAGAACAAGGGCAGGATGTGTTTCTGCCACTCTTTTTGGACTGGAACTCTTGTGTGTGGTCACCTGGACTTGCAGCAGTGTTTTTATGGAGAAATTCTCTGAAAATCTCTTGCAAGGCCTTCCTAAAGGGGTGACACCTAAAGGGGCTCCCTGGAACAGAGTCTGGACAGAGCTAAAGGAATAAAACAGGAATTTATTAAAAGCTTTCAAAGGATTCACCTTGGGCACTGCAAGAGCCCAAACTTGGCTACACCCAAGATGGACCCAAGTCACAAATTTTCACATTTTTATCAGTTTTGTTCCATTTCCACGTTGGGGTTCATTGTCCAATTCCAGCTCCAGGTTCTGCAGTCCCACCCTCCCAGATTCTCTGTTGTTTGCACTTTTTGGGGCTGGAGCTGCAGCGGTGTCCTTGGTTCTGGGGCTGGAAAAGGAAAAGGATTGTTTTGTGTGCCTGAGCTGGGAGGAGAACTTGTGACACTTTGTATGGAGTTCAGAGTCACACATCAATGCAGTGCAGAGTCTGAAAAACATAAAAGTCAAAATTTAAGGCATCAGGGGGACACAGAGACCCCAGGAGCACTTGGTGTGATTCTGCCTTGCCCCATCCAAGTGAAAGCTCCTTTGGTTATGTCCATTCTCTCCCCAGACTCAAGAGAAATGGAGTCCTGCATACTTGAGTACAAACTTGTATCCTGTGCTCAGTAACAGGGAGGAAAAGAAAACATTATTGTTGTCAGTTAATTGCTTCTTTGTGACAGACACACTTCAAAGGCACTTTAGTGTCAAGTGCATCTTGGCAGAGAAAAACCCACATTACCGATTTTAACCCCCCCTATTTCCAGCCACACAACTCAATGAATTCCACATAATAGAATCTCCACATGGGGAAGTGGAATGTGAAATTAGTTTGGGGTTTGGTTGGGGTTGGGTTTTCTTGGTTTGTTTTGTTTTTTAAAGTACTGTTTTAATGAGGTGTTTAGTTTAGCACATTGGCTCCTCCAAATTACCTCAAGGGGATTCATATGTTAACGAACTCCACAGCTGTTGTTTGTGAAACCAGCCTAGCACAAGCAGAGCATGTTGTGCAAAGATTTAAATGCTCTGTTGGAGAGGTCACTGCACTCCTTTGTCTGCTGTCAGTTATTAATAATGAGCCCACTACTTAATTTTAAATACCGAGTTAATTTTTTCGGCATCCGATATATTGCAGGTGAGCTCGGTTTGGGATTCAACGCCTGGGTCTAGAGAGGGAAGCTGCAATCAAAGGATGACCTGATTTTATGCAATTGATGAAACATTTCGGGGTGGGGATGGCTGGTGATGAAGTTCCAGACTTTGGAGGTGGCCTGAAGAGACTGCATTGAGCAGAGGGAACGTTTGCAATGATAATTGTTTTATAAACATGCCCCGATATGCTTCAAAAGCTTTAATTCTGGATTCCTTAAATTAGGCTGGCTTTGCTCCTGGCAAGCAATAAACTGTTTTCATTTTAGATGTCACTTTACATTTAAGGAAATTAATAACTGGGAAAGAAAAAAAATCCCGTTTGCTAAGTAAGGGCAGACAATCCGTTTATTTCAAGTATCCAATTAAAATCCTCAACTCTTCTTGTTGAACAAACCCTGGGTTTTCAAGGGCTAGAGTGACAGAATTTATATGCTAGAAGAGTAATCCCAGTTCTTACCATTTCACGGAAGCAGGATGTGCTCTGTTGCTCCTGGAGCCCACCTGGCCACATCCCAGCATTGGAAAATCCCATGGGCAGCAGGTTGGCCAGGAGATTTGGGTTAGGGACTGCTGCATCCCAACCTACTCCCACATAGCACATCCCATGGCATTCTGGCTCATAGATCAGTTCATCATTTCAATATTTGGGTTTGATTTCCTCCATGTGCTTTATTAGTGAAAATAATGAACGATTTAATAATGAATCATTAGCATCAGAGCAGCCTCTGCTGGCTGGTGGAGTTAGAGCTCTGATGCACAGCCCCACCGGGGATTTCATTTGCATGGACCAGGCTTTATTGCCTCCCTCAAAGGTATCAGCATTTAAGTGCAAGGAATGATATTTTGCCTGGAATTTAGGCAGAATATAAAATAGATGTCCAACGGGAGCATTGCCAAATTCGAGCACTCCATATTGGATGAGATCAGGGCTTCTGTCAAACAAATGCAAATGTGGTGTGACTTTCTTGCACACAAAGCAAGAATTTCATCTGAGCCTCCATGATACGGCTCTGAAAACATAATTAAGCTCAGACAGCAGAATAAAACCTTTGCCTTCCTCAAGACAGGGAGGTTACTAATTATTGTAAAGCGGTTTTGTTGGTAAATCAAGTTTTTGGAAAGATTTGGCATTGCTAGAAGAGCCCTTCTAAAAAGAGAATAATCCATGTCGAGTGAAAATACAATAATGCTTTCCCTAAATCAAGTTATTTAGCTTAGGGATCTGTGCAAGCTCCCACTGGTTCAGAGTTAATTTTTAAGATTATGGGATACTTTCCATCCGATGCCACCTGGGAGGGGTGGTTGGGATGACATTTAATGTCACCTACAGTGGCTGCTCAGCAAATGGTCCTCTGTCCTCAAGGCAGGGGGGTGAAATCAGCCCTTCATTTAACACAGGCCATTGAAAACCAGCCATGCACAGGCTTCTCACTTAAGCAGATGAGCTGGATGCAAACAGATAAGCTGGATTGCTGCTATTGTATTCACCCTCTCCTGTTTGCAAGCCCCATTTCCAAATGTGCATTGAATGGCCATGGATGGAAAGGGGGGAGAATTTTGCATGATTTTTATTGCTGGCTCTGGATAATGGAAGTGCAGCAAATGCAGCATGTGGGCTGTTCTTCGGACACTGTGAATATTCAGCTCAAAAATATTTGTAACACAGTGAATAAGAGGCTGTTCCCTTGCTCAGCATGGAATTAGAATGACTGCCAGTCGGGGATGAAGTCACCTTCCATTTCAGGATCTTTCAGTGAAAAAGGACGAGTTTTCTGTGGATCTGGATTTGTCATGTGTGTTCCTGTGGAAATGTTAAGAAACTCAATATTTCAAGAAGGTGGAAGGCTTGGAAACACATTTACACCAAACATTTCAGGAAGGTGGAAGGTTTTACACCCTCTTCTCCTTCTTTCAGTGCATCCCAGCCCAAATCTTCTCCAGAGCACAGCCCTTGCCCCCACTGTGACTTCACTGTCTCCCAGGACATGTCAGGGTTTCCAAAGGGAGCTAGGGCTGGCAATGGGTCAGCAGAAACCACAGCACCCCAATACTTCACCTTGTTAATTTATGGATTCTCCACAATATAAATTAAAAGAGATTAGAAGTTCAGGAGGGGATGGATGGATGGATGGATGGATGGATGGATGGATGGATGGATGGATGGGCAGCAGGTACTTGAGGTTCACAAATATTCCTAAAAGTAGAACCCTCTCACCAATATTTATAAGTAACAAATAGTTAATAATTATAAGTAACAAAATTAGATGTTCCTCTAATGAGTAATTCCAATTTTCTAGATATTTCTCAGATATTTTTAATAACAGAAAATAACAAAAATCTAACGACATCTGAAGACGTAGCAGGTCCTGTGGAAAGTAACTTTGTCCAGTCTTTTGGAAAGGAAGAGAAATAGTGATAAAGGTGCAGACTCACCTCACTTGTGGCCATTTTGCAGAGCAGCAACACATAGAGACACCTCCCCTTTTATATAAACCCCATTTACATAACCCATGTGAGACCCCCGTAGTGCCATTTCTGATCAAAGCCCAGCTCTTCTCCTGTATCAAAATGCACTCACTGTGCAGTAACTCAATGACACGGCTCTTCCTCTTCATGAGCTCTGAAAATCCCTCATTAAGAGTTTCACAAATTACCGCCATAACTTCCGCTGACACGCTCGTTCCTCCTCGGCTCCAAATAAACCCGGTTGACAACTTTAATGGAACAAAAGCAGGGCTTCCCCAGGCTGTGATTCAGCACTCAAACACCTCGGTGTCACCTCGAGCTTGGAGGTTTGATGGAGCCAAGGTGTGAGGTTTGAGCTGGGATGGGAGCCTGAGGGAAGTGTGGAGATGTTTTTCCTCCCCTCTCTTGGATCTACGGTTTCAGCACTCTTCACCATCTGCTGGAACACTTCAGAGAAGAAAACAGTTCTGCAATATCTAATTTTGCCATGTTTTTGGAACATCATTATAATGATCTTTGTGTCATTTAAGTGTGATTACTCGTCCTCCAAGGCTTTTCCTGTTTACACTTAAATAGTACTGGAGCATGGCCAGATACGCTTGAAATGAAATGGTGCAAAATACTACATTTTTATCATAAAGGCTTAAAAGCAACATTTACAATTAAGGGACACAGCCTGTACTTTGCATTCTGCTAGGTTTTTTGTTTTGATCACATTGTAGTAGTAGATAAATAAAATTAATTAAGCAAGCGTAATTGCCAGTTAAATTTTACAAAATCCCAAAGAAATGGAAGGCCTAATTCAAAGTGGCGGTAATGGTATAAATAATTAAGTCAAATTGTTTTCATTTTCATGCTGCATATTGTTTCCTTCAGCGTGTAATGGTACAAGGCAAAGTGTACGCAGTGCTCGAACTAGACAAATAATAGATAAATTTATTCATAAATACTTTGTGGATTGTAATTAGAAGTTCACTGCTGCATGTGTCTATAGCACCAGTCTATTTTTTCCTTCAGTTTCTGCAAATATTTGCCTGGGTAAATTCATGCTTTGAAGAATGTAGAAAGAAGGAGAATATACCACAAAAAGTGTTGCAAACTCATCTTTGCTTCTTGGTTTGAGTGGCATCCAGGGCCCCAGCAGCATGCAAGGTCTGTGTCCTCAGCATGGCCCAGGTGCTCCTCTGCCTGCAGCAGGCTGAGGTCTTGGGTGTGAGATCAGTTTCCCTTCTCTCACTGCTTGGTGCCCTAAATAGAGTTTTTCCAACCAGGAGATACAAATTACCTGGCAGATTCTGCCAAAAAACCCACTGGAGGCCAGGGCTGCAGCAGAGATTGCCTGGACAAGGGGCTGGGCACACGCAGTGATTGTGCAGGGCAAACACACAGTGGGAGGAGAATGGGATTGTTTCTCTTCAGGGCTCCTGAACGTGTCCTCAGTGAATTCCTTCCAGGCAGAGCTGTGATAATCCAGGAGGAGTGGAAGCTCAGGAGGTCCTTTGGGCTCAGCACTCACCATGGCTCAGCTTTGAACAGTGGGCAGTGACTCTGAGAGGAGCATTTGGGGACAGCCCCCCATCAGCAGCTCCTGGCTGAAACCCATTTGTGTAACCAGCCCTCAGCTCGTTCTCAGCATAGCACAAATTTATTAAAACAGCAGCTTGGAAAATCCAGGGATGCAGAAGGTGAAACCTACGGGATAAATCTGCCATCCAGCACGCTCTCAATGCATTCCCATTGAGTGAAATCAGGGATTGCATTAGGATTACCTGCACTCCCTAAGGTTTGAGGGACCTTTCTGTGCCCCAGTGCATTCACCTGAGAGCTATGACTGTTGTCAAGCCATGGAATGAGTGGCAGAAGAGGCTGTGCCACTGCCTGGAGCTGGCACATGCCAATAACTCGACCACCAGAGCACAGAGTGCAGCCCCAGGCACTGCCAAAAATCCCTGCAAAGCTCTGCATGATGCTCAAAAAGACTCCTCAGGTCTTCTGGTTCTTCCCATGTTCTCCCAGCAGGAGGGAGAGCTGGAAAATACCGTGGAGCTTTGTTCACCCCTGGCTGCAGCGGAGCAGAGCTTCTGCATAGCACTACTGGCCTCTGCTGCCAGCATGGGAGAGGAGGAGAGGAGAGGAGAGAGGCTTCCCACACCTCTGCCTCTCCAGAGGGCCTCCTGATCCCTGAGTACAAGCTGCAGGAAAACCAATCTTTCATCTTTACCTTATTTTCACGCTTACAAATAAAGGTCAAGGCTCCCGTGCTGTAGCCGGCGCCGAACGAGCTTTGAACAACCACCCTGAAATGTGATTGTAATTAGTTTCCTTTCAGTCTTGATGTGAACAGTGATCTTAAAATGCCAGGACTGTAGCAGTGCATATGATTAACAAGCACACAGAAAGGCAGTCTACGGAAAAATATGGATAGAAATGAACAAAATGCAAATGTTGCACTGCTTTAAATTTTATTATCCTCCCAGCTCTTCATAAAATACTGTAGACATCGTTTGATTATATTTTTAGTCTAGGGAATTAATTTTTAACTAGGGAACTCGTTTCTGTCTTATGATTACTCTTCTCTGCAATGGCCTGTAGGTCTGAACTAAAAAAAAAAATCACAGTTTTTATTGCACTAATGATGCTCGGAACTCAAATTAATCTCACTTACGTGTGTGCCATGCCATGCAATACATGCCAGAGCTGCAGGCAACCTGTGCATCTTTTCATATCAGTGATTTCTCCAGGAGCCAGGTGTAAAGCCTGGCCAGGGGTAAAGCTGTGTCCTCCCAGTGTCACTGCCTGGGAGACTCCTTGGAAGCAGCTGATTCTGTGCAACCAGTGGAGGGGAAGGAAGAACAGAGCCAGTGATATTTCCTGCTCACTCCTCTGATTTCACTTCATTGTCTCAAGGGTAACTCTCAGCAGAGCCCAGGGGAGGGTGAAGAGGAGTTCTGAGCACTAAACTCTGATCATATCCACGCACAGCCCCTGGTCCAGCTCCCTCCTGCACCCAGGGATGGGTGGGAACTGCTCCCAGGGAGGCAGAAATTCCCTCACCCAGCCAAAAAGGACTTCAGGGCTGCTCCTCTGCTAGCAGCAGAAGGAATGGGAAGGAGAGAGAAACAGAAGAAATGACATGGGGAGTGTTTTGCTTGAGGAACTTACCAAGCTGTATTTTCTACCTGGGAAAAAAGTTGGGTTTTTTTTCCAGCTGCCAAGTAAATTCACTTTGTCAAAACACGGGTCTTTAAAAAAAAACTCAGAAGAAGAATAGAGCTAGAAGGCCATGAGGAGATAAAACAGAGGAGACTCTTCAGAGGAGGAATGTGGTTTAACACTCTGCAGGTCACTGTGGCTCTCCCACCCTTCAGGCTGACTTGTCCTGCAGCATCCTGAGCCAGACACGCAGCAGGGTCTCAACCCTGACATTGTTGTCTGAGCCAAGACTGCACTCCAACACCTACCCAAACCTTGTTTATTCTCTTCTCCAAACAATTTCCACTCAGATCCCCCTGTTTTAGAACAGCATGATGCCTTGATGCAGCTGAGAGAGCCCTTTCTCAGAGTTTGTGGTACCCAACACCTGGAGAGCACAGCTCTGCTCAGTTACCTCATCCCACTGCCTTGGGCTCTCACTCTCCACACTGAACTCCACTTCAAATGGAGTGCTGAAAATCCAATTGTTTGCTGTCAAAAAGTTTCCATTCTGTGATGAAAGATGTGACCTTTCTTTTCAGAGTGATTTGTAAACATGAGGTAAAATGTGGGAGCACGCCAGTGTTAACTTGATACTGCCACAGGCTCTGTGCATCAAATATTTCTGCTTTATTCTGAATGTCCTGTTAATGAGAAAAATATTCAAATCAAAGAAATGTCTTTCCTTCAATTCTCTTCACAGTGTAATTTGGAGCTTCAGAATAGCATGCTCAATTATGTCTGTTTTATTCCTAAATTAGGGGGGGAAAAGTGTCAGAAAATTACTAAGTAAACCTCTTACAACTGTTAAGCAACATCCAGTATTAATTGTTTAATCACTCTTTTATTATTTTTCATTAGGCAAGAAGTGAATAGCACAGTTGCCCAAAAGATTTCTTCCACAAAACACTTGGAACACCAAATTCCAAAGTCAGGCAGATTCCAATGCCTTGGGAGATGGGCAGAAATCTCTCCTTAAAAGCTGTTGGAGAGGCTGGTGTGACCAGGAGTAAGAAGAAGCATTTTTTTGCATGTTGTGGCACTCCATGGAATGTCTGGTGCAGGCTGGGCTCCAGCCTGAGCAGCAGGGATGTGCCAGTGCTGCAGAGCCAGCAGCAGGTGGGGGCTCCTCGATGCTCAGCAGCTCCCCAGGGTGGGCATGGGCCCTTTGGGCACTGGGTTTGTTCCTCCCAGAACTGGAACTTCCCCTCTGGATAAGGATTTATTCATCCCAGCTCCCACCCTGCCATCCCACGCTGCATTCCAGGGAATCTGGCCAAGGGCTGTCCCTCCCGGGGTTCTGCTGCACATCCCTGCACATCTGCAGCCCACAGCCAGCCCATGGACAGGGCAGCAGGAGCTGGGGCTGCTGAGACACCATCCAGACATCCCCACATCCCCAGGGGACAGCCCTGGGCCAGCAGGCTCCTGAGGCTCCCTGGAAGAGTGAACAGCAGCAGCTCAAACCCAGCCACAGCAACAGCTCAAACCCAGCCACAGCAGCAGCTTAAACCCAGCCACAGCAACAGCTCAAACCCAGCCACAGCAGCAGCTTAAACCCAGCCAGAGCAGCAGCTCAAACTCAGCCACAGCATCAACCCAAACCCAGCCACAGCATCAACTCAAACCCAGCCAGAGCAGCAGCTTAAACCCAGCCACAGCATCAACTCAAACTCAGCCACAGCATCAACTCAAACCCAGCCACAGCATCAACCCAAACCCAGCCACAGCATCAACTCAAACCCAAACCCAGCCACAGCATCAACTCAAACCCAGCCACAGCATCAACTCAAACCCAGCCACAGCATCAACTCAAACCCA
>JANRGV010000002.1:22452667-22467368 GCA_024734035.1 Alethe castanea
TTGCCGGTAGCAGTTAGAGGTAATCAGCTCTGCAGCCCTTCCTCAGCCACCCCTGTGGTCCTCAGGGCCCTGCCCTATCCCCACACTGCTGCTCCCCACCCAGCTCACCTGGGCTGCCCCAATTCCACACAGCAATGCTGAGAAGGCTTAGGGGGGTGTCAGCCCTGCCACTGCTGCCCCTCACAGCTGATACGAGCCAGTTTTTGGGGCTTGTGAGCTAATCCTGGCATCCTGGAAACACCCACTGCATTTACCAAGAGGGTTCTGACCTGTCCTGTGCAAGGCTCTTGGAGTGCTCAGCGTTTTCCCCTGTTAATCCTGCACACCTGGGCCATGGGGCCCCCTTTAAGCTGGTTTGCAGACACAATTAATTGATCTTGCTGCTGCTCCTTCATTGAGTCACCCAGGCAAATTCCAAACAGAAAGGAAAAAATAGTTCCCTGTTTTTATTGTAAGAGTTTCAAATCCAGTTCAATTTCTTTTTTTCAAATGGTGTCCTGCCAGAGTTTGTAATAATTCTGCCCTCCTCCTCCCAAATCTCCCCAGTTTTGCTAATTCCCTTCCAGACTGGTGTGGTTCATGCTGGTGCAGATGCCAGGAGTCTCTGGTCTTGTGCAATGTTAAGGTTTCTTATTAAATCTTCCAAATATTACATGCAGGGTCATGCTTTAGGGAGAATTCTGGGAATCTTAAGGAATTTTAAAAGCTGCTGATAACAATAGCTATTGACAACTAGCACAATTAATTGTATATTTGTTTACAGTTTTATACATATATATGAACTTTCAAACTCGTTTGTTGGCTTTAGTGACATGAATAACCAAGGGCATGATTTATAATGATTTGTCATCTGGTATTAGATTATAAAAAGTTTAATTAATTTTTCATTAGCCACAGTTAATGATGGGCTTGTTAAGCATCTTGAGGTGAAGCCAAGAGCTATTAGCTGTATTAAGAACCAGTTTCAAGAACATTACTCCTTTTATAATCCCCAAAATGGGTTATAATGTTATTGCCCCCTTTCACTAAACTGGTTTAAGCTATATAGATACATTAAAATCTATACAGAAGACAAACTTGGAGGCAAACTGATCATGCAGTAACAATTATTGACCAATTTTTCCACCAATTAAAATGAGATCAAACTTCCTGAGGATACTTAAAAATCAACATATTGGTTTATCATGTAGCAAAGAACTGAACTAGAATGAGTGACTATTTGTAGGAATTCACTGCCACAAGACTTCTACTTATTGCCTCAACTGTTTATCTTATGAAAAGATAAATTAGGGTTTGAAAATTTATTTGAAAATATAATTTGATTGAAAAATTCCTTTGTTCTGCTCTGAGGCCTGTGCTGGGTGGGAAGGCTGAGCATGGCAGAGGTTGTTGGGCAAGGATCCATGACTCAGAGAACTTGCAGAAGAATAAGAGGTACCTGTGAGTAATCAACATGGAAAAATGTGGGGGGAAAAATGGAAATTCAAATTATTTCCCTAGCAAGCTTTCTTTTGATTTCCAGATAGAGAGAATACATTAAAAATGAAATGAAAATCTTAAAAATAAGTGTCTAAACATAGAGTGCTGCAAGATGAATAGTCTTCAAGCTTATTTTAAACAAGTGGGAGGACCAGGCCTGTGGAAATCATTGGGAAACGTGCACAGAAACTCCAACTTCTGAGCAGGAGCTCAGAAACCTCAGTTTTAGCCCCAATTTTAGCAACTGTAAACAGCTGTAGGAGGGTGTGGGTATGGCTGTGGCTGCCCCAGCCCTGGATATGTCCAAGGCCAGGGGGATGGGGCTTGGAGCACCCTGGGATGGTGGAAAATGGATGATTGGATGGTGCCTTCCAACCCAAACCATTCTCTGATCCTATTCTATGACTCTGTGATATTTCCTGAGACTGGGAATCTCCTCTGCACAGAGCTGTGCCCGTACCCACCTCTGTGACCAAATCCCACCCCAAAACGAAGGGCAGGGGCCACACCTGAGTCCCTGCGGGGTAGAACTCGAGCCTGCAGGACCTTGGAACACCAGGCATGGGGTCCCCTCTGTGGCACAGCATCCCTGTGCCTTGATGTTTCCCTGCCAGGACACACCCTGCTTAGATTTGCTTCAGAAATAACCACCTTCAAATTATTCTGAAATTATTAAACATATTTCTCCATCTTCCCTTTGAGGTTTTTTTTTTTTTTTGCTTGTTTGTTTGTTTGTTTGTTTGTTTGTTTTTTGAGCTAATAAAATCAATGTATCTATGTTTGGCCAATACAAACAAGTAATCAGTGTAAATTGCAATGCACAAAGCATGTGAGTGGAAAATACAGTTTGATCCTCACAGCTCTTCAGCACACAGGTACCTTGGCACATGAGAGTGGAAGGGGTGCACAAATTACCCTGATCCTGGCCTGTCTCCCCATCTCTGTGACACAGCCTCAGTAACCCTCCTTTACCTCAGGGCTTTGCAGGAGTGGAGGTGTTGCTGAAACTCTGCAGGATTAGAGGAAAGTCTTGGTGACCTGTCTCACAAAAATTATAGGGTTTTATTGCTCCTGTTAGCAGCAGTGGGTGTCTATCATTTGTTAATCAGTCTTTACTGAATACTAGAGTGGAAAGAAAGAAATTGCAGATTTCACAGCTAAAAATAGGAGGAAATGTAGCTGGAGCCTCCTGGGTCTATACTGAGCTCTCATGGACCTGGAAAGGGAATGTAGGACACACCACCTCTGCCAAAGCAGCAGATCTTCACCCTCCATGGATCCTCTCCAAACTTCCCTCTGCACCCCACAGCTTCCATGGCCCAGAGGGAAGCTTTTCTGGTGCAGACCAGAAAAATTCCAGCAGCTCTGGGGCTGCTATAAAGAGAAATTGCTGAATCTCTGGTGGAAACAGATTCCAGCTGGTTCTGATGCAGTGCTGTTCTGTCCAACGACGCCGGGCAGGAGCTGTGCCCCTGTGTCCATTCAGGAACAGAAGGATGCTGCACGACAGCTCAGCACTCACTGGATTGCACAGATGTCACCACTACAATGTCCTCAGGGAGGGGGAAATCGTTTTATGACCTATAAACCACAGAAGAGAGCAAAAGCAGAGGCCATTGCGGGCGAAGATGGAGCAAATGTGCAGTGCTGAACGGCCAGCCTGATGTGCTGCCTGCATATTCCAAACTGGATTGAGCAGCCCTGCCAAAATGAGAGCAAGGAGGTTGGAAACGTGTCCCCCAGTGCTGGGGATGTGTTTGGCAGTGTCCCTCTCCCACCACCCATCCCTGCTGGGTTCAGGGCCATGGCCAGCACTCCCCAGAACGTGCCAGGGCAGTGAGGGATGGGAGGAAAAACCCCAGGAGCAGCACCAGCACCAGAACTGCTGTGGGAATTTGTCACGGTGACACCGGCGGTACGGAGAGTCCTGCATGGTAATGATTGGTTTACAATAAAAATTACTTCAAATGCTGGATCAGAAAAAGGATGGTTCAGTCCATCAAATCGCTGTCAGCTGCAAATTAGGCTGCCCATCCCTAGGCAATGGAGAACATAATTGGCTTTGTCCATGGCTGGGTTTATTTTTATCTGTTCTGTTAAAGTCAGGCTCTTGCCTCGCTCGCACTGGCACAAACAGAGAAAAAATACCTTGGTGCAGAAAGGCTTTTTTGCTCCTTCCACCTGCAATAAATGGGGCAAGTTACCCTTGGATTGCTAAAATCAGCCAAGGATTCTTCGAGGGACTACTTTGTGCCAGAGCCAGGGTACCTGCATGGGAGAAAGTAGGAATAAATGGAATTTTGGTGAGAATAAATGGACTTCAGGGGCCTTAGACTGAAACCACCTCCCAAGCCAAGCAGCCAGGGCTCTAATCCAGTCCTCAGGGTTACACAAGAGAGGTTGGAGGAGGTGAGTCCTGTGAGAATCACAGTAACTCCAAAACCTGCTATGGTTTCCTGCAGACAGGATGGAAATGCACACAGCTCCCAGCACTGCTCATCCCCACACCACCAGGCGCTCTCCCAGGAGTGCTGTGAGACCAGGCTGGGACTGAAATAACCACCAGCACACTTCCCTGGGGCTGGATGAGGAGCTCAAAGCCCCCACCATTCCCAAAGTGCCAGGGATGATGGCTTTTGCTGCTGGGAGCCCCTGTGCCACAGGCTGGGAGTGGAAGGAGTCTCCATCCCACACACAACAGTCCAGACTTCCCAACTCTCCCTCGAATTCCTATCCCTGTCTGTAAACTCCAAATATCCTCTCTGCTCCCCTCCCTGTGCACAAATTGAAGACTGTGCCCTTGCCTGGATGGCAGAGCTTTGTTAACACATTTCCCTGACACTGCAGGGTACAGAGAGACTCCAAAAGGGAGAAAATCCACTGAAAAAATAAATATAGCTGGCTAAGTAGGAGGGGGAATAATGTCTGTCATCTTAACCTGTCTGTCATCCTAACCCAGAGAATTCTCTGCTCTACTTATTTGGCTCTGCCTTTATCCCCCTCCAACTTTAGGGCATTTGAGCAGCACCTGGGTACCTGGGAAATCCTCTGCTGTGCTAAAGGCTTGTGAGAAATGAGGGGATGCAGGCAGAGAGAAGGTCTAGCTCAATTTCGTGTTGCACCAAGCACAAAAGCTCTGTGAATAACTCCTAGGATTGTGCTCATCAGCAAAGGCCAATAATTCAGAGTGACAACAAACTGGAGACCTCTATAAGGTGCAAATGTCTGGGAAGAATTAATAATCATTTACTGTCCACCTACTCCTCTAGTTCTGTGTCCCAGTCTGACCACCCTTACGTTGCTGTATGTGCATGGATGGCAGAAATTGTGGCAATGCCAGGAGCTGCTGCAATTTGAAGCATGAAGGAAATAACAACAACAAAAAAAAATGCTTAAGATGCATAAAATAATGATCAAGTCTTATGAGGAGCTGGTGAAATGCAACATTGTTGTTATTGCAATTATTGTTTTGTTGTTCTTGGTGGTGGTGATGATGATGGTTGTTGTTATCATTATTATTATTAAGTAGGTGAAAGTCACACAAAGGGAGAGGTTTGCATCTCATCCTGGGCTGGGAGGCAGCTCTGTCACTAACCTGGAGCCTCAGCTCCTTCTCAAGATAATGGAAATCATTCTGGCACAGCAAAAATCCCTCTCTAAGCTCAGCAAATCCAGCATGCTGAGGTGTCCCAGGCTGGGGATCTCTGTGCTCAGACGGGCTGGGGTGGGCTTGCCCTGATAAGGCTCTCACATGACTCTGCCTTTGGGTTGCCAGCGAAAGTCCTGCAGATTAGTGTCCCCTGAAATCCCCCTAAGCAGCTCTAATGCCCTCACATGTGCCTGCTGTGGCTCGCTGGGAAGGCTGCACGAGACAAAACATTAATTATTAGTGTCAAAATAGAATTTGTTTTTATGATTCCGATTACCGCGCGCTGCTCCGCTTGGGAGGCGCCGCTGAGAACTTCACTCATTTCTCTGAAGTCTGGGAAGAAATTCAGAGCGTGGCCCTGCTCGAAACTGCAAAATGAAGATGAGAAGCAAAAGATTTTTACCTTTCTCTGTAATTGAATCCAGCTGGCCTCCTTCTACCCTGCCTTGCAGTCGTTTACAGATATGCAAATGGAGGGAAGGAAATGGTGCTGTTTGCATCTGCATTGCACACCAGAAAATCAGACAATGCCTCTGTTCTCACACAGTTTTGCCATTCTGCTGCTTTTTTTGATCCAGCTCAACAGTACAATGTGTTTTAGTCACATGTTTGAAATAAAGGAATCAGTCTCTGTCTGGGCAATCCTGGTGTCTCTTTGACAACCGGAAAAATTTTAACATCTACAGGGTTTTCAGGATGCAGAAGAGCAAGAAGAGGTGGGAATGGAGCCCTGGCAGGGAGTTCCAGAGGCTCTCATCTTCCTGTAGTACTGAAGCTGGAAAATTGTTCAAGTTTGAGGGACTCTACAATGGCCTTTACATAAGGCTGGCCCAAAATGGTTCCATGAGGAGTGGATCGTCCCAACTGCTAAAATGGCAAAATAAAAGATTACATTTTAAACAGAGCAATTTCACAACTTCACAATGCTCTTTTTAAATATTAAATAAGCAAGAAAAAAGATTTTGCACTAAATCCTACCTAAAGTCCTGAAGAAGTTTCTGAAGCACAGAGCTGGTTTAGCAGATGGGGTGCAACCCTAAAATCAGGTAGGGGATTATTTGGGCTAAATATCAAGCATCAGATGTTGGATCTGCCTCCATGGCTTCTTCAGAAAAATAGAGAAAATGGCCTGTTGCAATTAATAGCCTTTGGAAGAACTACACCAAGAACTGAGCTGAATTTATTAGGCCCTGCCATGGAGTTGTAGGTATGAAGAGGGACAATCACAGGTAGATTCACACACACTGGTCACTGGTTGGAAGATTTTCTGTGTAAAGTTTTGTTTCTTCAATATCCTGCATAGAGGGAATCCTTGGCACTCCCACGGTGTAAATTATTATTATTATTAATCCTTATGTTAGAATATTTCCACCTTCAGAGTAACCTCTGTGGGAAAGTGCAGAAGCTAGCTGGGAGCTGAAAACAGCTGCTGTAAACCTATTTTCATTGATTTTTTTTTTCCCCCTAAAAGGGTTAACACAATAAAACACAATTAGCCTTGAATTATCCTGGATTTGTTGGATATTCAGCTTGAAACATTAACATCACCTTGGCTGCACCCTTTGCAGTGGCACCATTTCACTCCAGCCTTTCACTTCATCCCTCAGCAAGGAGGGAAGGACAAATCAGACAGCACCAGCTCGAAAATATGCTCAGAATTTCGCAGCCTGATTGCTGCTGACCACCCAGAGGACAGGTGTGACACATATTTATGGGCTTGATTTTAAACCAATATCCGTTCATTTCATTTATGAGCCCATTACATGTTTTATTTTGACAGTTCCACCGTGGTGTTCCCACAGTCTTCTGGCCATAAACTGCTCACAGTGGGATGTGGAGCTTATTATTTGGTGTGTAGGCACTGAGCACCCCACAAGCTGATGAACTATGGACAATTTATTCATTGGATTTTAAGCCCAGTTAAATCAGCAGGTAAAAGGCAGCCTCACTCACACTCCCTGGCACTGCAAACATTTGATATTATGAAAGTGGGGAGGAAATTGTTACAGATTTTACATTCCAACATTACACTCATGCCTAAGATTTTATCTCTAGTCAGGAATCCCAGCGCTCAGAGCTTGTTGTAAATCTGCTTTTTTGAGATTTTTTCCCAAGGTTCTGGTTTCTGGAAGGTGACTTCCCAAGGAGCTGGGATTTCCCAGATATTCAGCCAGCCAGCCAGAGATGGATGGTGCAGAAGGAGAAAAAATGAATGCAGAATAAAATCCCTAAAATCAGGAACCCTGAAAAATTGAAGATATGCAAAAATAATCCAAGAATGCAGGTGTGCAGGCTTGTGGGTGTTTGTGTATCCATAGATCCATGTATCTACTTCCCAGATGATGATTTTAGCCAATTCCAGGAATTCAGGGCCTGGATATAAAATGCTCAGAACATGACTTAGCCATGTTGATCTGGAAACCTTCAATTCATTCATGTTACATTTTCTATGTTCAGTTGGAACCTGGCTCCAAATCTGCTTTTTACTGGCTTTTCCTTCTGTGTTTATTGACAATACATTCATTTTAAGGAGTGTAGTGTATGATCACAAACAATTTGTCCTTCAACATGAACAGCCACAGGATTGTGGGGTTGTGACTTCCTTAGCCAGTCTCTGCCATCCTCTCCAAGACAAACATCTTTCTAATATCTGATACCAATCTTTCTGGTTTCAAATTAATACCAATTTCTTGTTCTCCCTGTGATGTTATTTGTACAGAGCAAAGTGTTCCCTCTGTTTTTCAATGTATTTTTGTATAATTCAAAAGTATTTTCATGTTCCTTCCACTCTTCCATTCAGAATTATCCTAATTTACTCTTTCCTGGGTGAGCCTGACTTCCTAGACCTCTGATTCTCATACATCCACATGTAATGACTCCCTGGATGCAGTGACCAGAAATGGCAGTTCCCAAAGTTCCTGGTGAAAGAAATTTGGTCTTTTGCAAAATTGCCAAAAGCCACAGACTTTGAAAAAGAAAACCAGCAATTTTCCTCTTCAACAAAATTATATCAGAGAAGGAAACGGGGAAGTCCTGCATGTTAAGTAGCCACGATATTTGATTTCTGATGGAAATTTCCAGAAGGATTCCTGGCTGGTGGGAAAGAGGGAGAGCAGTTCTCTTCCAGAGATCACTTAGAGCTGGAGGCTCAGGAGGACACTCAGGTACCTCAGCTCCTTCTGGCTTTCACCATTTCATAATTTTAGCATAAGAAAAATTATCTCTTAAGTGCCTGCTAATGAGTTAATGCACCATGCACTGGAAACACAAGTACTGCAGTATTTGGGTTAGGAGACACCCACAAGTTCAGCCCCCAAATCTCACTGGCCATTTTTACAGAGGTGCATTAGTCCACAGCTTCCATTAGGGATAAGTGAGATTGGAGTGAGTCAGCTCATCTTGAACTTCCCAGCTGAGCCCATTTCAGATGAACAATCACCTCTGACTCCCAGCTTGGGCCTGCTGCAAAACTTCTGTCATTGGGAGCAAAAACCAAACTGGGGCAAGACTTGCAAGAGCAGAGATCATTGACACCATCCCCTCCAGGACTGGTGAACTCCTTTTTCTATGAGATTAAAATGACTTTATCTCACTGCCCCTGAACAATCCTAACTGTCCTCAAAGGGGAATCACAGAATCCCAGCATGGTTTGGGTTGGAAGGGAGCTTAAAACTCATCCAGTGCCCCCCCAGCCATGGCAGGGACTCCTCCCACTGTCCCAGGTTGCTCCAATCCCAATGTCCAGCCCAGCCTTGGACACATCCAGGGATCCAGGGGCAGCCACAGCTGCTCTGGGCACCCTGTGCCAGGGTCTCCCCACCCTCACAGGGAGGAATTCCTTCCTGATATCCCACCTAACCCTGCTCTGAGTCAGTGGGAAGCCATTCCCTGTGTCCTCTCCCTGCATCCCTTGGGAATTGTTTCTCTCCATCTTTCCTGCAGCTCCTTCAGGCCACACTGAGCTCACCCCAAAACTCCTCCTCTCCAGGTGAGCACTCCCAGCTCTCCCAGCCTTTCCTGGGAGCTGCTCCATCCCTCTGACCATCCTGGTGCCTCCTCTGAACCATGCAGGGCGTGCTGCTGCCAGGGATTTTAGGAAAAGGAGGAGAGAGGGAAGTGGAGAAGTGGCAGCAGTAAACAGAAAATTCTGGCGCCACTGGACTGAACGGAAGTGGCACCATTGGCATCACTAAAAGTAGGCTCAAGTCTGATCTGAAAAGCAATTTAGAATACGAGCTTTTCTTTCCAAATGAGCAGTAAGTGCCTTCCTTCACCCAGAACTCGGTGCTTGCTGTTACATTTTAAATTGATTGGCTTTATGGCCCAGTCCTGGGGAATTGCCCTAGCATGATCTCGTCTGGCTCGTGTTTCTAATTCTGGAAACTCTAAATCCAGATGCCCTGAAAATCCAGGCTGTTGCTTACAGCACATACTGGAGGCTAATCTCCATTTTTGTGTACCCAGGCAAAATCCAGGAATTGGGATGTATGGAAGATTAGCCCACAAGGTGAAAAGGAAAGGAAACCAAAGGAGAAATTGCAATAGAAAATGTCCACCTGCAGAGTGTGGAGGCGTCAAAATAAACCACAACCACTACTCCACATCAGGAATTCATGCAGTATTTTTGCATTACCTAAGATTTTTCCAATGGGAACAATGAAGTTTCCATCTGAAGGTGTGTCCTGCCACCAGGGTCTGTGGGCAGTGGATAGAGAGATTCTGAAAGCACAGTTCCAAGTCCATGCTCTTCCTTCGTGTGGTCCATGTTCAGCCTCATTTAGGATATTAAAACCTCCATTTGGGCTGCCAGGTGACAAGAAGCCTCTCTGCTGAATAAAAAGGGCTAAAAAGGATGCAGCACATTGTGGTGATGGACGAAAGGAGGTTGTGGACAGATGGAGGAGGTTGGACTCTTCTCCCATGTACCAGGTGACAGAACAAGAAGAAACAGCTTTTAGTTGTGCCAGGAGAGGTTTAGATGGTATTATGAAAAATTTCTTCACCAAAGAGAGTTGTCAAGCACTGCTCAGGGAAGGCATCACCATTCTTGGAACTGATTTAAAAACATCCTGATGTCCATTAGGGACACGGTTTAATGCTGGGTTAATGGTTGGACTCGATGATCTTAGAGATCTTTTCCAAGCTAAGTGGTTCCACGATTTTGGGATGTGGCTGCCTCTGTGAAGGATGGGGAGGGCTGGGGGAGCCCTCTCAGGGCTGGAGGGGGGCTCATAAATGTCAGTTTTTGTGGGAACACATCTCCCTGAGGGCCTTGGATCCGTGCATGAAATTCCAGCTGCTGCCAGAGGAAGCTGTGCCTGCCCACCCAGGGCTGTGAATCATCCCAGGAAAGGCTGAGGAGAAGCTCATATATAAGTGGAGTGTGGAGTTTTTTCTGACACTGGCTATAATAAATATCAGCACATTTAGAAATAAAAAAATAAAAAATCTGTGGGCTTAAAGGGAGAAAAAAGCTACAGCTGTGTGTGGATCACTAGAAGGAAATATCCAAGGCTGTTGAAACATTAGATAAAAAACTGATCTTGAAATGTCAGGAATCAGTGAGGATAACAACTGTCAATTTGTCCAATAAAACGTCCCTTTTATTTTGCCTACTTTTCTCTTTTATTTTTAAGGGCCATCCATTAAAAATGCTGCACTCACAATTTGCTGGTATTTGCGGTTCTGTTTTAATGCTGTCTATTAGTTCTTCCCTCCTTTCCTTTTAATATTTACACATATAATCAAATGCTGGGCAAAATTTCTCTGCTGGGAAAAAAAAAATCCCGTGAGTGTAAACCAATCACAAATAACTTGCTACTGAGGGCATGGCTGTGCTTTCTGTGCTGCTCCAGTGTCCCATTGAGTTTCAAGTAGCTGAGGACACTTTTATATTATAAATAATCCACGTTCATATCATTTGGTGCATTGCTACATCAGAAAATAGCACAACTGTCCTGGAAAAAAAAACTCAAGTTATGCCTTAATAAATAACTGATAATGAGGGGACTAAGAAAAAATGGTGGTCATTAGCATGTTTGACATAAGCTTCTTCAGCCTGAAGATTCCAGCTGGAAAAGCCCAGTTTAAAATTCTTACACTTCCTCCATTTCATGTGCACCCACCAATGCTTATGCAGCTGAAATAATCCGTGCCTGTACTTTACATACGGCGTGGCAAATGCCAGCAGTGTATGGAAAACAGGATCCAGCCTTCAGCAGAGCAGCCAGAATGGGATGAAGGGACCCCAGCAGCACCTGAGCCTTGGGCTGAGCTCTCCCAGTGCAAACAGGACCCTCCAGCAGGCAGGGAAACCTCTGTGGTGGCTTTAGGGGGACAGGACAACCCCCTGCATGCAATTTGGGACCCCTGGCAGTGAGGCTGTGCTGACACAACAGCAAGAGAGGTCCTGGTCCCTAAAACACCACTGGGACAATGTGACAGAGATTTAACAGAAATAGGCTCTTCCAGAGAAGGGCTAGAGGTAAATTCCAGCTGATGATTATGCTTCTCTGTCTGTGTTTGATAAATTAATTAAGCAACAGGGAGGGAATAAGAAAAGTGAAGCCTCATAAACTGCTTCACTAACTGCTGCACAGAGAAGGCTCCCAATTATGATTTTCCTCCACCAACATTTTCAAAAACACCAACATTCCTTCTTCTTCTTAAATAATTTATAATATAGAATCCCAAGGGTATTTGAAAGGCTCCTTAAAAATAAAAGGGGGAGGGGAACCTCAATATTGAATATGAGGACTCTGTGCAATACAGAAAGCTTAAGGAGAGGGGTCATCAGAGCAGGGAAGGAGGTTAAGCTGAGCTTTGAGCCCAGACTAACGGCATGAGCAGAGCCAGCCTGTGCAGCTGGGAGTGTTTCTGCCCAGGGCCACTCTCTGAGTGCTGGAGAGTCCAGCTCTGTGTTCTGCACAGCTCAGGCCTTCCCAAAATTCCAGGATTTCCATCTTCCACTGAGGAGGCCCCCAAGGCAGGGAGAGGCAAGGGATATTCCTCCTGAGCCCTGGGCCTTGCCCTGCTCCTGCAGCATCTCTCCCTGGAGCTCTGCCAGCCAGGAGATCCCACCAGGGACCAAGAGCAGCACATCCCACTGGGGCCTCCTGCTCCCCTGCCAGCCGGGGCTTCCCACTGCTTCTCTGACTGCCCAGCAGGCCTGGCCAGGGCTTTTGGGCAGAACTGCAGCTGGAGCTGTGTCCAAACCCTCCCAACACTGGGACCCAGCAGCTCCAAACTACTCCCGACCTTAACAAAGCACAGTGAGCCGGGAAGCAGCTCCCATTTGTAATAATTACAGCAGAGCTTCCCTCGCCCTTGCACTATTTATTGCTTTTGCCCTTGCCATGGACTGCTGGAGACAGAGAGACTATTAAAGCTCAGAGTATTTCTTTCTGGACGAGGGCAAGCTTTGGGAGAAAATTCCCTCTTTTCACCACTGACACTTCTGCTGGGAAGGGGAGGGAGGGGAGGGAGGGGATGGTTCCCACTGCTGCAGGCTGCCTGGAGCACTCAGTGCCTGCTGAACAGGGATTGCAGTGGGGGGAATGCTCTCCTCTGGTGGAGACAGAGCCCTGTAAGGATATTTCTGCAGGGTACAATAATGGCCCAAGTATATCCACCTCTGAGTTGGGTCTCCCTCCCTTATTCTCACAAGAAAAGATGAATTTCAGTGATGACAACTGAGGCTGGCAAGAGGCAGCCAAAGGGCATCTGCCAGCTCCCACCCTGCTGACAGCATCCCCACAGCTCCAGGAGGGGCTCTGGCAAGGAGATAGCTCGCTTGCCAATAATAATAATTATCATTAATAACCGAGTGACGTCCTAATCTCGGTTACATCAGCCGTACCCTTCTGTGGAGCTGCTGCCAGTCACACTCACAGCGGTCCTGTCCCCAGCAGGGCGTGTGGAGCAGGCACACGAGGGCCGGGAGCTGCTGTGCCTGCAGGGAGATGCTCACGGTGACTTCTGCCTCCTGGCCGAGGGGACAAGGGGACATGGCCTGGGCAAACCCCGGGGGAGTCGCCTCTCTGTGGCCATTTGAGTCTCCTCAGCCCTCTGGGAAAGCGCGGGGGCACACAGGATGGAAAGGGAGGTGCGGGGCCATGCTCCTCCTCCCGCCCCGGGACATCCCGCGGGGCTGTCCCGTGTCACAGGGGTGTCCGTGTGTCCCCGGCGGGATGTCTGTCCATCCCCGCAGCCTCCCTGCTCCGCATTCCAGGGCCATCCCTCCCCAGCCCCCCTCTCCCTCCTCTCCCCTCTGTCAGCCCCTCTGCACAACCCGACGGCAGGAGCCCCGGCAGGGAAAACGAGCGATTTTCGGGGGCATTTGGGGAAAGCTGCAAGGTGGGGACTCCCCCCGCGCACCCCGACCCCTACCCCATCCATGGGGACGGGGGGGCTGAACCCCAAACCCAGCGGGGTTCGCTCCCTCAGGTCGCTTTCCTGAGTTGCTGCCGAACCCAAAGCCGTGCGAGCTCGTTGCGAGAACAAACTGTTGTGATTCCCCCTTTGGCCCTTTTTCTTTCCCCGCCTCCCCCCCCCATTCCGAACGGGGGGTGTCAGCGCACGGAGCCCGCCGTACCCCATGTCGCTCCCGCGTCAGAAAATGAATGATGCAGCAATTTAATTAGCAGGGAGCGGTGCGTCCATATTGCACCGGAGGAGGAGAGCTCGGCAGCCGCGGGAAGATGCTGCGCGTCCGCGGGCGCGGAGCGCGGCCCCGGGGCGGCGGGACCCCGCGGAGCCCCCGGCGCCTCCCGCCCGCACCCGCGCCTCTGCCCCGCAACTTTTGGCTACCGAGCCGCGGTTCCAGTTAAGTCTCTCCCGGCCGAGCCCCCGCGGGGTGCGGGAGGTGGGGATTGGGTTCCGCGCCGAGCCGGGGGTGGGGATGCTCGGGATGCCCGCGGATGAGCGCGCAGGGATGCGGGGCTGTGCGGGGCTCATCTCCTGCCCTGCCCGCAGCGCTTCCCTCCCGGCTGGCCGAGCCCGGGGCAGGCAGAGCCCGCAGCCCCCCGAGCCCCCCGCAGCAGCGCAGCCACCAGCTCTCACCCGCGCAGCCCTCCGCGCATCCCCGTTACCTGCGGCGGCTCCCGGGGCACCCGGGAGGATGCGGGAGGTGCGGGTGTCTCCCCGAGGTGCTGGGCGCTGCGGGCAGCTGCGGGATCCCGGCGAGGCTCGGGGCGGGAGCGGCCCCGGGACGGGCGGGGGCAGCGGGGCGGCCGGAGCGGGGCCCCGGGGCTGCTCCCTCGGCTGGCACCCGGAATCACAGCAGCTTTGATTTTCTCCAGACTTGGGCTTTTTGTTCCCTTTTTTTCCCCTTTTTTTTTTTTTTTTTTTTTTTTTTTTAAAGGGGAGGGGGGTGATTGCAAATTCTGCCCCATCCCGGCGGCTTTTTTCCTCTCTGATTCTTCTCAGTTTTTTTTCCTCCCCCATCTGCTCGTTTCCCACTTCCCTTCCTCTCCGCCAACCAGCCCCCTCCTTCCCTCTCTCATAATGTAGGCTACAGTTGCCTTCCTGATTCAGGAAGATATTTTTATTTTTAAATGCATGCCTTTACATCTG
>JANRGV010000002.1:22479694-22508689 GCA_024734035.1 Alethe castanea
AACATTGCAGTGTGAAAATTCTCATAATAAGACTTTAATTCTTGTGCTTCTTTTCTTTGGAGAGTGAAGGAGCTCTGCTCCAAAGAGCACAGGAATTGTCACTCAGAGCTGAATGTTCTCACTCTGCTGTGTCCTGAGAGTGCCCAGCAGGGTCTGACTCAAAGGGAGATGCTAGAAATTCCCATTAGTGAGATTTCAGGGTTGGATGGGACCAGCTAAGCTGCTCCACCTGGGAAATCCAGTCCTTGGGGTCCTGCAGCACTGGAGTACCAGTCCCAGTGCACTGGGAGCACAGAGAAAACTCAAGTTGTGGTGCTTTGGTGAAAAATGAGCTTTACAAAAATTAGGCATTGGTAATGGATGCTGGTCAGTGAAGTTTATCTTTTAGGGAACACATCCAGGTTTCTCTGGTGCTGTTAAACTTCCATGCAAGGGCAGGACTGATCAGTTGTCCCCAGAGCACTGGTGGAATAAATCTGTAGCTAAATGTATTCTTCTTAATCAGACACATTTCCTGTGGCATCACTTCTGTTATGTTTTCTTGCAGTGACCCAAAAACCTGGCTGCTTTGGAAAGTGGATAGTATTGGCAAGCAAAGAAATATGGCAAGTAAAAGTCTTTTTTAGATCCAGTTGATGTCAGTGTTTTCTTCAAAAAAAGGGCAAGTCACAGCCCTGAGGGGTCCTGAGGAGGAGTTAAGGCACTGATTAAGGCAGAGAGTAATTGTTCAGGCCATGCTTAATTCTCCCCTTCAGTTTTAAACCAATAAAGAACTGTGGATGGATCTAATTTATGTAGATAAATGTATCTATGTATTCCTGCTGTTAGCAGTGGGGGCTGTGACGCTGCAGCCAGGGAGGCTGATGGAAGGAGTGACAATGGTAAAGCTGTGACAAGTGGGAATTTTGCCAAGGCTGACTGTGAGAACAGCACCTGAAAGTCAAGTGCCTCTCACTGCCTTAGAGACAGCCAATAACTACATGAAATTCTTGTTGCAAACCTTGTTTTAGAGCAGGTAACAAATAGCTCCCAGCCCCTATTTTCCCTGCCTTTGGCCCAAGCTCCCGCCAGCCTGCAGGTCGCTGGCATTCCCAAAATTGCTTTCACCTGTCTGCATGCACAGATCCTCCTTGGGCTGAGGACACACCCTGACCCCTGTGTTTGTGCCTGGAGTGGAGACCAAGTGAAAACACAGTTCTCTCTGTTGGGTTTTTCTGTAGAGTGGTGTTTTGCACCTCGAGACTTCCCTGTGCCCCGCCTGGAGTGCCCTCAGCTTGGTTGGCCGTGGTGGTGTCACAGGCCTTTGCCAGCCCCTCCGAGCCAACCAGAGTCTGTCCAAGCCTTCAGAGCACAAAGCCCTGATAAGAAGGATCTCTAACAGGTATGCACCAGGGAGAAGGAGGAGATGTTCCTAAAATTAGTTGCTGCCAGCTGCAAGCAGGAGTGCCTCGTGTGTCACGGAAACGCTGAGTATGTGCTGTATATACTGTGTGTATATCTAGGTATGTACCTATAATTACACTGTTGGAGTGTAAAATTCAATCTTTGCAGTCTTCTGGGAGATTCAGGAATGTGGCTTGCTTTGGACTGTAATTAAAATATGGGCATTTTGGCTAAAAATAACTCCTTTCCGACCTACATTCCTGATGTAGGTCAGTGGGGGCACTTCTCAGACATATTAGCATTTTGGACACTTAATCTTAGCAGCATATTGCATCTCCTAGAATAGGTTAGAAGAGGCAAGGCAGGAGGAATTGCTACACCCAGAGAGGTTGCCAAGTTTCTCAGTCACCAGAGAGGCAGAATAATGAGGATTATATTTAATTCAGGCTGGAGAGGCAACCGTGGGGTGTTGAGCAGAGGCAGCTCAGATCATCTTGGCTCTGTGGGGGAGGGAGAATTTATAACTCTAGCTGGCTCCAAAGCAAGCTGTGTGTGCATTTGCGTGTGTATATATATTTATATATATGTATATACAAATCTGGATGTGTATATAACACCCTGTGTATATATGTATGTATGTATATGCCTACAGTGTACAAAATGTGTATCTATAGAAATGTATACATTTATATGAATTTCTATTTCTCTATATAAATAGTCATGCAACTAGGGGAAATCACATTTCCACGGTGTGTCCTTTTCTGTAACACCCCTCCCAAAAAGAAGCTGCTTCCATTAATGTCATAATGGCACAAATGTCTTAAATTTTCTTTTCTGTTTAGAAAGCAGTGGTGCTTAGTGGCTGAGCACAAGCCTGGAAGGTTTTTACTCTTCCAGAGGACTTCCAGTAAATCATGAGTTGCTTCAGAGCTGTTCCACATTTGTGAAATAAAGTGGTGGCCAAAATGACTCAGGGCTGGTTTTGTAGACAAAGGAAAGGGGTTGTTGACTGTGCATTGGAAACCTCTGCTATGCTCTCAGAGTTTTGATGGTGAAATATCTGCACTGCTAATTACTCTGGTTGCTGTTAATTTCCCAGTTATTGGCTTGAACAGGGAAAAAAAAGAATTTCCTGCTCTAAAGTAAGTTATCTGAAGTCTGATTATGTTGCCTCAGTGATGTATGGATTTCCATTTAGGGTCTGGGTGTTGGGCTGTAAATCAAGAATCTGAGCTCAGTGAACATCTAGTTTGGGATGTGTCTTTTCTGTTCTAATTGATTTTAAATAATTTCAATTCATCATCAGAACAAGCTATACCTTAATTCATGATATGCTCAAAGAATTTCTCATTCATGTCAGGATGAATTTGCACTTGACTTCAGTGGGGTTGAACGAGGTCAGAGCGTTTCATCCAGCACTGGCATAAAAACAATCTTGTAGTCGTGCAACTATTAATTCAAATTGTAATTTTGTAATAAAAGCAGCCTGAAAATTATTTGCTAGTTATGTATTCTATGGTTATAGCACCTTTCTATGGACAAGATATGTTGGAGCTGGTGTTGGTTTTGATTTTGTGTTGCTGATCCTTACTCTGAGTTTGGCCCTGAAGCAGCTCAGCCCCTGGAATACCAGACCATGACATGCTGCATTTGGAAGGAAAAGCTGCAAAGTGCTGATGCCTCAGCACTCCTTGAGCTGTGTGCCTGGAGTGCTGGCTGATTGCTGAATTGCCACATGCATCGTGCAAATATTCCAAGAAATGTAGGTCACAGGGATTTTGGCTCCCTGTGGCAGAGCCCTTGTCCCATCCTGCAGAAAAACCTCTTTGTGCCACCACCCTGACCATTCCCAGGCTGTCCTGGTGCTTGGAGCAGGCTGGAAATGTCCTGCTGCCCTTCTGCCATCGTTTGGAAGCTGGGATGTGGTTAGGAAAGACAAAAGGGAGAATGGATTACTCCTTCCTAAGCCCTTCACTTCCTTCAGGGGAGAGACAGACAGACAAACATGAACTCATCATGGAAATCAAAACAAACACCCAGAACATATGACATTGAGGGAAATGTTTCTCCTCAGCTTCTGGATTGTGCTTTGCCTTATCATTTCACCTGGGGAAAATCAGAGCTTTATGGAAAAGTGCTTCCCAATCTCTTTTGCATAAACGTTACAGTGAAACTTCTGTGATGTATAGCTGCCTGTTCAAGAAAATGGGTCATTTCCATACAAATGTCATATTTCTATGCAGAAAATATGCTGAATTAATACCCTATCTCCTAGTTCAAGCAATCCCTTTGCTCGTTTTGTGATTTCAGCATATTTGCCTAACTGGAGACAAGCAGAAGAGAAGAAAAAAATGATTATTTTTTAATTAACTCATGCAGGCCTAATGTCAGACTAAGCACTTGAGTGCGGTGTCTCTGGGGCACACACAGGAATATCATCCTCCCATGGCTGATTTTTCTTCTTGAGCAGAATGCACCACAAAGCTCAGAGTCTGGAGACCTGGGGAGAGAAGTTTTTCTGATGTCCCTGTTAAAGAAGATGCCTGGGTGTCCATGTCCTCGGGGGAGCAGTTCACACAGGAACCCACGGGCTGAAGCCAGCAGGGGAGTGATGAGCTCTGCAAACCTCCTTGCACTCTGCAAGATGAATTTCATCTAAAATGAACCAGAGCTCCTGGCACTGCTGCTCAAAAGAAACAGCAAACCCACCCTGCCTCTGGAAAATTGAATTTTCTATGCCACTTTATATTTGGGAGAAGAACAGTGGATTTTAGGATCGGAGTTACAAACCAAGTGGATGCTGGAGGTGGACAGCCAAAGAAATTCTGTGACCAAAGCCTGCAGGTGCCTGGTGGAAATCCTCAGAGCTCCACTGCTCCCAGCACAGCAGTGCTGCTGAGGCCACCTGAGAGGTTTGGTACCTGCTGCTGGACCTTTCTAAACAGCTGTTAGAATTTCTTGAAATTGAATATGAATCTGCCCAACTTCTCACTCCTGTGAGCTGGCTTCAGGCAGCAGAGTTCTTGGGCTGCTTCACTCTGTCAGAGGCATTTTGCTGCCTTTCACCCACGGGAATGTAAAGAAATCCCTTCTGTGGGATGGCCTTTGGTGGCAGAAGTGTCCCCAGGCCCCTGGACAGGCTGTTCATTCTCAAGGGCTTTTCAGGCTCCTGTTCAACCTCTGCACGAGTTTACACACCCCCCTAAAACCTGCTCCCATCCTTGTGTGATAGAAAAAACATCTCTAAGGAAATCTCCCTTTACCAATTCCTGCTTAAACCAAATAAAGGTATTTCCCAGTAAAAATAAGGATAAAGCTCTATATAACACATTTTATTAATAAATAAGCAGGTATTGACCATCGAGGTCTGGAGTATAAGACACAACTCCCAATTTTTCCTCTGACAAAATATTTTCCTCCTCCTCCCTGTGTGAATCTTTTTGGTGCAGACTCATCCAACTTTGATGAGATATAATTTATTCCCAAAGTAGCACATGGGAAAGGAAAGGACTCTTAAGAGGTTTTTGTCTGGAGGAGAGCAAAACATTTCCAGAGAGAGGCCTCTCTCACCCACTAATCCTACCTGGAGCTTTGGGGGATTGTGTTATATCTAAACACTGAGATACTTAAAATTAATTAGAGTTTAACTGGAATTGAACTTCTGTTCCCAGTTTCCTGTCTCCATAGGGAAGGCAGTGAAAATTTCTTTTCTCATAAAAATATTATAATGTGTGTTATTTGATATCCAGATCCTCTATTTAATGGTACTTTGCATATATACAAAAAAAGGGGAAAAGTTTGGTACTGGTATTTCATTCTATAGGAAGGGATTTTAGGATTAAGTAAAAATGAAACAAACAAGAAATGACATCATTAATATCCAAATAATTATTAGCATAACCAAATAGTGCACTATGGTAATAAATCAGTGACAAATCTGGATAGAGGTGTTAGGATTAAGTTCTGAACACTAAGGCCATGATTAAGTTCCTGAAGATTTTTCATCTTCAAAAATTCTCCATTAAAAAATGCCTGCTTTTAATTGGACAACAAAATCCTCAGGCTGACTTTTTTGTGATTATTTGGTAGCTGAAAAAAAGGTGACTCCTTGAATGCAACTTCAAACAAAAACCTTTCCAATATTGTTTTCATCTGAAGAAAAACCCCACGTTTTTCATCTGAAGGAAACTCTTTTGAAGCATAGAGAAGCTTTCTGAAAATAATACTAATTTAGAAAGAAGTATATTTTAAACAAATCTTTCTATTCATAGAAAGAGCAAATTATTTTTTCCCCCTCTTTTATTACCAAACTTTTATGTGCTTTGGTTTGTGTCAGTTTTGTCTGTAGGGAAAAAAAAATGGTACTGTGGGAAAAAACCCTCTTAGGCACAGGAAGGTTTTGGGGTTTTTTTTACCCCAAAAATGTTTTTCTAAAAGGTATTACACACCTTAAACTTCAGTAATTGATTGCTTTAAGGGATAAATAAATGTGATATCCCTGAAAGTGTCCAAGGCCAGGCTTGGGGCACCTGGAACAGTGGAAGGTGTCCCTGCCATGGCAGGGGAAGAGCTTTAAGGTCCCTTCCAATCCAAACCATCCTGGGATTCTCTGATATTAAGGATAAACAAAGGAATGAAGCATTGTGGGGAATAATAATAAAAGTATTGGTGGCAAAGGGCTTAAAATTTAAAAAACTGGGTTTCCAGTGCCGGAAATGTGGGTGGAATCAACAGGAGCTTGGGAATGCTTAATCCTTTGGAATTAATATCCAATAATATTCTCACTTCTGGTATTACATTAATCCAAATGCAAACTATGTCTGAGTTCATGATCTTTGTTGCTGCCACCTTGTCATTACTAAAAGTAATATTTGTAGCAGCTGGATAACTGAGAATAGAAGAACCCAGAGGAAAATTGCAATTACTTTTCATTTTCAGTGTCAGGCAACACCACACCCAAAAGCTGTTCTATGTATAATCAAATTAATGAAATAACTGTAAAATTGAATTATTAATTATGGAGAGAATGGGGAAAGAGGCCAAATGTGTGTCTTTAGTTGGCACTCCGCTGTATGGACAGGTCCTTGACTGGTTAACACCAAAAATCAGATTTTTTTCTGAAGTTTGACCCTTTTACACATCCTATTTTTTTTTTCCACAGAAAAATGTCACTGCAATATGAGGAGAACGGTCTCAATGGCCTAATTTATATTTATTTTAGCTTTTGTGCCACAACTCTTGTCCTGAATAACCCAGTGGTCCTTGAAGGAGGGCAGACAAGCAGGTTTTCATCTGTTTATTTGTGCGTGAAACAAAAAATATGCAGAGAGGCTGAAACTGTGTGTGTGCCTAGGACAGGGCTGGCAGCACGATGTTCATGGATAAAGGAATTCTCACTGGCAATGTCAGAATGCTCAGAATGCCCCCAGGAAGACAAGGCTGTGCTGTACACACCTGCAGCTGTGGGCAAACGAGAGAACAATGGCCTTTGTTCACTGCTGACTGCACCGAATTTCTGTCTTACCTTCATTGTTGGCTGACTTGCAGTCCCTGTAATTAATGTGCCTGGAGTGGGTGGATCTCTTTACATTCGCCTGCTTCTTTTCACAGCTTGATCAGAGCAGGAGAAAAACTTAAAATTAAGATTCTCTGTGTTTTCCAAGCTTCCTGGTGCTGTGGTGAGCTGGTTGGAGAGAGCCCAAACAGGGAGATGAACTTCTGGAGATGAATTGATGTTTGAACCTGAAACTTTCCAGTTGCTTGTGTTTCCAGTTCTTAACTTTGCAGCACCTTGAAAGGAAGAAAGAAAACTCCAATATTCAGGAAGACCCTCTGAATAAAGCACTTCTTCCTAATATTACAAACTGCAAGGTCAGCCCTTGAGTTTCTATAGGTTCAGATCAGTGTAATTTAAAACGGAATTTACCTACAATAGTTTCCTGAAATTAAAAAGCAGCCTTTGAGTTCTGCTTTAAGAGTAAAAATTGGTCACAGTCAGCAATATAAGAAGGAAAATAACAAAAGCTGTTTCTACAGTGATTTCTCCAGTTCAGAAATCTACAGTGTCTGGTACCCCACAGAATTCCATCCACAAGAGCACCCTAACAGAAAAAATCAGGCTGTTTTTTAGTGCTCCTGTTTGGCTTTAAGCAGACAGGGAGGATGCTGAGACCAGTCTCAGAATCTGGTGAAAAATTGCTGTGGATGGGGACATCACGTTGATATTTAGCAGTGCATGAGAAGCATCCACAGTCCATTGGATCAATTTCCTTGGATCACCTGGAGCTGCCTTAATGGACTGAAGACCTGATATTCTTTTATCCAGGCAGAGCTCTTAGAATTTGTTGTAACAGAAGTATCAAAACACATTTCTTGCAGTGTTTTACCTCAGCAACCTGAAGGGAGGAGTCTTCAAAGAACCTGTGGGCCCTGTCCTTGATGCAGCTCCTTCCCTTCCTTGCCAGCAATCTCAGCATCCTGAGCAGAAACAACCTTAGCCACTGTCATGTTTATTATGGCTCTACATATTTCACATTAAGTGTTATTTACTGTAACTCTGCCCATAAAGGACTAACAGCATTATTGGGAGCTGTCCTTTGCATGCCTGATGTCAGCTGCAGCTGCAGATCACATTTACAACTCCAAACACATGCAATGGAGAGTCATAAATTATACAGGGAACAACACAGAGTAATGAGGGACGTGTCAGCTCGAGTTTCTCACTGCGGAGGCAGCACTGTGGCAGGCAAGATTTATTTACTATTCCAGCCACTGGCTTTTTTTGCAGTCAATAGCTCGTCACTTTTAGTCTGCAAATAGGAATAAAGATGTTTTGCAAGAAGGAAAACAAAAGACAGCAGAGCTGCTTGACCTCTGGGGTGAGTTACTGGAATTTTGGAGCTCCAGGTCTCACTCTGCACCAGCCAGCTGGGAAAACTCTGTGGTGTTCGCACATCTCCCTCTCCTCGTCTATTAGCACAAGAAAAGCACCAATTAATGTGTGGGAAGCACAATGTGAAAGCTGGGAATTAGTCCCAGTTTCCTGAAAAGGGACACACTGGTCCCCAAGAGCCAGATCCAGGAATCCTGTGGTGCTGAGTGTGGACAAAGAGCAGGAACAGCAGTGGGGAGCAGAGAGGGAAAAACCTGAGCAGGGATGGGTGACACCAGGGCCAGGGGGCTCTGCAGAAACACTGGGAAATGTCCCCCAGTAAAGGTGCTGAGGAAGAGGATGGGGGTTTCTCTTCAAACCAGCTGGACTGGGAAATAAACAGGGAGCAATGTTCTGGATCTAATTTTTTGCCTATCTTTTGGGGCTTGCATTGTGGTGTGGTGCAATGGCCAGACATGAAAAATCCCCGTTCTCCAGCCTAAAATTAAATCAAGGTGAAAATATTTCCTCCCACCTGAGGTGCAGGTTTTATTTGGGCCAATATTTCTGCATCAGCTTTCCCACCTTTTCCCATCCAATGGGATTTATTTGTGCAGCAGCTGAGTGGTTTTTAGTTGTGAAAGAGAAGGGCTGGGCCAGCACAGGCACCTGCAGAGCCAAGGCACGGGGACAAGGATGGACACAGGGATGTACTCCAGGGTTTGGGGACAGGGATGGACACAGGGATGTGCCCCAGGGTTTGGGGACAGGGATGGACACAGGGATGTGCTCCAGGATTTGGGGACAGGGATGGACACAAGGATGTGCCCCATGGCCTGGGGGTGCTGCCATGGATGATCTGCTTTGCTCCAGCGTGGTGGAAGCTGCTGCTCATCTGGGAGTGAGCAAATTCCATCCCTGTGAGTCAGGGCAGATCCGTGTCTGCAGGGAACACTGCTCAAGCCGAGTGCAACATGCATGTTTGGAGGCTAAACTTAGTCCTCAGTTACTGGGAATGTCAGCTTGCATCATCAGTAAACTCAGAATGGAATTAGGCCAGAAGGGATTATGGATAATGTGTTTTATTTTGAATATTTTATCCAGGCAAATCTGAACTGAAAAATCACAAGAATAGCCTGTAACAAGAGGAACAAAACCATAATGCATTGCCTCTTTTTGTGTTTATTTGGGAAAAAATAACCACCTAAGGTTGGGAAAGAATTCTGATTGCTTTTCCAGGGCATGGTTCCTCCCATGACTTTGTGTGGGCACATCCCTGTGGACACACAGAGCCCAGCAAAGCGAGCTGGCTGCTGCAAGAAATTCGTGGAAACAGAAAGATCCTTTCAATGAAAGAAGTTTCTTTCCAGCTACTAAGGCAGTTTGCAATGCTCAGAAAAAGCACTGAAATGATTTCCTGGTGGACTCCCTCCCCATTTTATCGTGTTGTGTCAGATTGTGCATGTTGCTGATGAAAAGGGAAAAAGCTTCCAAAAGTTATGTAGGCAAAAAATCCTCCAAATTCCTCGCTGTCTTTTAAAGGCTAAAAGTCCGAAAAGTCAGGTTTCAGTTGGGTTTGTCTCTTTTGTAAGAGTATTTAGTATTATTCAATAGACTTTCCCATCTGCTGGGCTGGAAAATCTCAGTAGAGGAGGTGGATTTGGGTCTGATCAGAAATCTGAAATTCCAATGAGGGTAACTACAGTCAGGGGAAGGGCTGATGCTGCATCCATCATGAAGGTTTTATTTCAGCAGCTAGAATAGAAAATATGCTGTGATTCAAGGCATGCATTCAACAGAAAAATGTATAAACATATACAAAATAGGGAAGAAGAGTAAAATTTTAGTTCATGCAAAATCCCCACATTTGTTGATATTTTTGTCTGAGTTTAAACAATGGAGACAACTTGATTGACTTGACCTTGACGTGAAAAATCCAGAAAGATTCCAAGAAAATAATATCAAATGTAAAGTCTATGGAGTCTTTTGGAGCATTTAGAAGTTCTAACTGTGTACAAATTGTTGGATGTCATGAGTTTGTGCATTATTAATAAAAGTTGGAGCTTTGCATCTTCCCAGTTATAATTACTTCTCTAAATATCTCCAGGAAAGAGAAGCATAAACTAGCAAGCATTTAAAAACCCTGGGTAAGCATCTTTTGGAGAAAGTGCCTATAAAATGACTCATGCTTCTGTTTACAGTTTGAAATTGGTTTTGGAATCATAAAAGAAGCGCAAGGTTCCAAAAATGGCCAAATCAAGGCTGTGGCTGGGAGGTCACAAATCTGTGTGGAGAGGATCTTGCTGACCTAGGGATGAAAATCTCCACCAGGTTTGATGGACAACTCTTGGTTATTGGTGAAACTCAACAAAAAAATAGGTAAGAATCACCTATTTCAGGAAAAGAAACCACAGAAACTCCAGACCATATCAGCAGCAGTTTTAAAATAAAATGTCACCTCTCCAAAGTCACTCATTTTTACATGTGAACAGTGTATACAAACCCCAGTAATTTCATTTATGTACACATGACTATTATTAGATGCAAAACACACACACTGTAATCATTTGTGAGATGTCCTCAGGACTCCCAGAGATCTGTGGCTCTTGAACTCTTCTCCAGGATTATCAAAATCTGTTAAAAATATCGTCGGGCTCATCGTAACCACAGAGACACAAATTCTGCTCGTTGGCCTCTGATGAGATTTGTCATTGTTACATGAACTCCCTGACTGAGGATTTTGTCTCCCTAAATAAAATCCTGTCTAGGGCTGATCATGTCCTATTTTATTGCCTTCAGAACCACACTGTGCACTCTGTATTTTCCTTAAAGGAAAATACTTACGGTGGCTTTACTCTTTCTTAAATATCACAATAGGAAAGTCAAACCAAATGAATCTCTTTTAAAAATAGATTTATTTTTTAAGTCCTTCTCTCCATTTTGTTGCATTCTATGGAATAGAATACTGATACAGTAAATGTAAAGTTGAAAACAGTAATTCCATTTTAATTTATAGAGATGTTGCAGCCTTTGCTGAAACACCACCCTAACGAGCTGAGTTACTTTGATGTTCATTTTCAGGAGATGTGGCTTGGATGCAGAGCTCTGAACTGTCAGGAGAAAATTCCCAATGTACAGGTCTGGGTTATAAACAAGAATTTGTTCCATCAGATGCTCACTCCATTTAAACCTTGCATCGTTGTTTAACATTTTTCCTGGGAAATAAACAGATGTTCAGCTGTGGTTAGCCAGAAACAGAAAGGAGTTGGGAGGAAATCTGATCCCCAGCTTGAAAATGTTACTGAGGAAACCCCCCACCCCCCTGAAAGCTCCACTTTTATGCAAGATAAGCATGCCTAGAACATTCAAGAAAAGCCACCAGATTTTAAATTAAAAATTGGACTTAAAATGTGGCAGAGGTTTAGCCTTAAATTTGGGCACATGGATTTCAGTGCACTTGGTGGAGATATCTTGGGTTTAATTATATGTTTAAAAAGCATATTCTGTATTTAAGTACCAACAGGCATTTGCTTGAGAACTCTCTGAATTTTGTGTAAGTGCCACACAAGCACAAAAGTGAATGTAAATGAGGCTCTAAAGCACAAGGATCAGGCATTTCATTCAATAAAACACTCCAGGGGTGCAGAAGTTGTGCAAGTACAGGTGGACTGAGGGATCTGTGTGGGGCTTTTCCAGCTGCAGTGATGACTTTTGGGGAACCCCAAAAACAGCACACACAAGCTAAGGCTAAAAGATTTCTACAGTTTCCAGTTTCAGACTGAAGATGTGGATCTGGACAAGGAACTGTAAAATGTCAGGGCAGACAGTGAAATTCTGCCAAAGTTGAATCTCCAGTGTCTCAGTCAGGTCTGGATGTGCAGGGAGTACACAGGGAGTGCTCCTGACAGCAATAACTGAATGATATTTATGATATTTCCATATTGCAAACTTCCTTCTTCTTCCCTTTTAATCAGAAGATGAAATACATAAGGTTTTTGAAGAGACATCAAGAACTTAATCCTTCTAGAGCTGACAATATTTTTTTTTTTTTACTAACATAAGACCCAACCATTTGCATTTTTCTGAATTGATTTATTCATTCTGGCTGGGACAAACATCCCTAATAGACATCCAGGAGTTATGGCAATTTACAGAGTAGATCTCCAGCAATGTTCCAGCTAAACTGCAGATGATTTTCTGAACATTAACAGCGCCCACCTGAAAAATGGAACTGGCTCCTCATTTAGAGCAGGAGCTGACCAAGCAGCCACTTATTAAATCAACAGAAATAACTCTCCCACCCCGGGCTGCAGACTGTGCTGCTCTGTTTGCAGCTGCTGTTTCCCTGATTTCCAAATGCCTCAAATCCCAGCTGAGGAGCAGCCTTGATCCTGCTCCAAGCCTCCAAGCAAGGCTCGGTTCCTCTTCTTGCTCCCAGCAGCGATTCCTGTTCCACAAGGAAACCCTTCCTTCTCCAGGAGCTGCTGCTGTGCTGCAGGGAGAGGCTCCCTGGGACAGGGCTGGGCAGAGTTACAGGAATAAAGCAGGGATTTGTTAAAAGCCTCCCAAGGATTCACCTTGGGCACTGCAAGAGCCCAAGATGAACCTGAGTCACGAGTTTTCACGCTTTTATCAGTTTTGTTCCATTTCCACGTTGGGGTTCATTGTCCAATCCCAGCTCCAGGTTCTGCAGTCCCACCCTCCCAGATTCTCTCCTGTTTGCACTTTTTGGGGCTGGAGCTGCAGCGGTGTCCTTGGTTCTGGGGCTGGAAAAGGATTGTTCTGTGTGGCTGAGCTGGGAGGAGAACCTGTGACACTTTGTATGGAGTTCAGAGTCACACACCAATGAAATACAGAACCTGGAAAATATGAAAGCTAAAAGTGAAGGCATCTTTTGGAGCAGTGTCTGTGCTGGTGTGGCTGTGGAGGGGCTCCTGGGAAGGGCTGGAATATCCAGTGGGTTTGGGCTGTGCTGGTGGCTTCTGGTTGACCCTGGGCAGGGAAAGTAATTTTACTCAGATGGGTCAGTGCAGGAGTTTCCACAGCAGACTGCCTGCAGCTTTGTGGAGTTGGCAATGTGGAATTTTTCTGACTCTGGGTACACTTTCCAATTTGGCAGTGCTGTTATAGAGTAGTGTAACACCAGGTCTTGGCTTGGGTCGTAGCAAGAGAACAGATCTGCAGCCTGGCCCAGTGGGAGCTGTCCCTGCCCATGGCAGGGGGATTGCAACAAGTGGATTTTTATATCCCTTCCAACCCAAACCACTCTCTGATTCTCCAGTTCAGCAACCACAATCTCCCTACTCACATTTTTGCAATGCAGTGATGTCTGTATGGCACTGCATGCCCAGAGACTCAGCCATGTTTTCTGAGATGACTTTTACCCATTTCCCACGTTTAGCTTTGCTCAGGAATTCTGTAGGAGCTGCTGCCTCATTGCTAATTTGCTTTGCTTTCAGGCAGGTTTGCTGCTGAAACCTTTACAAGTGCCTGAGACAGCAAATCCAGCAGTGCCCAGGTGCTCCCAACCAGGCTGAATTCTCCAGCTTGCACAAGTCATATCCTGCAGTGATCAGAGAGATGCACCTGGTGATAAATGGAACTGTCCTCTGCCTGGTGAATGGGTAAGATCAGAGCTCCAGCACCCCTGGAAAAGGTCTTTAATTTTTGATTTGTCCTCCTGTTCACCAGTGCAGCCTCTCAGTGGTTTATCTGCAAACAGTGTGTGCTGTCTGCAGAGCATGTGAGTTTCTCTCACTCAGGAAAATATCATTAGCTCATGCTTCAGTGGAGTGTGCTTTTGTTTCAGTTTATCAGCCAAAACTGGGGATTTGCATGCATAATCCAATGGATCATGTGGAGGCCAAGCACAAAGTTATCCCAAATCACCAGTATCCTTTGTAGCTGTTAAAAAAAGAGGTAATTCTTCCCTTCTCCCAGGGCCTGAGGTAAGAAGTGCCTGTCACCTTGGGATCTGTGTCCTGCTGCACATCCCAGAGTATTCCAGTCTCTGTATTTAGCTCTTCTTTCATGTGTGTGTATGAAAGAGCTTTGCACAGATGGGTAACAGTTTTTATCCCCATTTCTCAGTGGTTTAGTGTAGTTACATCAGGAGGAGTAATTATTTCTATCAGCAAGATTGTGACAGCCACCACATATTATGGAAATTTCCTTCATTGAAACGTTAACATTTTTTTCCCCCCTTTTGTTTGATTCTTGCAGCAACACAAAGAATAGTTTAGAAATATAATTGCAATCTCCAGGAGAAATATAAGCAGCCTGGCTGTGAAGCTGAATCACATTAGAGCACTGGGAATAGAGCCACCTAAGAAAGAAAATGAGCAGGAAGAGCACCAGCTCTTGAGCAGTTATTTGTCAGGAAAAGGGGAATCTGTGCTGAGCCACCACAGACCCTCCACCAGGGGAAGAGCAGCTTGGCAGGGATGGCTTGGGGAGCTGCCACTGCTGGGAAACTCAGGAGCTGCTGCTTCTCAAACAGCAGAAATTGCTTCACTACCCAGCACAGGGTGTGCTGCTAAAAGTGCAATTGCCTGAGGGACTTTATCAAGGATGGGGTTGGGGTAAAAAATGGGTTAATGCACTCAGCTCCCAGTAAAGGCATCAAGGAAAGGGCACAACCCTTCCCAAACCCAAAAGTTCCCCTTGGAAAGCAGCTGTGCTCTGCTGCCAGACATTAAAATGAGAGGGAATTCCTAACCTGAGAGGACACACTGAGACTGAGGAAAGTTTTTTTCTATGTTTTGACCTGGGAGTGATTCCTCGTGTGCATGGAAAACAACTCATTATTGGGGGTTTACCCTTCAATAGCTTTACTTTCTGAAGTTAGTTTAAATAAAACTGCAGCTGAGTTTAAAAACCCCCAGCTGGACCTGGGTTCTGGTGGCCCCCTCTCCACCCTGCCCCATGGAAAAATGAAATTTCACCTCCACTGAGCACAGCCCTGCCAAAAGCAGCACACAGGAGCACTCGTGGTGACACAGAGAAGTCTCCCACGTGTTGTCCCTTTTATTTCCCTGCCACAAAAATAAAAAGCAAGCCTTAAATCCTCCTGAACTGTGCTGTAAAAGTGGAGCTACCCCCAGTTTTTATTTTGGCTTCCATGCAGGGGTTCCAAGATGGGAAGCAAACCCAAGGGCCACCTTGTGGGAAGGGCACAGAGCTCCAGGGAATTTGGGTCTGCAGCAGCTGCTGAAGTCCAAATGCTCCTGAATTCCTTCCCTGGAATGCTGGTGTTGAACTCCCAGCTTGTGACCCTGCCCAGGGCAGCAGAGCTTCAGGAGCTGGAGGGTGAGAGGAGGAAAACAATCCACAGGATCCACGGGGGAAGAGGTGCAGATCTTCTTTTCTTTTCCTGATTGATTGGGTTTTTGTTTTTTTGGGTTTTTTTTTGGTTTTTTTTTTTTGGGGGGGGGTTTATTTGTTGTTGTTGTTGTGTTTGTTGTTTTGTTTTGCTTTTTGTGGGTTTTTTGGGGGTTGTTTTTTTCTTCTATTCCTCATTTTTTTCCCTTGGGAGGAATGTTTCTTTGTGGTATTTTGATCGAAGAGAGGAGGATGTCTGATAAAATCACAGAATGGTTTGGGTTGGAAGGGAACTTTAAGCCCATCCAGTGCCACCCCTGCCATGACAGGGACACCTCCCACTGTCCCAGGCTGCTCCAAGCCCTGTCCAGCCTGGCCTTGGACAATTCCAGAGATGGAGATGACGACAAAAGGACTTCAATCTGTCAAGACAAAGAAGGGGTGGAAGGACAAAGTGAGCTTTAAGAGTATTTTATTTTTAAGAAGTACAGTTTTTCTCAAGAAAACCCTGGTCCACGTTTGAATTGAGAAGCCTGAAATCACTCTGCTGTACTTTTATTCCATGGGAAGGTGTAATTGTTCTTTCACAGCCATCTGCTTGGTTTAAACTCCAATTTTTTGTCTCAAGTTACCCTGGTTTCCCTTGCTTTGCCTGGAAATTCAGTGGTTTAATGCAGAGGCAAAACTGGGGAAGAGAAATCTCTAGGAAATAATTTTACCCAGATTTTAGTAACCCAGGCAGAGTGCAGCTCATTCTTATCTCAATAAGAAACAAATAATTAATTGAAATCTTGTTTTCTAGCAACTGCTGAACTGCAAGTGAATTCAGACACACAGCAAAAACCTTTTACCTGTATCTTAACAAAAGTTTATTTTTCACCGCCTTATCTTTTAAAGTCCTGAGAAATCAGGACTTGGAATATTTCCTTTTTGTTGTTGTAATCTTTCTGGGCAGATAAAAGTATTTCTTTCTGACATGGAGGACAACATTAGGGATTTCAGATTTCCCTTTTAACTGTCTTTTATCAAAAATATTGACTGTCTTGCTCTATTTTTTTTCCCCTCATGTGCAGCAGAGCTTGCAGAGGCCTAAATCTCTGGGGGGAACAGCAGTATTTGTGTGTGAGGAGTAGAAAGCTGGATGAAAATTTGTCAAACATTTACTGATTTATTTTTATTTTTTATTTTTTTGCTGCAAACACAGTCTGTTGTGTGGGTTGCTTTCATAAAAATCTCTTCTCCAGAGTTCCTAACGTATAATTAGTGTCCACATCACGTTCTCAAACTCTGTTAGGTTGTTGAAAACTTCTAAGAAAGGGTTTTTCCCAATGATTTTCCCATGTCCTGCTCCTGTCCAGCCTGAGACAATTCCTCCCTCCCTCCCCAGCAGTTCCAGACACTGGATATGAAACCACCTGAGTTTGGTTGTGCTGAGCTTCTGTTTTAAGTGAGATTCAAAAGTAGAGAATTACAATATATAGATAACATTTAAAATCTTGATTCCAAGCCTTTTTTTTTTTTTTTTTTTTCTTCCTCCCTGGTTTGGATCCAGCTACCTTGGAGTGTGTGAAGTCTGGAATTTTCTGTGTGACCAGGGCTGGTGGCAAAGGGATGTTCAGGGTTCTTCATCACCTTCCCTCACACCCAGCTCTCACCAGGGTTGGTTTAATTCTCTTGCAATCCAGTGGCCTCTGTTGTTATTTTTTTCTGCTCTACCCCAGGAATGTGGAAGGATTTGAGGGTTTTATAAAGCAGCTCAAACTCCCTGATCTGAAGTACTGGAATAAAACCTCCTGTTCAGCAGGATAAGGATGCTGTGACTCAACTGGATGGTGAGAAATTTGTGAGGAAAGGAGTGCTGGAATTGGTCTTTAGTAACTTTGAATTATTTTATTATAAAATATGAAGGAGAAGAAAAAAATCTCCCAATCTGTTTTTTTTTTTCCTTTGCTTGCCCTCCATCTCTCAGAGCTAAGTGTATTAAAAAATTACCTAATAGGAAAAAAATGGGCATTTGAATTAAGAGTCATGTTTTTCACCTGGTATCATGTTACAATAAAATGCCATGCTTGTCACTGAGGTGTTCTGGGTCACTTGCTTGGCTCAAAAGAGTGTGGCATCTAATTTAAAATGTCACTTTGTGTGCTGTAATTGTCACTTCTTGCCGTGGAGGGGCCGAGGAACGGGACAGAATGCAGCAGAGTTGTCATAGAATCACAGGAGGGGTCAGGCTGGAAGGGACCAAGGTTCCTCTGGTCCCTCCTCCCTGCTCAGGCACAGGGCACAGGATTGCATCCAGACACTTCTGGAATATCTTGTCACCCCCTGGGCTTATCTGAACAGCTCAAACTTGAGAGATAAGGGATGTGTGTGGGTGGCCCAGGCTGTTTCTCCTGTTATCTTCAGGTAAGTTACATGGCAGTCAAATTGATAAGAAAAAAAAGGTAATTTTTAGATAGTGCCTTTTAGTAAATCATGAAGAAATAACACAACACTGTTACTGATTGTGCTGCTTTTAAAATGCAAGTTGAAATTCAGATGTATTCTGGTTTCTGTTAGAGCTGTGAAATGCACTAAGTTTTATTGAAAGTGTGTTTTGGAGGCAAATTAATCCTTCTTCAATATCAGTTTGCAGAGTTCTTTTAGGCTGACAGGTAGCACTTTAAAATGTTTGTTGCATTTTTTTCTCCCTTGTCGCCTGACAACAGTGCAATGAAAAATCAGAATTACCCTCATATTCCAAAGCAGCTGAAGCCAAATATTGTGAAAGGAGAAAATGTGATCAACAGGCAAGACAAAACCTATTTAGTGAAATGGGTTTTACATCTGTCATCAGCAGGAGGGCTCCTCCTCTTGCTGCTGAGCAGATGCAGGTCGTGGCTTCAGCTGTGGTTTTGGGAGGCACTGGTGCACTGCAGTTGGGTTGTTCTGTGAGAAGAGATGAAGTGACAATTCCACTTGAGTGGTGAGAAACCACAGATATGTGTGGGATCTCTCTTTCCATGCAGAATAACATGGTTTTGGGCAATGTACCACTCGTGTAGATGGGAGGAGAGGAGGGGCAGCCTCCTAAGCATGGCATGAGCTCAGGAATGCTGTCAGCCCCACCAGCTGCAGAGATTTTGTTGTTCATTTTTATTAAATGCACTTTATTGGCTCCTTCATGCTTCAGAGATATGTAAAACACAACTTATTTGTAGTTTCAGTCTCCTAATTGACTCTGATGTTTTTTTCCCTCCGAGTCTTCATTAAAGGGAAATGATTTTGCAGTCAATACCTTATGATTTGTTCTAATGCAAATAACATTTAGCACATCTTGTAGACTGTCTGGAGAATTCCCACCAGCTTCCCTGCAAATGTCATCTGACTCCTCAATCGAGTGAAGCACTGCCTTCCCTTCGCTTCCCTGCAATTTGTCATGCTTCATACCCGGCTAAACCTGCCAATTTTCATTGTCCTCACTGACAACAGCTGTCACCGTGCCACTTATGGCTTCCAGACTCTTGGTGGCAGCATCCTCCAGGCTACAGGGCTGCGGTGGAGCCTGAGAGGCTCAGAGATGGAGCTGGAGCTTTACTGCTGCCTCCTGCTGAAAATCCAGTGGGATATCCAGTGGATGCTGCTGGGAACCAAGGAAAAAGCAGTCTTGAAGCCTTGGGTTTCTCAGGCTGCTCAAGGACAAGGAATTATAAAAATGATTAAACACCTGCAGGGTGAGTGAGAGCCCTGTGAGTGTCTCATGCTGTTTTGTAGAAAGCATGTTTTCAAAGAGGTGTTGCCTTCTTGGCCCAATGAGTTCTTTTCTATTCTATTTTGCACAAACTACCCTATATAAGTGCAGTGTTTCTTTGAATAAAGCTCTCTTTTGTTTATCCATTACACAAAGCACTACGGTGCATTATCCTTTCTGCTTCTCTCCTACAGCCAAAATGCAACAATGTCCCAAAGTGGCCAAAGGGTCAATAAAGTCATCATTTTCTCCTGCACTGCCTTGAGGAGCTTGTGCTGACTGTGATGGGTTAAAGACCATGGAGAAGCCTCCGTGTGTGAATCTGATCGCTGGGAAAAGCTGCAGGGCAGGTAATGAAATTCCCTTTTTTGTTGTGCACCATTCCCACTTGTGAGAGCAGAGCTGAGGTGAATTTTCAGTCCGCACAAGATGGACTCCAAGTCACGAGTTTTCACGCTTTTATCAGTTTTGTTCCATTTCCACATTGGGGTTCATTGTCCAATCCCAGCTCCAGGTTCTGCAGTCCCACCCTCCCAGATTCTCTGTTGTTTGCACTTTTTGGGGCTGGAGCTGCAGCAGTGTCCTTCATTCTGGGGCTGGAAAAGGAAAAGGATTGTTCTGTATGACTGAGCTGGGAGAAGAACTTGTGACACTTAGTGTGGAGTTCAGAGTCACACACAATGCAGGACAGAGTCTGGAAATATTAAAGCTAAACTGAAGGCATCAGTGCCAGCAGAGCTGGGTGAGCCAGGACAGGCAGCTCCTGGGTGTTGTGACAGCCACCACCCTTGGGGAGACCCTGGCATATTCCTGATTAAGAATAAAAGACAATTTCAAGATATGGGATTGGCAGGTGCAGATCTGGAGGATAAAAATCCCACCCTGCCTAAAGTGGATGACAGTGGCTGCTTAAGTCAGGCAATGGAAACTTCAAGAGCAGCTAAAAAAATCATGTAATGTATCTCCAAGACCTTTTTTCAGGATTATTTGAGCTTTAAACAAAGCATCTGTGGCCACACAGTCCTGGTTAAGTGTGGATAAAAGATAAAACCCCACCAAGAAGTTACCCCTGCTCAAAATGAAACTATCAGAGAACCACAGGATGGTTTGGGTTGGAGGGACCTTAAAACTCACCCAGTGCCACCCCTGCCATGGTGACACCTCCCACTGTCCCAGGCTGCTCCAGCTGGCCTTGGGCACTGCCAGGGATCCAGGGGCAGCCACAGCTGCTCTGGGCACCTGTGCCAGCCTTCCCCACCCTCCCAGGGAGCAATTCCTGCCCAAAATTATGAGCTGGCCCAAGGGGAGCATCAATAAAAGCAGCTGAGGTGGGAGTTGCTGAGGAAAAGTTTTGTTGCTGTCTCCTGGATGTCACATGAGAAAAACAAAAGTTTTTTTCCATCATCCCAGTGATTCTCCACCTCAGCTCTTGGTGCATGGAGGGTAAATTAAATTAATTTAAATGAATCAGGCTCGGTCCCTCACCTCTCTGACAGTGCATCTAACCAGCTTTGACTTTCAGTCTTGGGGTAGGATTTATTTTAGAAAACTAGAAAAAAAGTGTCTTTGTTATTCTTCAGACAAGAAAAATTACATGTTAAGAACCAACAGTTCATTGTCTAAAAATAATTTACAATTACATAATGCTTTCCTCTTTCAGAGCAAGATTCATGTTAATTAGGCTTGTTAGCAGTTTGGTTTTTCTTTTAGTTTAAATTTAGTTTAGGATTGGTCAAAAAGTTGTTCTGGTTCTTTGTCTGTACAATTTGAAGAGGTGGCCTGGATCAAATTCCTTCTATCCCAGTACCTGGAATATCATCATCCCTTGGAGGTAGCTGGTGCCTTTGGGGAGGGATTGTCCAGGCTGGATGTGGAAACAACTCCTGAACTTTCCCTACATTTCCAAAGCAGCCTTCCCAAGGCAGGGGCTTTCACATGTAGATCCATTTGTTTTATTAAAGTAGTTTTGGGACAAACTGCTGAATATGCAGATATTTTAAAATGTTTGTCATTCCCTTTGGAACTGTGCTCAGGGAAGATGTCAGGACAGGCTAGGAATCCTTTTAGTCCCAGGGCTGGACACAGTGTGGGGTTTGAGCTGAGCAAACCAGCAGGAAATTCCATGTGCTGCTTCCCCCTTGCCCTGAGGAAGCCAATTTTTCACTTGCTCCCTTGACAGTGGATGGAAGAAAGGGAAGAGAAAGCAGCAAAAGAAGAGATCCATCAATGTCACTGTGGCAGGGCCAGGTCACTGCACTCAGAGGGTGGCTCTGCAAGCTGGGGCTGCTCCCTGGGCAGGGAAAAGCAGCTTTGGGAAAGCTCCAGCCCTGAGAGGTGAACGTGGGAGAAATGTCTGAACCCTCACCTGGAGCAAATAGGGAATGGGAGGGTGAGGCTGAGCCCTGTGTGTGAGGCAGGGACAGGGACAGGGACAGGGACAGGGACAGGGGCAGGGACAGGAGGCTGGTGACATCTCTCATTATCTGAGGCACAGCAGGAGGGTTCTGACACTGGGTTCTGACACAGACTCAGCAGAAAGGCCACAGAAAGCTGTGACAGCAGCCCTGGAAGTCAAGAAATCAAGAATCCATGGAGCAAGGGCACGGTGTGGCAGCACAGGTGACAGGAACCACTTAGCTTCTCCTCTTCCCAGGAGGAGGGGACATGCAAGCACAGAAGCCCAAGAAATAATCTCATTTCTGATGAGATTTCCACCCCAGGTTGCTGCCTTGAATGGAGCATTTTTAACTCCCAATAGTTTTTTTCCAACAGCTCAGTAAGTAGTCAAAAGAAATATTAAATATTTTTTTCTCCTGTTTCTTAAGAAGATCATGAACAGTTTGGGTTGGAAAAGGGACCCTAAAACTCATCTTTTTCTGCCCCCAATACTTTTCCAGGTTGCTCCAAGCCCCATCCAGCCTGGCCTTGGACACTTCCACGGATGCCACTCCCACACTTCCTTAATTAAACAGAACCAATTTCTCTGTGTTTAACTCTGTTTTATGAGGTTAAATGCCCTTAACCACAAGCTAAATGCAGTGGTAGCTGCCAGTGTGTATTGATCTGGCTGCTGAGATTAGTTTTAATTAGTTTTAATTAGTTTGCTGGTGCACAGTTCAGTGTTAATGGCTCTGCATTGTTCTCTGAGCCAACACAGTGTGCCTTTCTTACCAAAAAAATTCAAAAGGAATTTGGGAAAACCTCTTGTTTTTCACAGCTTTTTAAGGCACTGACTCAGTTGAGTTATTTCCCATATTTCAGTTGTGATTCCAGCAGCAGCCACTGTGCCATGAGCTTGTACACAACCTGCTCTCTCTCTGTACTAATAAGCAATTTATCTCTGCTTTGCCTTCCCCACATGTCCTGGACACCCTCAGAGTTTATTCCAGCTTTTCTTAGTTATAGTTTTGACAAATAAATTTCCTCCTTTTTAAATGAATAAGCTTGTGCTTGCTCTAAAGGAGAAAAGGGAGTTTAGAAAAGGAATAAAAGGAGAAGATGATTGTATTTGTTTTCTGTTTCAGGAATTTTAACAATCTGTGGGAAACTCCCTGGTTAATCTCAGGAGTAATTTTTTTCTGTGTTAAGTGATTTTCAGGGAGAAAAATACATTTCTCTGAATTATTATAATAGTAGTATATATGCATTACTATACTACTATATAGTATATATATACTACATATATATATATATATAATAATGGTGTAATAATTTCATAATCTGCAGTGGGTGAATTATCCTGAACTGGAGACTTATTGCTTGTAGTCTTTAAGGAGCATTTTATTTAAGCCTCAGGATTAGGTGATGTGGCTTAAAACTGGAATAATTTATAAACCTTGCTAATTTAATAAATTGGAAATGTGATTTATAGCGGGTTTTTTTGCGTTTTACTCTGCCTGATGGAGTTTCTCTGGGTTTCTAGATGGGCAGGAAGTTCAGTGGGCTGGAGCTCAGCCTGATTGCCCTGGTCACTGTGCTGACTGTGGTGGCCTGTGTCCTCATTGGGCTGCTGGCCACGGGAGAGCCCGGAGTGAAATCTCCAGGTGAGTGATTCCCACAGCTCCTGGAGGGGCAGAAAATCTGCCCAGCTCTGACTCAGGGCTCCTGCTCTTATCCAAATGCTCTTATCATTATCCAAAGGTGGATGGTGGCCAGCCCTTCCTGTGGGTGATACAATCAAAGTTACCCGTTGTGAATGAAATAAATTGCATTAGTTGGGGTTTATTGTCGTGGAAAATCTTTTGTCTCTCCCTCCCCTGGTTGGGCTTTCTTTAGGAACATAGAGCTCAGATAATTTCCATTTTCTGTGCATAAAAAATGATAACACTGAAAAAAATCGCCCTGATCCCTACGTGGGAGTGGCCAAATTGTGTGGAACATTATAATAATCCTAAAATCCCAGCGTGTTTCTTGCTAATGCACTGATAAATCAGGAAACCCTTGTGTTCCAAGGATGTGATGCAGAGCACCTGCTTGACTTCCATTTTGTCTGAGTAATTCCATTACTGAAGGAAGCAAAAATCTTGGAGGTGAAAATGGAAGAAAAATAAAAATTATTGCCTATACAAGGCAAACACCTCAGTGTTTTAGTAAAGCTGCCCATCCAGACTCATATCTGCATAATTTTTTTTTCCTGTTTCTGTTAAGAGTAGGAGTTTTCTTGAGCCAAAAGCACAAGTGCAGGTGATGCAAAGAGGCAAATCTGGGGGTGTGTCCATCCCAGCCCAGGGCACATCCCTGCACTGCACAGTCCTTGTTCCAGACACCAACAATTCCCAAATGCAGAAATTAACCTCCTTTTAATCAGCTAAAGCTGCCCACCTTAAATTCTATCCCACAAACCTGAAATCTAAAGGATCATTTTAATGGAGCTTTAAGGTGCTTTTCCTTGATTCCCAGTTTCAGCTCCTGTGGAAAACTCTGGCTCAGGGGGAGGAGCACCATCACAGCCCAGTTCAGGAAAAGTTGTTCTTCCAATTTTAATTTTTCATGTATTTTCAATGAAGCAGAGCACATTGACCCACAGGAATCACTGAAAAGTGGACTAATGAAATAAAATTGTGAAAATTTCACTGTAAATTTTTGAATATGGAGGTAATTTTGCTATCTGAGATAATCATGTGCCATTTTCCAAAGGTAAAAATAAATCACAGAAGCAATGGTTGCTAGTGATTTGAATCCCTGTTGTTGTTAGGGAAGCAGGTGCTGAGTTCAGAGGGAATCAAGTTATTCCTGCAGTTTAGAGATCCTGATGCTCACCCATTCCTTTATTTCCCTGACAGACTTTTACCCACAATGTCAGAAGATACCAATAGCAGAGAGAATTGACTGCATCCCAGATCAATTAGCAACAAAGGTAACGTTCTGGAAAATGTTAGAAAATAGATTTCATCCCATAAAACCTCCTGCTTATTTATATAAATGTAATTTGTCTCTACTAGATCAGGTATTTCCTCAACCTGTTTAAATCTGTGATTGCCCCGATGTTTGCAGGGGAGTTCAACTCCTGCACAAGCATTTCAGAGGTGGCAAAAATTTTGGTCAGACATCAAGCAGTTAAAAGAGTCACTCTTGGTTTTTAACAACTTTCTTCTGGTTTCATTTGGTGTGACGGTCAAAAGCTGGTGTTGATAATAATTCAGAAATGATGGGTTTTCCTGAGATGTGAAATTTTACAATGTACAAGATGTGGTCAGAGTTTCCTTTCAGACCCTATTTGGATGTCAGTGCCTTCCTCTCCTGGCTGGGGTGTCTGAGATAGCAAAATATGGAAAAAAACTTTTTGGCTTAAGAATCTCTGAGTTACAATTCCCGGTGAAAAGCAACATGTCAGGCTTGGAGCAGCCTGGGATGGTGGAAAATTCCCTGCTCATGGAAGGAATTGGAATGAGAGGAGCTTTGAGATCCCTTCCAACCCAAATACCTCCATGATTTTATGATGCCCTTTATTTTTCAGTGCTTTCACATTGAGAACCTTTCTGTAATAGTTACTCTTGAAAGACCATATTTTTATTATCATTACTATTTTTCATCTTTATTATGGATTTTCTTGTTTTCTGATGGAAGCCTGATATCCTTCTTTGATCTGGAGAGGGGCAGCTTAGAAAATAAAAAAAACAAACAAACCAGTGTGATGTGGGTTACTTCTGTCATTCACAGAGGTATAAAAATTGTGAACCAGCTGTCTGAACCTCAGAGGAAATTCCCACCTAATTCCAGAGCTGGCTCTTGCTAAAGCCTCTCAGGCCATGGGATTTGTTATGATTTGTAGCTCAATGAAGTCCTGCAGGGGATGGGTTAGGGAAGGTTCAGATCACAGCCTGTTCCTCCACTCTTCAGGTTCCTTCCCTGCCCCAGGAACAGGCACAGCACTGCAGGAGAAGCCGTGCAGCTCATTTAAATCTGTAATTACTGCCTTTGAACCATCACCCCACGTGGAGGGAGGGGAGCAGTGGTGCTCTGGTTGCAGCTGCAAGGCTGATGGTGGGAGAGAATTAAAAACAATCAAATCATGGCTCCCAGCAGAGAAGCAAATGCAGGTTGCAACACTGAGGGTGCCTGATCTGGAATTGGAGGTAAAAGAAATTATCCCTGAATGTTAGTGAAGACCAGGCAGCAGATTTGAAAGGGTTAGAGATAAATATCACGTTTACTCCATGAGGAAAGAGAATCCCACCCCAGTGATTCCATCACTCCTGTGCACGTTTTTCCCTGGAAGTGGTTTGGTTGTGTCAGGCTGCACTAATGCAGCAACCTGTAAAAGTGCAGGTATCTGCATCTCTCTTCTGCAGTGGTTTGTGTTAAAGCTTTTCAGAATAAGCAGAAGCTGTGGAAAATGATTTGGCTAAGCTGGTCTAGCAGGTTTAGTACCTGCCTTGATTAATCACTGAAGATGTCCAGGATGGAGCCAGAAAATGAGTAGAATTGCAGAAAACAGAAGTAAATGGAAGAAAGAAAATGAAAGAAAAAGGAGGAAAGAAGGAAAAATAAAGAGCAAGGCAGGAAGAAATGAAAAGAGGAAGGAAGGAAGAAAGGAAGAAAAGGCGAAGGAAGAAAGGAAGAAAAAGGGAGAGGAAGGAAGGAAGAAAAGCACGAAAGAGAAAGGAAGAAAAGAAGAAAGAAAATAAATATTTTTTAATCTGATCATGTGGTTGGTGAGGATAGAGATGATGGAAGAAAGAAGATATTTAGGAACTATTCACTGCTGTAGAAAACTGCCAGGAGGTCTGATCAGACAAGCAGAACACCCCAGTAAAACAAGAATCCCACTGAGCAGAGCTCGTGTAGGCCAGGCTGACACCTCTGGAAGCTCAGGGAAGGGGGAATTGCTGGCTTGGGCTTGGTTTCTGTGTTTTCTTCCCAAAATATCCTGCTGGTAGAGGCCTGTGTGGATGCACAGGGCAGCACATTTTAGTTCAGCACGTGGCCACACTCCTCTTTGAGCCCTTGGAGCTCAGTTCATTCTGTGCCCAGTGTAAACCTCATATCCAGCCTCATTCCTAATTAAGCTTTGGGTGCTGGTATCTGTTGTGCTGCTTTTACAGCTGGCACCACATCTTTATTTACAGCAGATGATTGCTTTTACAGCAGGCTCCCCAGTGTCTCTGGTGAACTCTGCTCCTTCCCCTGTGCCAGGAGGAACCAATCCTCAACTCCTGTGTTTACTTCCTTGTGCAGAAAGCTCAATATGCCACAAAAATACAAACCTGCCAGGATAAGGTCCAGCTGGAAAAATATCACTGGACTGTGCTGAAAATAGTAGAGAAGTATTCAGGAGAAATAGCTGGGGAAAAGATGCTTAGGAAGCTGGGAATGTGGATGCCTGAGCTGCCAGGTTTTAGGAAAATAATTTCAGCTTATTCTGCTTTTTATGGGATGGTCAGTGGTCTGGGAAGGGATGAGAGGATGGAAGTAGCAAATCCGTTCTTATATTTAGGATATTCCCCTATATATGAAGGAAATGAAGTAAGGGACTAAAGCTGTGATCTCTGCAGCCTTGGAGGGCTTGGTGCTCCCTCTCCTTTACAATAGTTCCTAGATGGGAAATGGGGAGCTCTCCTGGTGGGATCTGGGGAGGTGGGAAGTGAGCCTGGCCTTTTCACAGACTTACAAAGGGCTTTGTTCGTCAAAGGGAGGAAATGAATCCCTACATCTCTCCTCCAACCCTTTTTTTTTTTGTTTGGAACCTGATGGAAATGACAGCAAATGTTTTCTGATGGGATGGATCCACGACAGAGAGAAAAACCTTTCTGTGTGTGTTGCATCTATGGTTTATTTTTGGTGGTTTTGAGTGATTTCTGTAAAACCACCATCCAATGAATGCCCCGAGACTTCCCCAGTGGCTTTGTGAGCTCCCTTGGAGCTTCCTTCAGCACCTGCCTGATTGCTGGGCTGGAGCTGCCTTATCTTTTATCAGTCCAGAGCCTCTGAAAAGAATTTGACCTGCACTGCCCAGTTTGGGCTCCCCAACCCCAAAACAAGAACAGCAGCAATGAAGGTTTTGGGTCATGTCTGCCTATTTCAACTGCAGGATGTTTTAAATGTTTATTACCAACACCAAAAGCATTTGAGCACAATGAGATGAAGGCAGAAAGAGCTTCTGATGGTGAACAGGTGGAAAGTGAGGTTTTGAAGGTGTTCCTTTTGGAATTGGATACCTGAGATCACTGATGGACCCTTTGCCCTCAGCAAGAGTTGTTTTGCCACTGTCCTTTGCCCTAAGTAATTAATGGGGATTTAGGAAGAGAAAATGGGTGGAAACTTAGTGATTAATTGCTCCAATCTTATCTCCCAACATAAACCTCACACACACAGCATGTGTGCAAGTTAATTTCTAACAGCAAAGCAAAGGAATTTCAGCTGTTTAGTGAATGTGTGTGTAAAGGTTGGTGCCACTGCACTGACACAATGGCTTGAAACAATAGTTGTTGTTTTATTTTTTTTTTAAATTACCTCAATTTGAGGTTGTGCCAAAACAATCTGAATATTTCTGATATTGGAAAATTACATTAAAATTATTATACACAATGTTCAATTGTGTACATATAGATGTTTATTAGATGTAAATCCCACAATAAATTTCACGCCCTCCCCAGTGTGCGACTTTTGGTCAGACTCTGCTGTATCTGTCACAGCTCAAAAGTTTCAATAATCCTTCTAAAATGTTTGTTTTACCTGTGGATCTTGTGGTCTTAAGAAAGAATGCACATCCCATAAGCAAGTTCACTCTGAATCCAGAAAAAAAAATCCTCTTTTTCTGTGCCACGGAGCTCACTCAGAGTTTTCCAAGGGCGGGCTTGACCTGAGCACAGAAACTCCCAAGGTTTTCGGTGTTTGGGGCGAGATGTGCACTTCACCTGGTGTGGTGTGGGTTTATTTGTGCCAGCCCAGCTGATGTGTGCCCCTCCTGTCCTTGCCAGAGCACCTGCTCCCTCCGTGGCTGCTGCTGGAGCCCCCAGAGCGACACCAGCGTGCCCTGGTGCTTCTTCTCAGGCAAGCACGGCTACCGCGTGCAGGGCTCGCAGAGAGCCACCCCAGCAGGTGAGCTCTCAGGAACTGGGACATCACTTCTGATATAAAACTGGGCACCTGAACACCAAGCGTGTGCTGTGTTCATTGTGGTGCACCTTGCTGGGAAATCTGACTGGTGTGTGTAACTTTGTGAAGAGCAGGTAAAGAGGCAGGCAGGCTC
>JANRGV010000002.1:22526204-22536484 GCA_024734035.1 Alethe castanea
CTGTGCTGGGAATGCATCCCACTCCCCATGGCAAACGGGGCCTGTCAGGCCCTAGGTTTTGTGAATTTTCAGTTTTTAAGTGCATTATTCTTAAAGACCAGCACCTCTTCTGACTGAAGGAAAGCTGATGGGATGTGACATTTAATAACTGCTTATTGTTTCATATTTATAAGGTTGCTGTTATAAGAGGACTTCAGCTTGAACTGGGAAAATCTTACACAATCACATGGACTGTAAATATGCCTATCAATGAAAGATTTGATTGTTATCCCGGCGAAGGCGCAACAAAAGAAAAATGTGAACAACTTGGCTGTTCCTGGGAAGTAAGTCATTATTTCTCTAAACTAATTAGACCCAAAAAATCCAGAATAAAAGGTTTTCCTTTGTGGTTGCTACAGAATAAAAGTGGTCTGGGAGATTTGTAAGGTTTAAATAAAATGGGAGCACGGGTCTCAGCTGGCCTGTACTGATGGATTTATTTACCTCAGTAGCTGACAACCATTTAAATTCTACCAAATTATAGCAGGAATTGAGGAAAAAATGAGGTATTTTTTGAAAGATGAACAGAAATAATATTAGAGTTATGAAAAAGTAGAAGAGCATCTTCATCTGCCCTTTCTGCCTCAGTGGCACCATGGCCTGCAAGGCTCAGCCCCTTTGTGTCACCTTCAGTCACTCAGGGACATTTTAAATCAAATTAACTCCTCTGGATCTCAGTTTGAGAGGAAATCCTTGAATTCCACAAAAATCTTGATTCATTTGTAAATTTGTTTATATCTACATCAGTGAGCTATGGTTTTATTTATTAGTATTATTAATTATTAATAAACATGTGAGAGCAACATGGCCTGGCAGTGTTGAACTTCAGAGGGTGCCTCCAACTAAATTATTCCCTGTTCTTCTAAATCTAAAATGCCCATTTTGGGCTTTTCCTATAGGAATGAAATCCAAAATTCAGTGCTGGCTGCTCCTGCACCAGCACCTGCTGAAGCAGTTGATGGACTGCTCTGGTTTTGTTGCACTACTAAAAGAATTTTCTGTAATTTTGGACACTTGGAAATGTCAGGAGATCTCAGATTAGTAGGATGTAATTTTTACCGGATACATTAAGGATCATTTGTGTGAATGAAACCAGTGGAAAGATCAGCTCTAGTGTTGCCTGAGTGTGAAATGGGTTTTGGGCACATCTCCTTGAAGGCGGCCAGAGAGCAATGGGATTAAAAGGGACAAAGCTTTAGGAATTTCCACAAGCCAAGATTAAACCATGTTGAGGGATTGATCTGAAGATCACAGCGATGAGGGAATTAAATCCTTGTTCATTGCACGAGGATTCGTTTTCCTGACTGAACTATTTGTACAACCTTCACTGGATGGCTTTATTACACCTGAGTCAGTGTAGAGATTATTCTGCATTAGATCTTTATTCAGGATTCCATTAATTTCCCCCCCAAATTCTACATTTGACACAGACCTGATAAAAACAGGATTCCATGCTAATACCTAATAAAAATTCCAGTTGACTTGCTAACCTGAAACTCCTTTCCATTTGCACCAGCAAGCAGCAAATTCAGATATTCCTGCCTGCTACTACAACTCCAGCAATCCCTACACTGCAGAGAGTGTCCATTATTCCTCCTCTGGAATCGAAGCCATCCTCAAGTTGGACAGTTCCAAGGTCAGAGCTAATGAGAATTATACTGCCCCCATCAGCACTCTGCGCCTGGAGGTGAAATATCATCTCAACAACATGCTGCAGTTTAAGGTAACTCCGTCCCAGAATTCCTCAATCGTTTTATTTATGGAAATTCAAAGGGCTTTTTATAGCCAAATTTATATTTCACAGAGAGAAGCAGCCTCGTATAAATATGTTTCTTCTTCTAACCAATTATTATTGCTCTTAGCTTGCATCTTTTTTTTTTGTCCTAGAATCCTAGCAATAAATTTTACAAAGAAATTACATGAATCAAAGGTTTAATGTCAGTGTATGTGTATAATGTCAACCAGGAACTTTGAAACTGAAAGTATTTTGTTAATATGCAGGTAAATTTATCTGTAAGTGCTCTCAGGACTCTACAGTTTATTTTTGCATTCATCATTGCACTTCTATTCTAAAATTCTCTATGTACTGTTGTTTAACTGTAATTTATTGCCATGTGTTTAATAATATTGAGCTAAGTGGTCAGACATCAAAAACTAACTTCTATCAGCTTTCAAAATACAGAAAACCTGAAAAAGAATCATAAAAGTTGAGTAAAAGATGAACTAGAAAATTATTTAACACACTTGCAAAGTATATGCATATATAAAGTATATTTAAAATATAATTGTTTTTTAAATTCGTGTAGATAATTAGATGAGCCATTATTGATCCAAAATAAATCTTTAAGGTTCATTGGTTGGGATTCTCTTCCCCCCAAAACAAAATCCTGTGAAAGGACTGGCTCAAGAATACGCATTTGAAAGAAAATACTCACCACAGCGAACGTTTTATAACTTAGATTCAGATTTCAAACAGCTGTCTTGTTTCAATGAACTGACTTTTGCTTCGCAGATCTATGATTACCAAAACCCACGCTACGAGGTGCCAGTGCCCCTGAACCTGCCCAGCTCCCCCACGAGCTCGAGCCAGGACCGGCTCTACGCTGTCTCGATCCAGAACAAACCCTTTGGGATCCAAATCCGCCGCAGAAGCACGGGCACGGTCATGTGAGCCCCTGCCACTCTGTCATTTTATGGAAATGGGTTCATTGCACCACCCAATCAGTGGCTTCTCTTCATTTTTTTTCTGTCTGTAGAGTTACAATTAATAACATGAAGGAAATTAATTTTTCGTGTTGTTTATTAAATCTTATCTAAAGTACAGAGAGTTCAGCAACACTTCCAGCTACCAGCTAAAAGTGACCAAAATGGAGGTGAATCTAGTTAGTACAAGGTCTTTTAAAGCTAAACAGTCCAACAGAGAACTAACACCTATATTATTTATACTTTTGACCCAATAACTAATTCTTTGTGACCTGCAGTGCAGCACTAACTACCTGAAATCATAAAGAATGAAGAAGACAAAGAGACAATGCCCAAGAACTTCTATCTTGTCCCATACCCAAAATAGAATATTACTATATTCTAAAAATCCCAAATTCCAAACCTTTCATCATGTGAAATTACACATTTTTATTCTAACTACACACTTGTGACTCTATTACTCAAATTTGGAAGACTTCTTCAAGGTCTCAAATCAAAAGCAGTGTTCTCCTGGGGGTCAGTGTCAGAAAGCACAGAGAGCTCAAAACTCCCAGGTTTCTGGGTTCCAACAATTTTATTTCATGCATTTTTGGTAGCTTTTTTTTTTTTTTTATGCCAAACCTTCTCTCTGTGCCTGTGTTGGAGTGAAGAACACTGGCAGCTCTGAAGGCTTCCCAAATTTCTGGGAGGCACAATGATTTTCCACACTTCCTAAAAATATTCCTTAGGTGGCCACAGCACTGCTCATTAATGACTGGCCATTTGGGTCAGTTTGGGGGAATGGTTAGGGGAAAAAAAAAAATAGAAGGAAGTAGTGTCCCAACTAACTTGAGATGGGTTTTGGTAACACAACAGATGAGTCTGGCAGGAGCTTCATTTTTCCTTGATTAAGTCAGAGTTAGAAAACAGAGAATATTTGTGTGTGTTATGTTTTTTATTCAAAAAAACCTATTTTATTTAACTTTTATAGTACTCAAGACTTAATTGCAAGTTGAGTTCCCTTTTGCTAAGCAGAATAACAATTCAACCTGCAATTGAAGCTCCTGGAAGAATGAAATTTTCTGGCAGAGCTCACCAGTCTGCAGTTTGATTTCTAACTGGAAAGATGCTGATTTATAATAAATGTGACCTGTGAATGCAATTTTAGTGTAATCTGCAGAGAAAGTTCAGTGAACTGTAAAAGGCACTTTATTTACTACATTCCATGTGGCTCCAGTGCTCGGTCTGGGAGGAAAATAGGATTGTAGTGTGCTGAAATGCATTTTCTCACTAAATTGCTAAAATATGACACAACTTGCAGTGCACGATGCCTGTGTGCAATTCCTCTCTGAGACACAGAGGACTTGGTGTCCTTAAACCCTTCAGCAATTCTTACACACTCCCATTTCATGTCCTTTAACTTTCCTTGACAACCACAACAATTTTCGTCCCCTTTTACTGAGGAGTGAGATTTCCAGAGAAAAAGTGGCCCAAAACAAAGGGTCTGCCAGAAACACAGCCCTGAGGATGCTCTATTCTTATTTTCCCTTTCCTCTTCCCACTTCAGCTGGAATTCAGGCCTGCCCACCTTCACCTTCAGTGACATGTTCATTCAGATTTCCACCCGCTTGCCATCCCAGTACATCTATGGATTTGGGGAAACTGAGCACCGCTCGTTCCGACAAGAGATGAACTGGCAAACCTGGGGAATGTTCACCAGGGACCAGCCTCCAGGTGTAAGTAGGCAAAGAAGACCAAAATGTGTTTTGTTTTGTTTTGTTTTGTTTTTTAACCAATGGCTGCAGAAATGGATGAAAGTATTTTAAAATATTAAAATCCAGTGGATGTCTGCTGTTACTGGGCATTGACTCTGACCATATTTATCAGTTTACAATTAAGATGGTGTATCCATGGCAAAGATCTTCTGTAAATTCTTTATTTGTGACCTGCAAGAATGTGAGGAGCTCAGGCCCTCAGAGGCTGGAAGGTGACACATGGCTTAGGAGTAACAGCAAGTTCCTCCTTTTTTTTATTCTTCTCAGCTCATTATTTTGAAAATTAGACGTGAGCCATAACAATTCCTGTTGCTTGGGGATTAATTTAGTACTTACACAGGTAAAGCAGAAATCTTATCTCTGTTTATTTTTCTTATTTCCTACAAGATAGCAAATTTCCAATTATCAGGGAATGGCCAGCAAAATAGCAGCAGCTAATTATAGCTCTAACTTCCAGTTCAGGCTGGAACACATTTTGAGAAAATTAAATATAATGTCACCAGCACCTCCTGAGCATGCACACACCTGGTTCTGTTGGCAAAGAAGGGAAATTTTTGCCCTGAGGAAGCACCCCTTCTCATTAGTGACATTTAAGTGCAGCAATACCTTTGCTTTCCTTCCTGCCTGAGCTGTCTGGACAATCCTGACAAATTGTGAAGTTCTAAGTGACCTTCTGCAGGTCTCTATTGGGGTTAGGTAGGTTTTAGGTGTACAAAGTTTATTTGCTATGTTTGGCAATTGTTTCACCTTTTATTAAATTTATTACTAAATGTTAATAAGCAAACGTGTGCAATGTTTCCCCAGTAAAAAGTATTTTATTTTATTTGCAGTACAAGATGAATTCCTATGGTTTTCACCCATTTTATATGGCTCTTGAAGAAGACGGCAATGCCCACGGAGTTCTCTTGCTTAACAGCAATGCAATGGGTAAGAAAACCTTCATTTAAATCTCTTCACTTAGATCTCATAAAATCATTAAATGGTTTGGATTGGAAGGGTCATTAAAGCTTGTCCTGTTCCAGTCCCCTGCAGGGATACTTTCCATTGTCCCAGGCTGCTCCAAACCCCATCCAACCTGGCCTTGGACACTTCCAGGGATCCAGGGGTAGCCACACCTTCTCTGGGAATTCCATCCCCACCCTCACAGGGAACGATTCCTACCCAATATCCCATCTGAGCCTCCTCTCTCTGTTTGAGGCCATTCCCCCTTGTCCGGTCCCTCTAGCCCTTTGTAAATTGTCTTTCTTCATCCTCCTCCACGTGTTCCATTTTTACAGCCACGGTTTTTGCACTGGTGGCAAATCCAGGCCTCCTTTTCTCACTTCCTTCCCTCCCCTTCCAGATGTGACTTTCCAGCCCACCCCTGCCCTGACCTACCGCACCACCGGAGGAATCCTCGACTTCTACATGGTCTTGGGCCCGACGCCCGAACTCGTGGTTCAGGAATACACTGAAGTAGGAGCCTGACTAACGCTGGGCTTTGCTGGGCTGGTTTGGTTTCTCTTCCCCTCCTCACCACCAGCACCTTTTCCCTTTTTTCAGCTGATTGGGCGCCCAGTCATGCCAGCCTACTGGTCCTTGGGGTTCCAGCTGTGCCGCTACGGATACGCGAACGACTTGGAGATCTCCCAGCTCGTGGAGGAAATGAAGGCGGCTCAGATTCCCTACGTGCGTTGGGAGCAAATAACATTTGAGCTTTTGGCTTCCTAGCACTGACTTAAATCCATTAAAAAAAAAACCAAAACCTGTGGTTTTGTGCCACGGACTCTGGGCTGTGTTAAAAGCTGCTTAGTTTTCTTTATTATTCGCACCAAAGAATGACAGGAAGGAGCAGTGATTAAGAAAAACCAGCAGGGGAAAAAAGAATGAAGCAGCATAATTTCATTGCCATAATGCTCTGTGTCAAGTCAGCTGTGATTTGGCCCAGGTTGTTGTTGGGATAGTAGGGATAGCACCTAGATCTAACGAAATCATGCTATAAATCAAATGTGGCTTCATTTTAAATATAATAGTATAAATGTTTCAATAGAGAACAACTATTTCCATTGTTTCCTTACGGCTGTGGAAATAGAGGTGCAGTCTCTGTGTACACACCTATGGAAAATTCTGGTTTTTTTCTCTGTTTTGTATCAATATCTCCCCTCAGTTTAGATGGAGCAATGAAAGGTTTATTTTGATTTGGACCTGCTCATGAATTGTGTAATATTCATTTAACAACCTCAGCCTGAAGTCATCACGCCTTCCAATTTTACACATCAAAAGTTCCCTATTTTACTTATTTTGGCCAATTGTCAATATTTGGCAAAAACGGGGCGAAAATAACTTAAAACTAATTGAGGTTTTTTTTTAACTGCAGGATGTCCAATATTCAGATATTGACTACATGGAAAGGAACCTGGACTTCACCCTTTCCTCAAATTTTTCTGGATTACCGGCTCTTATCAACAAAATCAAAGCAGAAGGAATGAGATTTATCATTATCCTGGTCAGTTTGGAATATTGCTTTTAAATTCCCATATAGCATGGCAAAATGGAAAATACATTCAATGTGAGTCTTGAGCATAAGGGTAAAAGTGTTTCTAATTGTAGGATCCAGCCATTTCTGTGAATGAAACCTATTATCCTGCCTTCTCCAGAGGTTTGGAAAAGGATGTCTTCATAAGATGGCCTGATACCAACGAAATTTTGTATAACAAGGTATTGTCCAGGGCTGAGTATTTAAATCTGTGTGTTGTTGATGCTCAGTTTGTATTTACTGAGGTTTGATTATTTTAAATATTTTTTGTCCTCTTAGGTCTGGCCATTTCTTCCCAACGTCCAAATCGATGAGTCACTGCCTCATGAACAAGTAGTAGAGGTAAATACTGCCATGGTTTGGTTCTGGACTCAAATATAGACATGAATCAATTAAAATAGCAGCAAACTCACTGATAAATCTCATGGCAGGAATAAGTTGCAGAAACTGGTTAAGCCTTCCTAAAAGCCAAAAACTTCAGTGAACAAGCAATTATTTTTTGTCTTCTTTTCATTATTCTTTTTTTTAATTCCAGAATTTTAACTATTGAATACCTTCAATCCCCTTTCTGTCTTGTTTTCCTTCTGTTTTTACAGAGATTTGGAGCACATTGTGCTTTCCCAGACTTCTTCCGCAATTCCACAGCGGAGTGGTGGAAGAATGAAATCCTGGAGGTTTACAACAATACCAACACCTCAAAAAGCCTCAAGTTTGACGGCCTGTGGATTGTAAGTGTGGAAATGCATCTGTTTTCTGGACTGTTTTCTCTGCCTGACACTGGTCTCAGTTCCTAATTCCCAATATCTGCACTGTTTTGGCAGAAGTATCCCATCAAGGAAAATTTAAATTCCCATCAAGGAAATGTTGGACTTGACAATTTTGGAGGTTGTGCCCTTAAAACAAAGAACTGTTGAATCACAGAATTGTCTGGGTTGGAAGATCTTAAAAATCTTCTATTCCCACCCTGCCATGGGCAGGGACTCCTTCCACCATCCCAAGGTGCTCCAAGACCTGGCCTTGGACACTTCCAGGTATCCAAGATCAGCCACAGCTGCTCTGGGCACCCTATGCCAAGGCCTCCCACCCTCCCAGAGAACAATTCCTTCCCAATATCCCATCCAATCTTGCCCTCCTTCAGCTCAAATCCATCCCTCTTTTTCTGTCACTCCATGCCCTCATGGAAAATCCTTTCCCTGCCTTTTTGTCAGTCCCTTTATGGAAGGAAGATGGGATGTCCAACTGAGACCGTGGCTGCAGGGGCTCCTGAGGAACCCTGCAAAGCTCTTTGTGTGTAACTCAGAATTTGTGGTGTTCTGTAGCAAACTAAGGGGTTTTGCTCTGTGTTTTTAGGACATGAATGAACCAGCATCTTTCATAAACGGCGCCATGGGTGGCTGTAAGAATGACCTCCTAAATAATCCCCCCTACATGCCTCGTAAGTCTGATCCCTCCTCAAAACAGTTTTAGGTTTTTCTGGTTCCTACCTAAATTATCTGGTATATGGGGCATAAAAGCCAAAATAAAGATGGGTTTATAAACCCACAGCTCCTCACTGAACGTAGCCCTTTATTCCTGAGATTATGGACACACTGCAAGCCCAGATATTTCAGCAGGAGCTGGGCAGCACTTTGTTAAAATAAAATTCTTTCCAGCTCCTTGCTGCATATGGATTTTGATCCTTATTTTGTGCCTAAGTGCTTTGCTTGAGGCACGGCAGAAAATTGAGCTCTCTGTTTTGCGGTTTTCTCAGATGAATAATGCAATTAATTAAATATTTACAAAATATCCATGTGTCTCCTCTCATTACTATTTATGTGAGCAGTCAAATGCTTGAAATGCTTCGCTTTCTTATCTCAGATTTCCTGAAGTACTGGTGTAATGTAGTACTAATTAGGAATTATTTATTAATTGTTTATTAGCATACTCTCACTGCTTACTGTTGTATTCAGGTTTCATGAGTGGTTTCTCAGGAATTTCGAGGAAATTAATATTCAGACACAGATCATACCCCCACCACACCCATTTTTCTGTTTATGTGGTTAGTGTGACAGAGTTTAAAAAGATTTGAGATATTTTCTGATATACTCTGTTTATTCTTTGAGCCTCTGTAGTACAAGCATCTGTAACTGAACTATTAAAACAATCACAGATACCTGCATAGCAATATTGGAAATATTCCATTTTGGAAATGCATATTTTTATTACTATAAATAAATAAGTGACAGTATAAAGAGACTGAATGCCTAACAGATTATTAAAATTAAGAAAAATAGTAACTCAAGTGATTCATACATGCTTATTATTAATAATAAATATTTCTTCCCTTTCCACAAGGTTTGGCATCTAGGTCAGAAGGATTAGCCTACAAATCTCCATGCATGGAAGCTCGACAGTACCTTGCAGATGGGACCCCAGTCAGACACTACGATGTCCACAACCTTTATGGATGGTCCCAAACCAAAATCACCCTGGAGTAAGTGCTTTGCATATCCCATGCTGCCTCCAAAATGTGTTCCAAATGGATATTCCACGTCTACATTCCTAGGGCCAAAACTTCCACTGGTTAATTTGAGATGCTTGAGCGATCTTTCTCTTCACTCTGACCAATCTGGTTTTTCAACCCAGCTCCAAGAGGAGTTGGATGCTCCAAAGGCTGTGTAGCTGCTGGAGTTGTTCCAGTCAGGGATTTCCTGTGGTGCAGGAAGGGTGGTGGGAGCAGAGCTGCAGGAGAAGGTGAGGGAGGGTCTGTGCAGGGCTGAGCTGAGCCGGTGCTTCCATGGTTCCACAGAAAGAAATCCCTTCTGCACACAATTACTGTCAGTAAAACATCACTTACTTCTTGTTTCTGGGTGTTGCTGGGCTTGCCTGGTTTACTCTGGTTTTCCTCACACTCCACATTCAGTGAGGGAAAATGAAGACAGTTTTTCAATCGTATGAATTTCAGAAGAACTCCATTATGTTCTCTGTTTAAAATGGAGTGAAAAGGGGGAATGTTGACTTTTAAAATGCAAAGTGTGAGCACCAAGCTTTGCTTTGAAGCATTTCTTTTCCCAGTTCCAAGGCCAATGCCATTATCTGTCCCTCTGAATTGTCCCCAGCCTGCTTCAGATAAAGCCTGATCTCACGATAACAGAGCTGGGATTGTTCATTTACAATTCAGCAGTGAGCAAGGAGCAGATTTCCTGTACAGGGCTTAACGACCCTAAAGCCCTTGGCAACTTTGATATTGCCATAAAGAGAGAAAATATCAGGGCTGTTTGCATTTGTGA
>JANRGV010000002.1:22554950-22565449 GCA_024734035.1 Alethe castanea
GGAATTCTCCAAACCCTTTCCCAGCTCCCTCAGGAATTCTCCAAACCCTTTCCCAGTTCCCTCAGGAATTCTCCAAACCCTTTCCCAGTTCCCTCAGGAATTCTCCAAACCCTTTCCAGCCCCTCAGGAATTCTCCAAACCCTTTCCCAGCTCCTCAGGAATTCTCCAAACCCTTTCCAGCCCCTCAGGAATTCTCCAAAGCCTTTCCCAGCTCCCTCAGGAATTCTCCAAACCCTTTCCCAGCTCCTCAGGAATTCTCCAAACCCTTTCCTAGCTCCTCAGGAATTCTCCAAATCCCTTCCCAGCTCCCTCAGGAATTCTCCAAACCCTTTCCCAGCTCCTCAGGAATTCTCCAAACCCTTTCCCAGCTCCTCAGGAATTCTCCAAACCCTTTCCCAGCTCCCTCAGCTGCCCCAGCCCCTTTCCCAACCCCATTCCTTTCCCTGGACACGCTCCAGCATGAGAAGAGAGATAAAGAGGGACATCCCAGGTGGAGCCTCCCAAAATCCCAAACTCTACGTCCCTGAATCCCAAGGGCACCTACAGCCCTAAATCCCTGCAGCTCCTCAGCGGGAGGGGAGGGATGAGGCTGGGAGCCACGGGCACCAAGGGAGCCGCAAATGAGGGGAATAAAACTTTGCTTGTAGTATGTGAAAAACATAAAAACTGGGAAAACTTCTCCCGTCCTTTTTTTTTTTTTATTTCTTCTTTTTAAAATGCTAAGTCACAGATTTTAACAACAAGAAGGGAGGGGGAAAAAAAAGAGCATTGTTGTTGAAACCAAAGAATTTCAACTTCCTAGCCCTCTTTATTGTTGTCAACTTCAGAAATTTCCAAAGCCTAACAACATCACTTCAAAAGCACTTGGTCTAAACGAACACCAGATAATGAAAGAACATCTTTTAAGAATATTTCCAGAGACATAAAAACCCCCAGCAAGCTTCCACGAGCGACACTTTGACAAACGACGCTCCCGAAAATAAAAACCGCAAAAATCCGGGCACGGAACTAAAAGCTGTTGGTGAGAGTGACACTTTCCCTCCTGCTAATTGACATCTTGGGGAAACAAAGCCACAAAAAGTGACACGTTCTGCTGTTCCTCGGGTGCCTGGAGCCTGTCAGGAGCTGGGATCTGCTCCAGTTTGATCTCCGGCAGCGCGCGGAGCCGCGAGCGGAGCAAGAGGGATCTGTCTGCCACAAAGAGCTCAGAGGCAACCAAGGTGTGTTTGAAGGCCCATGAGGAGCAGCCAGGGAGGCTGAAAAGGCAGAATTTTTTCAATATTTTTAGTGCTCTGTGGTTTCTTGTTTAGCAGCTTAGCGGGGTTGTGTCTGTTCCAGCCGAGTGGGGAATTAATTCAAGGTGGGGAGTTGGGAGGGTGAGATGTTGGAGCATCACTCAGCCACTCTGGATTCAGGATAGTGAACCACATCCAGGAGTTCTGCTTGGAGAAAAATCCAGAAATTTTGGTTAAAAAAGTGCTTAGGTCAGATTGGATGGAGCTCTGAGCAACCTGGTCTATGGGAAGTGTCCCTGTCCATGGGTGAAACAAGAGCAGCTTCAAGGTCCCTTTCCAGCCCAAACCATCCCATGATCCCGTGACTCTGCTGACTCCTAAATTGTTTTTAGCAATAAATGATAAATTTCCTCCTAAAAATTGGGATTTTCCTTCTCCTCAGTGTTCTGGGATCAGTAATTATTTGATATGTTGCCACAGAGCTCTCTATGTATTACACAGATTTATAGATACAAATCCCACTATTATAGCTTCCAATATTTTTTGTCTTGTGCAAAAAATCTGAAAAACAGTGAGCATTTTATTAACCCTTTTAAAATTCATTCTCCATGCAATCATGAAGCAGCCTCAGGTTTTATACTGGCAATTTCAGCTGAAATGATTACAAATCAGATTAAAAGAAATTTAGGATTTAACAGCCTCTTATCAGATATTTTTATTATAATCAGAGATCCTATAGCATCCAGATTTGATGCTCTGTTGCTTTTTTCTCCTTTAACTCAGTAATAATCCTGTGTTTATCTGTACCAAGAGGGCTCTTAAAATTCTACCTTTACATGCAAGAGCACTGCTCCAGTGGCTTTTTTCCCCCCTCATTTTTATTTCTGTCTCACACAAAAATCAACCCTCCATGAACTTACCACCAGTGAGGCCAATAATAGAAAACAAAATGCACTGATGGAGATTTTAGTGCCGAGTTTCATGCAACCCACATGGCTTGGTTAGAGTGGCAATAAATTCTGGCTTTTCTAGGGGGAAAGTTGACACTTCCTTGTTATCTCTGAATCTCCAAAGGCTGGGCTGAAGAGTTTGGATGATTTTACCATAAGAATGATGAGAAATTTTAAGGAAAAAGGCCAGCAGACATCACATTTTGCAACAAAAAATAATGTATGGAACATTCAGGTTTGTTATTTGGAATGGTGATCATGCAATTTAGCAAATTATTAAAAATAATGACAACTGCACACCAAATTCTGGGCATTTCCTCTGCAGGCTCAGCCGTGCTGTATTTTATTCCACTTTGCAGAGAATTGTGTTTGGTCTCCTGCAGAAAGATTAGCATCAAATATTAATGGTTTTTCCCTATGCAGAGTCAGAAGATGGGAAGTGTTTGACTGTTTTCCATCATTCTAATAAACTGTCCTGAAAAGAAAGAATTATGGAGTGTCTGAGGTGGTGAAAACATTGCTCTGGCAGTTAAAAAATGAGTCCCAATTCTGAAAATCACAGCACAGAGCAAGGCCAGAGGACTGATGGGGCTCTCCAGGTACAAATGCACCTTGTCAATCTTTGTATTTTCCTCAATGCCAGAACACTCCAGACATTTCTTTTACCCTTTCACCCATTTCAGAAGTTCTGTGGGAGGCAATTAACAGGAATGAAAGCTACCTTGAGGTTTGAGCACTTTGTTTTGAAACGCCACCCACAGAAGTTCACGGTAGATCTCCAACAAATGAGGCGAATAAAATCCTGTCTTCAAAAAAATGGGCAGAGCCTATCATTCACCAGGAACTTGTTTGCCTTCCCTGCAAATTCAAAATGTTGCTCTTTTGGCAGGAATTATTGACTTTGAGAAAGTGAACACATCAGACTCGTTTCTCATGCATAATATGGGTAGGAAGGAACTCAGCCTCCAGATCCTCCTGGAATTCTGGGGATAACTCTGTGTCACCTCTAGATCTCATCACCTCTTTACTTCTTTGGATGCATCTAATGGCAACCAGAACAAAGTTCAAACAGCTCAAATTCCTCAGAAATGTGCATTTCCGTCCTGACAGGCTTTTAAACAAGAGTTGACTACAGGAAAAAAAGACAACGGCTCTGTTAAAAACGAACCCGTTCCTTCCATAACATTTTAGATCAAATTAATGATTTAGTAAGTACAAGTATTGCTGCTATCAGGCTTCCACAGCACTTCCAAAAAAGAAGTAGATGGCTGGAAAAATCCTGTGGAGAATTATTGCTCACAAAGACGTGGCAGAACAGAGTTACAGCTCTCGCCAGCGACGAGAGCAATAAAGTCTGACGAAGATAATGCAACAAACATAATGGTTTGCTTTGCATCTTAAATAGATAATGAAGCAACCAGAGGCAATAGATCCAGCAGTTACTGCACTCAGGGCTCCATAAATAACAGCTCGGAGCAGGAGGATTTACTGTGTTAATAAAGCTAACAGACGAGCGAATTCCGGCGCTTTTACTCACCCCACTGGTGATGCTCTCCCCGAGAAGCTGGGGGGATCACTCCCAGGAGAAAGGCAGCAGCAAAGTCTGGAATAGTGGAGCCAAATGTAAGTTAAAATTATGTTTTGTGCATAGGGAGAGGTCATCCTTAGGGATTGTGAGTCAAATGTTCCCAGAGCAGGTCCCTTGGGAGCGTTCCTTCTCCATCCACAGCTCCAACCCACAGGAGAAGGTTCCAGACACTCCTCCCTGTCCTGATCCACATCAAACTCAATAATCCCATGATTCCATTCTGTGTTGCGGTTGAAGCAACCCATTCTGGTGTTCCCCTCACCCCCTTTTAGCTGCTCACACAGCTTCAAGGTGAACCAAGCTCCCCAGCTTCTCCAGCTGCAAGAAATCAGCAGGAATTAGAGCATTTCCAGCATTAGAGCAAAAATAATTTCTCTCAATTTAGGAAAGTGTCTCAGGAGGAGAAAGGAAGCAGAAGGGTTGCCCAGAAGTTGAAGATTGATAATTTCAAGTGTCCCAGGCCAGGCTGGATGGGGCTTGGAGCAGCCTGGGCTCATGGAAGGTTCCCCTGCCCATGGGACTGGAGGATCCTTGAGATCCCTCCCAACCCAAACCATTCTGGGATTCAGTCTGGAGAGGGATGAGCTCTCACAACAACGAGGAGGAGATAAACAATCACCCAACAGCAGCTGAGGCTCAGGCTGAAATTAAACAATCTTGTACCTAAGCATTCCCCTTCTATTCCCACCAAGAAAATCCTCTTGACATAATTTAATTACACCTAAGAGGACATTACACCTCAGCAGAGGCAGGGAATTCTGAGAATGCTGTGTCAGAGCTGAAGACATTATCTGAGCCACTTTTGATGGGATTAATGTTGTTTAAGGGAGCTGAGGAGAATTTTGCTGCACAAGATAGAACAGCAACAGAACAACAGGTCCAGAGGGTGAACACGACTCTTCCAGGCAGCGGCGGATAATTATGAAATGTAATTATCCTTGGAGTTTCTCAGGGAAAAGAGCAAGGCTTGATAAACATTTTAGCACATTCTTGCTGTTAGGAGGGAAAGAAAGAGAAAAAAAAAAAAAGGACATTTCAAGGAAATTAAAAACCTAAGTTAGCAGGTTTGAGATGCTGAATGCTGGGATTTGACAGGTCATTTAAATACATGAAAATGTTATTTAATTCATGTAACCTAAAAATGTACAAATAAAAGTAAATAAGAGGGAAGAGGATTATCTTACAGATGTGTGGGTGTGCATGTAGGATGGTTATTTTAAAATCTAGATCTAATCAGTGGGTAAACCCAACACAAAGACCCCGTCTCCTTGCTGGTGGCTTTTCTTCTCCCCATCCCTCAGATCCAGCCCGTTCCAGCAGCTCTAGTATGGGCTGGATCCAACCCAGGTGCAATTATCTAAACTTTTCATAATATTCTGAATAAAACTATATAAAAAAACCCACTTGGGAAAGGAGTAAGACAAAGAATCCTATTTATTCTCTTCCCCATTACTTTTGCACTAAATTGTGAGCAGCTCACACTGACATTGCCCAAATGGATTTAAAATTCCTTCTCTATTATTAATTTTGAAAAAGAATAAAATAATAGGAGACAGCGCCTGAGACTGCCAAAATCACCAAAGTGGATAAAGCAGCAAAATGTTTGTCCACTCCCTACAATTCCCTTTGAAATACATTTTTTGCACATAGCAAAGAATAAATAATAGGAACAATGTGTTCCCTCTCTGTCCTCTCCATTTCTACACACAGAAAAAATGGGATGGGCTTTGCTGACAGCCCTGAAAGCACAAAGAAAGCTGTAAAGGAAAATATTTTAAGGGAAATACTTTTTTAATAACCCAAATTTTTGAATATTTTAAAGTATTATTTTAAAATAACTACCATTTGGATACAGTTCCATTCCAGAAAAGGTGATTCCTCAAAATTGTTGCCAGACATGGTCTCAAATTCTAAAATTCTGCTCCTTGGCATCATCCCAGCACTGTGACTCCACTTGATCCTTTTCCAATTTAGGACAGGTGTTGTGGGGCCAGAGATGTGTGATGCTGCAGAAACAGATGTGCTCCAAAATGTGCAAATCTGGATCTGCCTGAGCTGGCATCCCTCACTTTTGTCACTTCAAATCAACACTTTCACGTGTGGCTCTGCATGGTTGGGGCTATTCTGATGAATCTGTTTCTGACAGAATTTTGCATATATGGAGAAGAATATACGGAATTTTGATTCCAGCAGATCAAAATCTCTCAATGCAATCAAGGACAGATTAAAAATCTCTTTGTGAGGTTCATCAGGAGTGACTGGGGGATACATCCAAGCGTGCATTTTTGTCATTTGGTGTCCCCCTTAACAATAAAACCCTGCCAGTTGTCAGCTTGTCAAGGTGTGTTGCCTTCACAACGAGCAAGGGAAGGCAAAACCTTCTGGAAGAGCACAGGAATAGAAATGCTGCAAGAGAAAAGAAAACTCTGGCTTACCAGACATTTTTCAACATTTACTCAGATCAAGCCTCTAAAAATAAAGATGTCTGCCTTTCCCACTAAATTAGCCTCAGCCAGGGATTCTTGTCAGATACATACATTGCATAAAGGCAAAAAGATTCTTAAAAATAGAAGAAAAATAAATAAACCAAAAAATAGAAAGCCAGCAAATCTCTTGCTTTGAAAGGAGAGATTTGCTTTCATATACATAAATACAAATGAGTCTTTTATCTTGGCATGTGTAGCCTTAATTAGAGCTGGATGTACAGGAATTTCCAGACACTACAGAGGAAATGTCAATACAGATCACAAAGTACATCTGAATGGGTGCACAAAACCCCTGGGTGCAGCAATTCCTGCTGCAGAACAAGCATTTGTTCCTTATTTACACTCGTTGTTCCTAAAAACAAATTCAAAAATCAAAAATCAACCAGCCCTGCACTGAGTATTTAATGGAGAGATCATTTAAAATAAGTATCTTCTCTATATGGTGATTTTTTTTTTCCCTATAAATTTATTCTACTGAAAGAAAATTGTTAGTGCAGCATCAAAGTGGAATAATTTTTACCATCCTGGTAGATTTACACCCCCTGGTACATTCCTATCCTCATTATCCATGGAGCTGGGTTGGTTCTTTTGTCCTGGGAAAACTCAGGCACAAATTGAACATCCTGGACTGATCTCCATGGGAATGGCAGAAGGGACAGGGAGGAAAAGGAAGGACAGACAGACAGAGAATTTGCTACAGGAATTGATTTCAGAACTGCAACCTTTCAGGAAGGAAATCCCCAGCAAAGGAAAAATTTGGGTGCAAAATGTCCTGGGAAACGATTAGAAATTCCTGGAAATCCAGCAGGTTTTTTCATTATTAAAAAGTATTGTGAAAACACAGTTGATGGGAAGGAAGAGTATTTTTTTGAATGTCCAAAAATTTTCAGAGATCTCACTCAAAAAAACTTCAAATTAAACAAATTTAAACCCAGGAGGAAACCCAATTCAGGAGCAGTGAACACAAAAATTCAGTGCTTTAGATATATTCAGAAAATACAAACAGATATTTAAAGATGTGCTCCATTAACAGCAATATTTGTAATCTCATGAACTCCTGTGCCATTCCCTCTGGGCAGGATGGGATTTTTAACCCTGCTGAATATGGACAAAAGGCATGTGTAAGAACATATTTGTGGAGAAATGCAGATTCAGGTCATCAGAACTATTTATATCTAATTCACAAGATTGTCTCATATGAGGGGGAAAAAACAGTTTTGAGCAGACATCAAAGGTTTTTTTGTTGTTGTTTCAATATTTCAAAGCAAAATCGTTGCTATTTTTTACTTCCCATGTTTCATTTCAAAGTACTCCTTTCTTAAAGAGTAAAACATGAAGACATTTGGAAGATTTTTGTTTTGTTACAGGAGCTAATGAAAATAGTTTAGACTGACAGAAAACAAGCCAGGAGCTGTCTCAGGCATTTTGGGCTCACCTGGCAAAGCAAGCCAAGAAAATACAGCACACCACTTGATAGTAATGTAAAGTAAATAAAATACACTGAAATGGTCATAAATTATTATTATGTGTGTGACCCCCATCCTCAAATTATATTTGAATAATTTTTAATAAATTTTGAAAATTTTAATTTTAATAAAATTTTGGTTTAATTTTCTTAGTTTTTATGGAATTAATTTCAAATAACAGGAATCCATGCAAACACCTGCTGGTCTATGCTGACACTTCAGGTTCCGGTATTAGGAATGAGTATTAAAATTATATCTATATATTACATTTAAATATTTATTAGGCACCTTTTAGTTTATATACTCATCTTAAACCTTGTAATACATATTTGATATGCATATTTATTTGTATGTAACTACAGACACTTCACACCAACATCTTTATAGAACACCATTGAAGTGTGGAGAGGAAATCTGCATTTTTGAAGTTCCTACTCACTTCTGTGACTTGGCCACAGAGATGGACATGGCACAGCTGGGGAGCTGAAACGTTTTTTTTTCTCTTTTCCCGTTCCTTTCCAGATTTTTTCTCCTTTTGAGCTTCCATGACCTATCTGCCCAGGAATTTGCTGTTTGTTGGGCAGGAGCTGCCTCCCTGTCTGGCTCCAACAAAAGCAGCTTGATCACAGCTGCTGTTCTCAGCCAGAAAACTCCCAAAAAACATCATTCCTCAACACCTTCCCTGGAGGTACAAACCCCAGCAATCCCTGCTTCTAACCACTCACCACAAACCCAAGAATATTTGGGAATTCTGACCCTGGGGCCCAGCATGGGAAGGAGCAAATCCAGAGGAGGCACCAAGAAGGATGGAACAAATTCCAGGTGGTTGGATTGCTTTGGAAACCTAAAATTAAATAAAAATCAAGTTTACAGATTTCACTCCAGAAGAAAGATGAAGAAACAGGCTGAAAGTCTGTGAGAGTCAGTCTAATATGGGAATTGGACCCTAAATAAGGGACTGGGTTTTTACAGCAGGACAAAAATTCAAACTAAATTTCAGGTTTGGAGAGTTCCTTAAAGCCCCCTGGGAGAAGCAGCACTCCAAACCTAATAGAAAGGAAACAAAACTGAATTTCTCAGTCGTGTTTACACTGAGAAGGAAGAACAGACCAGCAGGAGACTCCTCCTTAGGATGAGTTTCCAGAGAGGCACCAACTCCCCCAGGCAAGAGCAGAAATCCTGCAAGAGCTCACAGTCCCCAGTCCACACCAGAACTTTGCATTTTGATGCTATTCTGAGTCTCACTGGGACAGATTTCTTTGAGGATCTCACAAAAATCATTTTGCAAATTGCTGTGGGACCATTTTGTGCAGATGACAGAGCTGAAAGCCAAAAAATGAAGAATTGAAGAGGCTGGATTGCACAGAGTGCAGCATGCATGCACATACATGTGTGTACACAGAAATATCACACTTCAGCTCTCCCCCAAATGCTGTGAGAACCAAAATAATTACAGTTCACAACTTTAATTAAAAGTTTGCTACTTTTCAACCCTTTTCTTTTTTAAATGTTCAGAGAAAAGTGGAGCATCTGATGTAGTGAACTCTTCTGACTTAGGCAGTTCTGGAAATCTCAAGAATTTGAATTTGCGCTTTTTATGTTTTCTTCAAGGCTTTCTTCAAAAAATCTGGACTGTGGATTGCACAGAACACATTTCCTGAAGGCTCCTGCTCTGCTGGCCTGGCAGTAAATCTCACTCCTGCAGAAATACAGGGAATTTTTTCTTTTTCAATACTCACCAGGAACGCCAGTTGAACTTTTTTACTTCAAAAACTCAGCCCCTCGACTTTAAAACTTCTCTCAGAGATGCAGGGTGATATCACAACTTGTCCAGAAGCCTATTTGGATTTAGGAAATGAATTTTCTTGGGCTGTTCTCAAATCCAGGCCATCCACATTAGGCTTACAGGGTATCTGCTCAGGGGAAAGCACAGAATTGTATTTACCACACAGGTTATTCCTTCTGCAGAGCAAAAGGAGAGAGAAACAGACAGAAATCATCTGAAAGAAATGTCTTTATAGCCACAGTCACCCACAACATATTCCTACAACTTAAAAAAAAAAAAAGGAATTGGGAAATTTCTCATCAAGATCCATCTCATGCCAGGCACTATCACCAGTCTCCCATGGAATTATGCCACGTGCAAAGAAATGTAGATATAGAGCATTTGAGAGACATTTCCAGTCATGTTAAATATGCTAAAAGCTGAGTTTCAAAGGCCTGGAGGTCGCTGAGGAGGTTTTTGTAGAACTGGAATTTCCAGGATTCCACCCCATTGGGGGCTCTTTTCCAACCTTAACAACTCCAGGATTCTTTCCCATTTAAAGAAAGAGCAGTGAAATAACCTCAGTGACACATTCAGGATTGTGACAGGACCATCCCTACATTCCACACAGACTGAGCATCCTCAGGGAATGTCAGCACAGCCTTGGAGTGCTGTGCAGAGCCAGGCAATAAAATAATAGACAGGAAAAATATCCGGGGTTTTATTTACTCTGAAACAAACCAAGCCTTGCACCATCACAAATATTACCAGACAAGTGTGGGGACTGGGAGCGAAGCTTTTGACAGCACAGATTTATTTGCAAATCCAAACAACTCTATTGTGGCTTTTTTTCCTTTTAAATTTGTTGTTTCTCTCTTGGTTCTGATCAGAGACATGTCTTTAAAAAATATGTATAAATATCCCATTTGAAAAATGCAATAAAAATCCATTTGCCTGCATCCTTCAGCCTGACAGAGCTCACCCGAGGCCAGCTGGTTTTACCTGAACT
>JANRGV010000002.1:22575855-22587876 GCA_024734035.1 Alethe castanea
AGGTGGAGACGGAGAGGTTAAAATTTTGAATTTTTTATAGCTTTAAAGGCAGAGAGCTCTGTGACTCTTAAGAAATCCCCCCCGACAAGTTGAAAAATCTTGATCTTAAGCTTTTTCCCACTTTCAAGAAGAAAAATGTTGATCTCAATGATAAATATTGGCCAGCTAATGAAAAACAAGTTTCTCATCTCAATATTGGGAGAGGATCTTTGGTGTCTCCTCTCACAGCTGAGACAAAAAAACAATGCCACCAAATTCATGGTGCCTGAAATTTTCTAATTGATTCAATTTCAATTTTTTTGTGTCTTTTTTTTTTCTCCTCACAATGTTTCTTTGTCTTTTTTTCAAATTATCTGCAGTAATTTCTGACTCTCTTGAATGAGCTCACTCATTAGGAAAACAGCAAATTCCTACCAGTGTGTAGGACTTGTTTGGACTTTACTCCAAAATCAAAATGGAAACTGATTATTGTGACATTCAGTAAAAAGGAATTCAGGCAAAAAATCCTGAAGAACCTCTTATCTCCCAAATCCATGTGCATTCTGCATCCTAAATAAAATCAGTCCATGAATTAAGCTAGAGGATGTTCAAATTTACACAATTAACTTTAAAGATTCATATATAAAACATATAAAATCTTGCTCTCCTATATTTTCAGGATAAATGGGAATTTGGTTATTATTTTATAAACTCATAACAGTGGAGCAATAAACAAATCCAACTCATTGAGGGCCTCCTGGACAGTGACACCAATGGAATTGTCCTGATCTTCCTTACTGAAAGCTGCCAACCTTAAAATAACTTTGTGTTCCTGGTTTTTACCAATTCCAGGTCTTAGTTCTGAAGATCTGACCTCAAAATGTGCAGGGAAAGCTTTAGCTGAGCCTTGTACCATTAAACAGGGATTTCCACAAGCCATAAGTTATTCTCTTTTCAGTGCTCAAGACTGACAAAGGTGCCAGCTTTTCAATTTAATTAGGGAAATTCTCTGCAAGAGATGTATTTTAGTCAAGTTCTGTTCTCCTAGCTTCACCTTAGGTTTCATCTTTTCCATCAGCCAAACAAATGCTCTCAAGTTGTTCTCTCAGAAATCATCTGGTGGAGACAAAACAAATTATTCCATTTTGCATACTTACATTTATCTTGAGAGATGCCTTCAAATCCTCCTCTGGCTGGCTGGGACACCCATTTCTTTCCTGAGTTTCCTTCAGGAAAAGCTTCCCAAAGCAGAGGAATTAAAGGACATCAACCCCCAACCCCAACCACTTCATCTTCCACGCCAAGTCCCCAAATTCTGCCACTACAGAAGGAAATCATCAGTGGAAAAGCTGCTCAAAACAGGAGCAGAGAATTCCATCAGGGAGGAACAAATAAATTCATTACATGGAGGGTTTAAAGTAAAAAATTCTAGAGATGATTTCTGTATTAATCACAGGTTTTGACAAGAAATAGAAATTATCTTCTCATTGGAAGGATTCAGGTATTAAACTTTGATTATTCCTTCTCTGCATTTTTCTCCAGCCACTGGAGAAGTCACTGAAACCTTATGCAAGTTACACTCTTAACTATGGATTTGCTCCCATTGATTTGTAAGAGTGTAACTGAGGAGAAATACATCAACTTGATTAAAATGACCCATTTTTATTGACTTTGTCTGTAATGAATTTTCCTGCAGCTGAACTAAAAGCACATTTGTACAACCTGAACTCCTCCTGTAGTGCAGAATCAGAAGCAGCAAAATGCACAAATAACTTTGAATTTAACAAGCTCTGTTCTAATCTCAGCCACAGCTGCAAAAATGATGTTTTTCCTAAATTATTTTTCCCTAGTTTGAATGTAGGTATTGCTGTTACAGCAAAATCCACGCCATGCACAATAAAGTAAATGAGAATATTATTTACAATTATGAACCTTGCAGTTCATGGTTACACCTGGAAAGTGATTTTAGTGAGTTATGAAATACACAGGGCCTGGGATTCTTAGATTTGAAAAGTGGCGCTTAAGATTAGTCCAAGAATTGAAAAAAATCAGAACCCCCACAAGTTATTAACACAGGAAAACATCATAATACAGAATTCATTATATAGAATTCATTATATAGAACTCAACGAAAGGCTATAAAGAACTTAAGAACAAACACACACAAATGCTATTGCCTCTCCTGTCTGTGTGAAATGAGACATTTTAATTTCATTCCCAGGAACTGGACTAACCCTAAATTCCCTATTTCTCGGTTTTCATAAATTTTTTTAACTATTTGAGTAGTTTGAGTTTTCTAAAGCTTAATGAGTGGACATGAACTTAAACTGTGATTTATTATATTCCTGAATGACACATGCATTACTTCCACAATGAACTTTTTGCCAGGTTATCAGTGCCTTTTCTAGGATGTAAATTTTGGTGAAATTTTTTTGTGACACATACAGAACTCTGCACACTTTAAACACAATTAGCTGCCTGATTATGCACATATGAGAAATCAATCAAAATCAGAGCTTATAAAAATCCTCCTGTTGAAGAAATGAATGTAATTACTCAAAGCATCTCCAACACTGAGGCAGTGACCTGGCGGCACAAAGTCATGGAATGGTTTGGAAGAGCTCCCTAAAATCCAGGAACTCTTTCCCTGTGAATGTTGGGGAGCTCAGAGAAAAGAGAGGGCCCCTAAAATCATCCCCCATTCATGAGCCAGGTGACCTCAAATCCTACTCTGCCACTTCAGCACACCGATCTCCCAGAGGTTTATAAAACACTAGGTTGTGTAAAAATAAAAGTGTGGTTCTCTCGCCCAAATCCTTGATCTGACTCCCACCAATTTTATCTTGATCTGACTCCCACCAATTTTAGCTTAGTCATAAACATTTTCCTCCTAATACTGTTATCCTTTCAGCAGTTTGCAAGATTGCTCTGTGATTGTTTCTTTTTATTCTCACAGGCCTGTGAATTATACTGAACAGCCTACTCTTTATTTCACTTTTTTTTTATCTTATTTTACGGTATCAGGGTTTATCAAGCTCATAACCACGTCCCTGTGCTTTTCCCCAGCGAAAGGCAGCAGTAAAAGATGCAAAGAAAAACCAAAACTGTTTCAATTTTCTAAAGCCAGGGGGTGAGGTAAAAGAGAAAGCAGGTTTTGAACAATTTTGTCCTAACAACTATTGATCCTACTGGGGAATTTTTGCAACGAGCAGCACGGAACTGCCAAAATATGCAGCAGGAAGGGATTATAGGTATATGAAGAGATAATATAATCTCCTCATAAATCAGTTAAATAGTCAATCAAGCACAAGACACAAATCCTGAGGAATCCTGGCTTCAGCAGCTCTGCTGCTCACAGAACTCCCTGGATTTTTTTAATGGTGCTCTAATCCTGTTAAGATTTCAGAGGCAAACGAGACTGAGCTTGAATCTCTCCCTGCTCCTGCATCATTAAGCAAGCCCAGAGTGAATTAATTACATCTGATCACCCCACTCAAGGCAATGAGGCCAGGCAAGGGGCGAGCCAGGGGCTGCAGGACATTTATTACTGATGGCAGGGCAGCAGAAGGAGAACTCTGCCTTTCACATCCAGGTGTGAGCCACAGAGCTGGGTTTACTGCAACAACTCCTTTAATCCACACAGCTGCTGCAGGTGAAGTGGAAAAATGGGATACTGAGGCCTGTGACATTATTTTCATTTTTCCAGCGTGATGCTACGATTTCACTGCGCTGCTTCAGGCCTCCCCTCAATTCCTGTCCTTGGGGTGCTGAAAGGAGAATCCTGGCAGGATCCCAGGAGCCCCAGTGCAGCTGGAGGATGAGCCACAAAGTTCCTCCTGGACAGGAGAGGCCTCCGTGACATTTGCTGTCACTACACGCCACCCTCAGAACCCAAAGCTCAGGGGCAACTGCTGCTCTCCCCATCTCTGCACACATTCCTATTGGGATTCACATTTTTTAGCATAAATGGATGGTATTTAAATGAAATTTAACTACTGGTCTGGACTACAATTTGCATTAATACTGTCACTGCACACCTGCACGAAGACCACATGAGGTAATCTCACACAGTGACATCTCTATTTCATAACCCCTCAGATGCAGCCACCTAATTCTCTTTTCTGTCAAGACTGGAAAGTGGGCAAGAGAAATTATGATAAAGCAATTTTGTCAGGGTGTCCTGACCTCTATTACAGGGAGAGATTTCAGGGTGGCTGATGCTGGCAGGGTTCACACAGCAATTTCTCCACCCAGGTGTCCTGACCTGGATCCAGCCCACGAGGATCTCCACAATTTGTTCAGTTCACAGAAACAGCCACACTTACAATAGAAGAATATTCTGTGAAAAACAAAATATTCTGGCTTTAGCAAGTTCCCATTATAATATCTGTGACCTGCTAAAAGATTTGACACTCACCAGTCCTTCCACCTAAACCACCTCAATTTATAGAGAAAATCTACTTCACTTTTCAATAATTCTTGTGTATTCTGCCAAACCTTTTTTAAAACACTGCTACTGACAACCTTTTACGCAGCAATTAAGAAAATCTCTATGAAAAAAGCTCAATTTTTTTTAACAGTATTACAGAATTAACAGATCCTTTTCCTTTCTTCCTCCCCATCTCTGTCATAAATGAATTTTAACAAGCAGAGCTCATTAAACATATTTAGCACAAGTACCTGAAGTAGATTTTAATAGCTTCAGTCTTCCTAAAATATCTCTTGTGAAAAACACCCAGCTAGAAGAACACATTAGCTGCAGGGATTTTTGGGTTGATTTTTCAAGGAGGCATCACTCCAGATCATCTTTGCTAGGAGGGATGGTGCAAACCTTTGGAATCCTGGAATTCTGCTGCAGAATTCCCTGGCAGTGGCTCTGCCTCCCAAAGCTCTCCAGGCCTCCCAAAGCTCACATTCCCCTTGGCAGAACTGATGGTTTGTTATTTTTATACACCTCAGGAATCATCTGGGGAGAAGGATTGCAATTATTTCACCATTCAGTGCCCTAATTTAGATGGAATCAGCCAGGTTTGGGTTCTTCAAGATCCCCTTCATGGCCATCCTGGTTTTACAACTCGGAATTGTGGAGGGAAATTTGGGCAACTGGTGTGAGAGCACTGGGAAAGATCCCCAAATCTGACTTCCAGGATTCCCAGTCAGCAGCCATCTAATCTTGGATTTTAAACATTCCTCTCATTAAAAAATATCCTCCTAGCTTTCTGTAAATAAAGCACTTTCCCTTTTCTCAAGGCATGTTTTCCTAAGGTTTCACAGCTCTAATTATTATGAGCAGTATCTTCATGGTCTGCTTCATTGCTTAAAAATATAACCCCAAAAAAAAGACCTATTTTGGAAGTTTCTTTGAACTCCCTAAATCGATGGTTTCTTACATAACTGCAATAAAAACCTCTTGGGAAAGAATCTGTTACGAGCACTATGTCAGCAATTTTAGCTTATTACAGATGGCTCTGCCCCCTTCCCACAGAACTATTTAATGAATTAAAACTCAGGATTGGGTCATTCCAGGGCTGGAGCAGCCAGAGATTTTTGTGAGGGAGGTTTTTAATCTGAGATTAAGGGCTAATTTAGGAAAGGGATTTAATGAAGGAGGTGATTTTTCAGCCCTCTGTAACCCCATCCTGACTGAGGTGAACTTGAATGTGCCAAAAAAATAAAGTTGCTTTTTACTGTCTGGTATCTTCCACACTAATTATCCACCAGGAACCATGTGAACACACACTTGACACCTTCTCATTAATTCTAGTCCTTGCTTCCACTTTGTCCTTTTGCAATTTAAGTGGTAGCACCTCACCTTCAGGTAAAGTTATTAACACACAATTCAATAAACAATCCTACAACACCCATAAAAGCAATTTTTTTAATTTTTTTTTTTTTTTATTTCTGGGCAAAGTTACGCAACAACAGCAGAACAATGTGGCCAAATTCCAATATTATTGCAAGCAGATAATTCAAAGTAAACAAATCAATCCATAAACATTAATGTTTTCATTACTTACATACTAAACACTGTGATAACTACCAGATAAAAAGCACAGCAGAGATTTCTCCAGCCTTGGCATGAGGCAAAAATTGCCACAGTAAGTCAACAGGCAAAGTTTTTATGGCTAAATATGTAATTAAAAAAGAAAACATCTCGTTCACCCAGGAAAATCTGGGCTGATTTGAAACAGAACATCTTGGTTTGACTCAACACTCCAGAATCCAAGAGGAAGCTCACATCACTAAAACCTCAACATTTGGATTTGTCTATTTTTTATTATTCCATAGTCCTTTCACAGTGGAAAATTAGATAAATTTGAGCCAAAAGAGAGCAAAATTATTTGTGTAGTAGTAGCCCTAAGAAAATCCTGAACACCTTAGGTGTAGGATGAAACAGAAACTTCAATTAACAGATTTTTTTTGGCAGTTTTTCAACATTTTGTGACTAAAATACTGCCCTACTTTCCAGCATTTTTGCAAAGCTGGTGTAACTCCATCTAGTAATCCCTACACCTGAATTTCCAGAAACTCATGGCTTAAATTAGTTATTCTTTTTAGAAGACTCTCAAATACCAAGAAAGCCTTTGTATTTTATATTTTACTTAACTGGGACATCACTGGAACTTAATCCAGTGCTATAATCACTGTGAGGGACAGACTCATTGCTAAGAGGATGCTCTTAGGTCTGGCTTTTTTCTCATTTCATGGCATCTTCTACGCCCTTTGTTAGGAGAGACCTCAGAACTAGAGCCAACAAAGCTGCTTTAAGGCACTGAAGTGAGCGCTTTACTTGGTAAAAACAAAGAAACGAGAGAGGAAAAATAAAATTTTATAAAGTTTCCCTAATTAGCTGATCTTTGTAAACAGTTCTACCACTCCAGCTGATTTTATCATGTCCTGGAATTAACTATTTAGCCATAACTGCACTATGCTCCAATGGCAGAACTGCATTGATTACACATCAGGGCTGGAATTCAGGCCCACATCAGGGGGTGAGGTAAAGAGATAAATTGCTTTACTTATTGAATGTTTAGTGTAACAATTAGTATGGAAAAGATCCCATGGAAAGCTGTGTCAGCAAGCATCTATCACCTCTCCAGGAACAGGCCTGAAAATTGGGATGATCTGCTGCTTAACCTGAACCTGCATCACTGCAAACATTCATCTTTTCCATGGAAAGTGGCAGCTGAGTGCCCAATTCTAAAATGTTGCCTTTCCTAATATAAAAAATATCACTGCAAACATTATTTTTGTAGCAGCTCCTTGCCAGCCTGGGCAGGGATCCTTCCCCACGATCCCTGCTGGGATGATTTTTTGCTGGATCTCTCCCTGCTGTGAAATTTGTGGTTATTCCCCACTTTGTATCAGATTCTGCTCCTTCCCCTTCCTGTTTTGAGCTGTTTCTGCTCCCTCTCTGCCCTGCCCTGCTGAGGCACACCTGGAACATCACTTTTAATTCCAGAGTTCAGGAAATACAAGGAGCTGCTGGAGAGGGTCCTGTGGGGGCCACAGAGGTGATTTGGGGTCTGGAGCATCTCTGATGAGGAGGAGATGCAGCCTGGTTATCCTGGAGAAGGGAAGGCTGAGAAGGAATCCCTCCAATCCATGCCAATATCTCCAAGGATTGCCAAGAGGATGGTGCCAAGCTCCTTTCAGTGGTGTCCAGCCACAGGATGAGGAACAACAGCCATAAATTAAAACCCAACTCATCATGAGGTAGAACATTCCACAGAATGGACCCTGGGTCACAGATTTTGACACTTTTTTAAGTTGGGTCCATTTGCACATTGGGGGTTAATCTCCCAATTACAGCTCCAGGTAATGAAGTCATTTACCCCAACTTTGCTCCCCACAATTCACTTTTGTTTCCATCTCTGGGGCCTGAGGCAGTGAGGTGTCCTTGATTCCCACCCTGGAGAGGAATTGTTGTGTCTGAGCAAATGGGAAAGCAGCAGCTGACACTGGATGGAGTTCAGAGTTACACACTAAAGAACTGCAGGGTTACAAAGAGATGGAAATATAAAAACTAAAATCCTAAGGCATCACTCTGAAAAGTTATTCCTGGGATTTCTGACCATGCACTGCAGAGCTGAGCTGAGGGGGAAAGGCTGGCCCCAGCACAGGGGTTTGTGTGCAAGTTAATAAACAGGAGCTCTTTAATGGCAAATACTGGATGGATCCACCTCCCCAGCAATGCTGAATTTCACCTTTTGCAGGTAGAAGTGTTGAGAATTATCATAAAACCCATCCAGGCAGGCTCTTGGGAGAACAAGCAGTATTCAAATGCAATCAAGGCAATGTGAAATTGAGTCTGTGGAAACTCCTGGCACATCTCATAATGGATTCCTCAAATATGGTAACAAGTACACTGATTTTTCTCTCTGAGGCAGATTAAGGCACTTGCTCTAAAAACATAAGATTAATCTGACTCGTGCTTTGATACTTATTTGTTCCAGCATTGGGTGAAAAAGTTATGTGTGATAATGCAAAACCATCCAACTGGGCATTAAGAGCAAAAATATGCCCACTGAAGCAGTGCCATCCCATAAATTAAAATTAATTAAATTTAGGCATCATCTTTGGTCAGAACAGAATCTGCACCTGTAAATTTAATACTGAAAAGCTGTGTTATTGTTTTATCAAACACCTCTACAATTACGTTAATCTTTAGTTGACTTGTGGCACCTTAACTTCACATTTCTCATACTTTTTGGAGAGAAAAACCTGAATATGTTAAAGAATGCTTTTAAAGTAATAGGAATTGAAGTTGAATGCTTTCTATCATATACAAATGATAAAAATATATACAAATAAAATACTGTGGAGATAAGCAGCAGATTTCCTATCAATTCTCTAGGAATTCCTTTAGATTTAGTCAAGCAAAAGTAAGAATAAATATCAGCAGTATTCACTAGTCCTGGTCTTTTACTGGCAAAATTCTACTGACTTCAAGGTACTTAATGGAAAAACAGAGAAAAAAAAATAGCAGCCTTTAGTGAGATAATTTTATACATGGATGGACAGATGAAATAAAATCTCCCACCATTAAATGATCTGGGAAGTGACAGGAAAGGTTAAAATAAAGCAAGCAATGATTCTTTTCTTGCCAAGGAAAGCTTTGCTCTCACAAAGACTGATGCCCAGAGAAGGGGGAGAAGGGATGGCTGAAGGAAAGGGAGGAGAGGCTGAGTTTGTGGCTGGAAATGCAGCAGCAGCTGAAGGGGTCAGAACCTCTTCCCTTCCCAGCTCCTTCTCAGGTGGAAAAATTTCTGTAGATGCACAATCAGCAGGAGCCCACTCAGCTCTAAAATCATTAACAAGAGAGGTTATCTCATTAAGGATGGAAAAAAGGGGGAAAGAAGAGGAAAACAAAAGGGAAATGACAAAAGAGAGAGGAAAGATTTAAGAAATGTATTTATTACACTGACCCCAATACAGAAGACACTAAAATACAGGGACACAAATAATTCTAGACATGAAATCCAGTTCTCCTCAGCAGCCTCATCCAAAACAAGTGGAGGACAACTTTCCTTCCCAGCTGTGCTGCCAGAATATCCTGACACTGAACTGCTCTGGGAGGAGCAATTTCCTGGAAGGGTCCTGAGTGGAGCCACCTCTGTTCATCCTTTCTTCCCAAAGGCCACTTCCAGTCCCCAACCCCATCTTCAGTTTAACTCCTGATCTTTGTGAGAAACACCATTAATGGTGTCTCTGGGTAACCAAAAGATTTTTGTTAATTATCTCAGTAAGAACTAAAGAAAGAAGAGCAAATACAGTATTTGAATAGAACATCACCAACATGGTCTCTCCAATATTGCAATTTTTAAAAAGGTCTGACAAAAAGCCTAAAAAAATTACTTTTAGAATTTATAACATAAATGGAAAAGCAGGTAAGATCTTCTGTTGCTTTGGTATTTTATAATCTTACTCTCTTCTCTTAAAAGCATTTTGGCAGCACACAGCCACTGCTTTGCAATTATTCTCATCATTTTCCACTATTCAGAGTGTTGGAATAATTCTGAATATTGAATTTTGAATACAAAAGTTAGGTTCTTCTAAAAGTTATAAGCAACGGAATTTTTTTTCCAGATAATTGTTTAATAACCAGGAATAGACAATACTTGAATTTAGGACTGCAAAAGGGATTCTCCAGCACCCTGTGCAAGTGATCTCTGTGTTGGAGAAGATCCTCACATTCTTTTAAAAGGAGAAAAAAATGCATTTAATTTGAGTGCATAACATCTGATGCCACCCAAAGATAATAACATTTCTTTTTTCTCTCCAGGACTTGATTATTTTTTTCCACTAATATGATTAAAAAAAAAAAAAAGAAAGAAAAATAATATTTAGAAGAAAACCAAGGCACATCTTAACGATTACTTTGATAATGCTAATATGCCCTTTAAGAGGGAGTCCAGCTGGGAAATTGAAAGGGTGACAAGTGGAACCAACTTGTATTAGGTTGGCATGAGACCAGTCACTGGCATGGCCTAAATGACAGTGACTGCATCTGGAAAGGGGTTGATAAGGAAATCCTGTTACAGTGCACTGCTAGATTATTATTTTTCCTTCCCCTCCTTAAATTGCATCTTACATGATTTTTCTTTCTATTTTTTTTTTTGTCATTTCTTCATTTTCTGACAACAAAATTGTTTCATTTGAAATGCTTTTGATTAAGCAAATGCCTCAGCGATAGCTCCCAGCACTTTCTTTTAAGTGAGGAAAAAGTCTTATGTAAACTGATCTGATCACTCAAAGATTTTTAGCTGGGCATCCTTCCAGTCAGGAGTTTAAAATTTATGACAGTGGTTTACAAAGTACCTTCCAAGAGAGCAGAAGCTCTTTAGATGACCCTGATCTCTCCAGCTCACTGGAGGAGATCCCAGGGGAAGGATTCTCCTCCAGCAGCACTGGCTGCAGGTGTCCCTGCAGAATTCAGGCAGGACAGAGCCACTCCTGGAATCCTCTGTGTGTGCAGGGAAGCTCCAGGTGGGGACCAGCTGAGGGTTAAGAAGATAAAGGAGTAAATTCAGAGATCCTGTCAAAGCCTTGCTAATCCTCACCTCTCGTTTACAGCTGGATCTGTCACCGCTGCTCCTCAACTCCAACACAAATTTTCATTGCTAATTAAGCTGTCCTGTGACTGCACAGGTCTCACCCACCTGGCACGGCTGTCACAACTTTGTCAAGAGAGGTGGAGTGTTTAAAATAATCCTCCTGCTGCTGACATTTGTGTTTCCAAGGAATAAACACGATCCCTGGCACCTCTGGCTTCCCCAGGCTTGTTCTGGCTCTGAATCACAGCACAGAGCTCAGGGTCCATCACCTGAACATTGATCCAAAGAATTTTTAGTTTCTCCCCATTCAATGTGCTGGGCAACATCAAAAATACAAGCAGGACAGCCAGCAGAGAAGAAGCAGGTGAGTCACACAACTCAAATTACAAATATTGGGGTTTATGTCATCATTAAGGGTGGCTGAATTAACAAGAAGCAAAAATAAAACATAAAATAATCTAAGTTTAAAACATGGCTGACTCTTCTCCAGGTCTGTGGGGTGCATGCAGGCTCCTCAGGAAGTTTTGGAACTGCTAGACAATTTCAGTCAGATCTGTCAGATTAAAAGTATACAACATAATTATCTTCTCATTAAAAAATTGATTAAAAGGCATATAAGAACAGTGCAGAATGTTAATGTAAAGCACCACGTTCTGCATTAAAAGATGCAGAGCAAGTTTGCTAAAGAGGCTGAAACATCCCAGAGTCAGAAGGATCTTGAGCCAAAGCTTATCCAGGCTTCAAGATCCTTATCTTCTCCTATCTAAGGACATTCTCCTAACTATGCTCTGGAAAAATGGTGTTCCTGCTCCTTAGAGAATCCCAGAATGGTTTGGGACCTTAAACCCCATCCCATTCCCACTGTCCCAGCTGCTCCAACCCCAATGTCCAGCCTGGCCTTGGGCACTGCCAGGGATCCAGAGGCAGCCACAGCTGCTCTGGGAATTCCATCCCCGCCCCGCCCCCCCCCCCCAGGGACCAATAC
>JANRGV010000002.1:22599516-22617969 GCA_024734035.1 Alethe castanea
AAATTATTTAGATTAAAAATTATTTTCAAAAAATATTGCACCAACCCACGTTTTTAATGCTTTACCAATTGACTTTCCAAACAGCAACCTGGCTACATTTTTATTTCAGGGCTTGGGAAAGAAGGAAAAAAAAAGGTCAAGTTAAGATCTGTGTTGACTGCAGTATTATTTCAGCATTCCCCTTGATAATATCTGCTGGAGTTGTTTGTTCAGAGAGGAGCCAGCATGAACATCCAGCACAAATATTCAGAGTGAATATCCAGGATGAATATCCAGCAGGAATATCCAGTATGAATAACCAACACAAATATCCACTATGGATATCCAGTATGAAAATCCAGTATGAATATCTAGCATGAATACCCAGTATAAATATCCAATGTGAATATCCAACACAGATATCCAGCAGGAATATCCAGCACAAATATCCAATATGAATATCCAGCAGCAGCTCTAAGGTGAATTTGCAATTCCTGCCACTCATGAGGCAGAATTTTAAGAGCAGCTCCAGGTTTGTTCTCCCTGCAGGAGCTGCAGCTCCATCCAGGAATTTTCCAGAAGTACCTGATGGCAATGGCTGGAAGGACCAAAAATGCTGATATTTGTGGGTTTGACTCAGGTAATTCAACCCTAATTAAACAGAAACCCTTTAGGCGAGTTCTGAAGATGCAAACAACTGAATTTCTCAATAAAGCAGTGGAAATTAATTCAGAAGTCCACAGATAGAAAAAAAAAAGTTGAACCCAAAAGGCAAATTTGATTAAATGCTGCAAATCCACCCAGTCCTTCAGAAAAGTAATGCTGAAACCAAAAGGCAAACTTGATTAACAACTGCAGATCCACCCAGCCGTTCTGTGTCATCACACAGGTAAGGAACTGTCAGGTTAATATACACTAATTCACTAATTATACACAATAATACACCCATTAACTTTTAAACTCTACTTTACAGAGGGACCAAACCCTCACTCTGTGAATTTCTCATGTACCATCGACGTTCGAAACAACTTATTTTCTCACACAACACTAAAAATAAAGTTTTGCACAATAAATGCATGAAAGTTCATTTTTAGCTCCCGTTGCCAGCTGGGTAAAAGTTCCCTTCCCAAAGCCCTTGGCTGAATCCTCGCCTTTGCCACCACAGGAGGCTGCACCATTTGCATCCCTCAAGAAGTGAGACAGCCACCAGGATTATTAATGGCTTTCCCCTCAGCCAAATTTACAAATTGTCACAGAACTTACACTTATTTTGCATGAAATTCCAAGTAAGTGAGCCGTGCACTTTTTAAGACGCTCAAAATCCAATTTTACACTTGTCTTAATCACTGCAGATCAGCTCATCACACGTTGGAGCTGCCATCTGCTCAGCCATTTATCAAATCCCCGCCCCAAAACTCCTTTTGCTGCTGCTGCTCAGACTCAGGGGTGTGAGGAATTCACACCTGACTCCACCAGGATGGAATCTGTAGCCCCAAACCCCAAATCCTGCAGGGGCACTGGGAGTGGTGACATGCCCACAGTGGCTTCACAACGATGGGGACAAACAAAAGCGACAGTGATGTTGTATCACACCCTCTAATGGCAAAACAATCCCTAAAACACACCCAAATTCCCACTAATCCTATTTTTTCCTAATCAACCCTTTTAAAATTCATATTAACCCTGGGTTTTTTCACCTCTCACAAATCAGCCCACAGCCCAAGGCCAGGGATTGACATGACTGGCATTAAAATCCAGATGAAATTGCCTCCTCTCCACGTGTTGGAAATTCACACAGGAATTGAAGAAGCGACGGGAATGAACATCTGGCCAGATGTTCAGGGCAGAAGAAACCACACCAGGCAAGCATTTCTGCCAAATCATCCAAAATTTGTGCATTTATAAATGTCTGATTTCTAGGAATGGGAAAGTTCTTATCAGAATTTAAATGGCAGGAGATCATAATTCTATTAATCAGGTTAAAATTATTTTAAAATATTTTTTAAATGGTAAGTAATGCATTACTGCTAAAATGAACTAAGTATTTCTGTAGTAGAGAAAAATAAATTTAAAAAATAATAATAAAATAAGAACCTATTTTATCTTCTGGATCTGCTTTACTACCAGATACCAAGACAGAAGATAATTAATCTTTTCAGAAAGTCAAGCATTGCCTTTGAGGATAAATCCACTCCCTTTTTTTTGGCTGTTTTAGGACTAGGAAATGGGTTTGCTTCCATTGCTCGAGTTTGGAACAACAAAACAGAAAAATTAATGTTCATTTTAAACATATTTAGACCCAAATTAGGCACTGAGCAGTAAAATGAAGAAGGAAAACTCAAATTTTTTTTTAAATCCAGCGTCTGCATAAAGTAACAGGTTTGTGTACATTTGGTCTGTATTTTAAATTTAGAAACGATTTTACCATGGTCAGCTGCCCTTGTGGGGATGCACATCTCTGCATCCAGGCTAATTTTGTTTCCTAAAATAATATTATAATTAAGCTTTCATTCTTTTCTTTTTCCATCTAAAGTCTTTGGATTCTAAATTAAAATGCTTGACTGAAGCAGGATGCCAGCTAAAAATGACCAATTTATGCCTGGGTTAATAATTAGCAGGGTTACACTCACCTCACCCTTGTTACTGTAGGGTTGATTTATTTTACAGCACATTCCCCATTTTCCTGTTCCCTCCTGACTCCTGAGGCCTTTTCCTGAGCTATTTACAGAGGTTTAAAAACTGGGAAGTGTGAGGACAAAAATGCAGGAATGATTGGAGATGCTCATGTCATTAACTGGACATAGGCAGAGCAATTCAAATAATTCTACCTTAAAGAAGGCCAAAGTTAAAAATACAAATGCCCAGCTCTGAAGGGCACTGCTGACTTCAATTCTCCCCCCAAAAAATTAGAAAATAGCCACAAGATCAGAAACCCATAACTAAAGAATTTAAAATACTTTTTAAAAGAGCAACAAGCTGAGAATGTTGTGACACATCTTCATGCTGGGCTTTTTTTTTTTTAATGGTGAATTGGTATTTTTGATTTAAAATTCTGGTGTTAACACCTTTAAGATCTTTATAGGGAACTGACCTTTTCAGAACAGATTTTCCAGAAGGTAAAATCAGCAGAGCTACCTGTACTTGTTAATTTAATAATTAGATGTGAACCATAAAGACATGAGGAGGGAAGGCAAAGGAAATCCCCCTTAGTTCCCACAAAAGGCCTAAAAAAAAAAAAGACAATTAATGGGACATCTGATATGGAAATAAGTTATTTGGTATAATAAATTGAGTTAGTAAAAATTTGAGTTGCAACATATTGTCACAGCTCAAAAACCCCCGTCCAGATGATTTTCCACCCTGTATCAAACCCAAAGCCAGAGATTCTCTCTCTGAGGAACCCCATTAATGCCCTGCTGGAACAAATCTGAATTTAATTCCAACTCTGTGGGTAACAGTGCTGGTTGCTTCCCTCTTTTACTGCCACGCCATAAAACCCCAGGAATTAGATTTAGGAGCAGCCACCTGCTTTCTCAACAGACTGCCAACACCTGATACTTTTTTATTATCCTTTTCAAGGCTTATTATGGCTGCACACAGAATTCCTGAAACTTTGGGGCTTAGGTGAAAGGCAGTGAACAATAACAGGTAAAATTCAGCATATTCTTCTCCAGCCATGTGATCATTTTTGATTTCCCCTCCAAAACCACTTTTCTCTTTATCAATCCCATGTTATTTACTCAGGGAAGACCAAAGGTGCTACAAATAAACGATGCCCCAAATTTCAAGTTGTGACTAAAATATGAGGGAGCAACATGCACCAGGCCCAGGAGGAATCAGAGAGGGATTTGCTTTCCTTTTCCCTACTCCATGCTCATCAATCCTTCCCTCCCCCTGCTGCTGTTTCTTTTCTGCCCTCAAGATAGACCTGAAGAAGCAGGTGGAAGTCATTCCAGATGTAATTTTGTTAAAAAAAAACCAACAGTTAAACAATTCTGGAATTAGCCCCGAAAGGAGAATTTTAGCAGGAAAGCAAGTTGCTACATGAAAATTGAAATTCACTACCTGAAATCATGTTGCTTTAGTAGTCCACTTTTACTCACTGGTTAATAAAAAGTGCTAAAATTAAATTTTCTTTGGACGCTTCCATGAATCTGAAACACTTCTGCTATGCCAAACTCTTAATTACAAACAAAAAATGGTAATAATCATGTGTGCAAGCAGGAAAGTTGATTATATTAGGATTAGAGACCTATTCAGATGGAATAATAAAGCATTAAAAAGTTTGTTCTGATTATCTGACAGTCTCTGCAGCTCAGGACTTTAAAGCAGAATTTCCAAGACTTTTGGTGACTTTCTCCCTGCAATGCTATAAAGGAAAATGCTGAAGATTTTCAGGATAAATCAGAGTTCAATTAACAGCAAACAGAGGTCCATCAGAAATAGCAACATCTTACAACGTGGAAGAGATTTCTAAGCCCTGAACAGCACAGGAATGTGAAAGGCAGAAGATTTTTAAAAATAGTTGTGCTTCATTTTGCAGCCAGGACTGAGAAAACCATGCCTTAACCTCTCCTCCCAATCCCATTCAATCACAACTTCGTCCCAGAAAAAAATGTGTCCAAGTCCCAAGAGCGACGAGTGATGGATGCGCTACTAAAAAGGAACGAAAATAAAATAAAACAAAAATTAAGTCTGGTAAGATAAAAATGAGCCATGGAATTTCACAGAATCACAAAATGACTTGCTCTGGAAGGAACCTAAAAAATCATCTAATTCCAACCCCCACACGTGATTTTAGGGGTTAAAATGTTCTCCCCTCCAGAAAGGGAAAAAGGCAGCAGCAGCCCAGCCGAGTTCCATTTGGGATCTGTTCTTGCAGAGCTCGTTCTGCTGAGCAGAGCTGCTCCTCACCTCTGGCTGGCCCCGTTCCCCAGATCCATGAATCCCCAGGGATTTCCCCCACCCAGCTCAGCCCAGGCATTCACAGCATTTATCCCAAATCTCTGCTGCTGCCCAGGAGCCCCCGGGTCCCAGTGTGGCCATTACAGGCCCAGGAAGAATCTCAAATGATTTTTCCAGTCTGACTTTCTCAGGCCTGGCTGGGACTTTTCCCAGCCAGAGCCTCTTTCTCTACTCTAAACATGAGAGAAAGAATCATAACAAAAGATAAAGACCTGCTGGATCTGTGAGAAGCCTAGGACAAGAGGTGTCTCTTTCTCTGTCCAATGAATTGTCTGTATTTTGTTATGCACTAACTGTATTATAAAAAGCAATGGCTTCTTTCAATAAAGTGCTCTTTCTTGCTCCTTCTTGAGCTAAGCAAGAAAGTGTCTTGTTGCTGTGTTGTCTCACTGCTCTGTAACCCTTTATGCAGCCACACCCAGCAGCCTGCCAGGGTCAAACATCTGCTTTGTGCCTGACCTGTCTCATCTCAAGCTCTCCCTGCCCAGGACATCCCCAGCTCGCTCCTGTGGGGGTGATGAGGCACAAACCCTCATAAATTGTTTGAGCAAATCTCTAAAGGTATAAAAATTGCGATTCCACCTGCCCCTGCTCCATTTAGCAGTGTGCTGTCTGCACCTCAGGGGTCAGGGGCTGCTCAGAGCCCAGCTGTGAGCCCACACTCCAGCAGCTGAGCTACTGATCCTCTTTCCTCAGAGCCAACAGGGCTGGGAAATGAATTTATAAATCAGTGAGCCTATTTCTGGTGAATGCCCACAGCATTCCAAGTCAGTGGATTCTCATTTCAGGAAACATTTCAATCCCTTGTTATTTTGGGAAGATACAACTGGAGGAAGAGCAGCGTCCACACCGAGCTCCCAGTCTAACAGCACAGATTGCTCCACTCCTTCGCCTCAAATTCCAGCTCTTTGCTCATTTTGTCAGACTACCTGAAGGCTTCTACACCAACTTTTTTTTTTTTAGTGGAGATAAAACCACTTTCCTATTCAAGGGAAGCAGATAACCTCTGGCATTCACTCCACGACCAGTTTTTCCCTTCTTTTAAATGAACAGCCTGTACTAAAAAGAGGCAATAAAATGTTGACTACAAAACAGCAAACAAATGGTTCAGCTTGGCTGGAAACTCTTGCAACACTTTCTACTCCAATAAAAAGCTGTAATTCTACCATGGCTACCTCCACTGTGATTTCTACTGAATTAAAATCTGGCTCAGGATTGCAAATCCTATTTGCAGGCAGGCAGAATTCATGCAAACAAAGCTGAAATGATAATTGAGAAAGAGTTCTGGAATAAATGCTGGATTTGTCCTAGACAGCACCCCTGTGTCATTGCCATTCTGTTTGTCCAAAGGGAGGATTATTTCCTCAACACGAAGATTGTGCTGAACACTTATGTGGTCACACAGAGAATCCCTCACCAGGAATTGTTTCTCTCCATTAAGAGACTATGGAGAGTCAAAATTCCATTCTAAAAACAATATTCCTTTCTAAAGCACAGATTGTTTGTGCGAGGCGCACAAAATTATTGGTAGAGAGCAGGAAGTACTGCTGCCCTCAACCCATGGCTGAAATGGGAAGAAATGCAAAGAAATCTCCTTTTAAACCCAGAACTGTGGCTGTTGCTGCCCCAAATGTCCTGAGAATTGATATTAATACAGCCAGGCTGCAGTTTGGAGCTGGCAGATGTGGGAGAAGCATCTTCACTGTCAGTGCTGCTGGAGCAGCTCCATCCCTCAGTCTTAAAGAACATTTAGATATTGGTATCAAATTAGCCCCTGTAATTTTAGTGGAATCTATGACAAATCCAGTTCAGCTTCCTTAAATCACACCAACCAAGCTTTGTTTCACCTGCTCACTAAGTTCTGTCATTTTTAACAATCAGGATCCAGCTGCTCAGTGGAGCCTCCCATTATCCAGCAGGTCTAACTCTGCTGGTTTTATCAGTCCAGAGGAATGGGATAAAGCAAAATAAACTGCCAAAACACAATCCCTGCCCTCTTTACACTGCCCATCCTATTGCAGCGGTGGAGAATTTAAATCAGTGTTGCTCATAAAGTGCCAGCAACCTCAGGAAAAACGGAAAAGGAAATAAAACTAAAATGTACCTTCCAAAATGGATTCACTCTCTGAATGGGTCTTGGGTTGGTTTCAATATGTTTCTCTTCATGCTCATTCACACTGCTGCTGAATATTTGCTGTCTTATTTAGACAAAAAGCCACACCTATCTCATTCCTAAGGTGAGTTTAGCCAGGTTAACATGAAGGGCAGTAGTTTGAAAATGTTCTTGATAGCTGGAAGTGGAAGAGAAGGAATTTCCACATCCTGAGCCGTGGGGTGAAGGATGCTGAGGATTTCCTGAAGGAGCTGCTGCAGGAACAAGGAGCAGCTCACACAGAATCCCTCTGAGCTGAACTGTCACCTGGAAAGCTGTTTATAAACAGCAAGAGTTTTCCTGTTCACAAAAAAAAAAAAAAAAAAAAAAAAATGATTAACATTCCATTCTTGCAGGATTTGGTATCCAGGGAAGGGAACTTTTGATCCTGCTCAGCTTTATCACAAATGCCAAGGCAGGACTCCTGGCAGAGCCTCACACCAGGTTCCTGTATTTTCACACTCCACTCAGCCACAGGGATGGGCAAACTGCTGAGGAAAAGAAGCCCAGCAGCAGAAACTGAATTTCTGAAGGCTGAAAATATTGACAGAGTTGATTCCTGAGGTATCTACTCGACTTCATCCAGCCCTGTGTTGAAAGTTGGAGGATAAGCTAATAAAAAAAAGGAATTTTCTTGAAGGCTGCTTACAAGTCTGAGGCAGCAGAAAGTGAAGCTTCCATGAGGCTGGGAATGTGCAAATCCCTGATATCACATAGTGGGAAATGTCTGTGTCCTTTGGAAAAATCGAGTTTTCCAGTCTATCATAAACTCTCATTTTTAGGCTAAGAATTAAAGGCCGAGTTTCACCCCACTGTGCCTTCAGAGAGTAAATGCAGAAGAAAAACAAGCTCTGTCCTAAAGATTTCATGTCTTTGGGCATTTTATACCTCAACAAATTGCAAACAGTTAAACAGGAGCCCACAAACTGCAGGCAGTTTGTCATTTACCATGCTCTGAAGTCTTGGTGAGACTGGATCATTATTCAGTAAAATTTACCCAGAAGTGGTAAATACACATTCAAACAGATGCAAGTTTTCTTCCTGGCTGGTCCTTAAGAGCAGCAGTGCTCCTGCAAACCATCAGATCTTTGTGATCAGATTAAAAAAATCCCAGCTGGGAACTGGGAGGCACAGGAGATGTGAAATCCCAACTGAACAAAAGCAGGAAGAAATGGAGAGATTGTGTCCAGCAGACAACACAGAGCAAAATAAACCACAAAAACTAATGCAGCACCTTTGAAATGCAGGGAATATGGTGATAAGATTCAAGTGAAAATCCTGGGAAATCTCTCATAAAAAGGAATATCTGAGCCATTTATCTCACAGTCAAGGCTGGCAAAATCTTTTGCTTCTGCCCTTAGACAAAAAGCATTAAATGAGGTTTGTAAGAGCTGCTTAGCTGGAAACCTGACCAGTGTGGAAGAGGCTGTTAAGCCAAGATTACAATAAACTGGGCTTCAAACTGTGTGAAATCATAGGAGGTAATCAAAGCACTGATTCCAGAAAGAGCCCACAGAAAGAAATTCCCCAGAGATCCCTGCTGGAACGGTGAGGGCACAGAGAAGAAGCAGGAGCTGCCTTGCAGCCACAAAATCACTGATTCCCAAAAATCTGCTCCAAAATCAGCATTCTGCTTCCAAAACCTGGTCCTAACACTCCTGGTTTTAACTGGGAGGCTGATCCCTGTGGAATTCCAGCTCAGCCCAGGGCAGTGGGATCAGTGCAGCACCACCAGGGTCATCTCCTGGCTGGTTTTGAGCCATATTAAAATGTTACCCACTATTATCCACCTGCCAGGTTTAAACCTGGGAAAGAAATCCAGCTCTCCAATTTATTCCTCCAACCACAGGACTCAGAGAGAACTTTGCATTTACTAAAAATAAATAAATAAGTAAATAAAAGAAAAAAAAATTCAGGCCAAACTCAGTGTTGTTAATCTGGAGGAAAACCTAACCAGGAGGATGAGCACTGCGAAATCGTAGAGCACAAAAATCTTTCAGGAGAAATTACAGTGCAGGAAAAGAGCAGAATAAGGGTATTGAACACAGGCTTTTATTTTAAACTGTAAATAACAATATTTGTCTTGGGATTGGTTTTCAATTTAAGCCCCGTCCAGCCACGTTGTTTGCTATGTATTTAGCCTTCAGTATGAATTGCAGGTAATTATGAGTTTGGATTAAATGAAGATTTTTGGAATGCTCTGCACCACTGGGCACTCCACTGCTCCTGAATCTCCACTAACAACAAAAAAAAATCAAATTAAAAAGCTGTAGCTACACCATGATTAACACCAAAATGGAACTTTTTGGCTCTCAGAGATAATCTTAATGCTGAACTAGTTAATTAACTGAAGGTGTGTGTTAAATCAGCCAGGCTGGGTATTAAAATGGACAGTAAATGTAAGAAGTGGTGTGCAACACTCTGAGTGGACCCTCACACTGCTCTGATAATGCAGTTATAACTTAGCAGCTACAGCAAGCACTGACAAACCTACAATGAAATTTGGGCCTTAACACTCCTGATTTATTTTTATTATCCCATAACAATCCAGGCTTTCTCAATAGTAACTTTCCCTATATTTTAGTGGGTAATAGCACTATTTTTATTTTTTTACATATGCAGTGAGTACTCTGAGTTTCCTCAGTGATATTTAACAGTCTCTTCATCAGTTTAATTTCATTTCTACTTAAGCTTTCTGCAAAATATGTTGGGCTTTTCACAACAGGGCCTAGGATGCTGTGGAACATTTTCCTTCAAGGAAATAAAATATCTGTCCATAAGTGCCATGTTTTCCAATCCCTCCTTCCTCCTGCATTATCTCCACGTGAAATTATGCAAAAGTTCCCTGTTCTTCCTGCCCTCAAGCCTCTCTCAAGAATTGAGGTAAAACATCTCAACCTCAGTGTTTTTCTGCTGCCCTCTTCCAAAATTTCCTATCAGATTTTAGAGGGATTGTTTTGTGTTGATGCTTAAAATTGTGGTTACTTAGCTGAGCATTTTAACGTTGAAATTTATTTTGCCCCACATGCATACGATCACAGTTTGCTAATATATATAAAAAAGACTATTAATTTTTTCCATTCCCATGCCACTACTTTTTAATGCAGTGCTTCATGCAGAGCCTCCTTTATGGAAAACAATAAACAAGGAGCATCCTGAGATAGAAATTCCTAACATCAAATGATGGCTCACCACTCTAAAAATTCATCTTGGGTGAAAATTTCTCCTTCCCCCAGTACTGGAAGTAACTGAACTCAGGGTATCAATATCCACTAGTGGCTAAATGTTACATAATGGGGTAAATAAAATCCCTTGATATTCACAGATATTGGTTATACTTAGCACAACAGTTTGAAATGAATGGTGGCTCTCTAATTATAGTTTTTGTCTAATTTTATTTTTTGTCATTTTTATATTTGGGGATAGATTTTCTAAGAAAAAACCCTACATATATATATATACATATACATACATACATATATATATGTGTGTGTGTGTGTGTATTGTATATATATTATAGATTTATATCTTTTTGTTGTTATATATTTGTATATATAAATATTATATATAAATGCAAGTTTGAGCAAGTTATGCATTGAGAAGGATCTGATTCCCTCCTAAAAGAAAATAAAATTCCAAGATACACTGCCAGCCTCCACCTTGAGTTTTAAGCACAAATTAGCTGATGGACTGCAGAAATCAAATATTTAATGTATTTTTTTTGTTAAAAAAAATCTGTTAGTGTCTTTAAGGCAAATTCTGAAGTCTCATGCAAATCACCTGAGTTTTATTTATACCCCCAGAGTTTGTCTTGCCCACCTGCCTTTCTCTGGACTAATTTCCAAGAGAAATTCCATGGTTTTGCATTCTGCCTTCTGCTCCAGTTCCCAGCAAACATTCACCTACATTTCTTCACTCTGAAGAAAACCACATCTGATTACTCACAGCTTAATTGCTCGAAATTCATCTTCTGCAAGCCTTAAAAGATGTTGCTAGTCTGAATCTCTTTGGATTTCAGAGAGGCCAGAGTAATTTCCATGGCATTTAATAATGTTTACATTCCCTGACCTTTCCCCACTCCTGGGGAAATCAACAGGAGCAAAAAAAAAAAATCACTTGGCTGGGTTTGAGAAATGAAGGGCCCAGCAGAGTTATTCCAGAAAAATTCCTGGAAGGGGCTGAATTTTCAAAGCTTTCAGGAGTATTTTGGTTTTTTTTCCCTCATATCCCTCAATAATGACAGGAGGGAAAAGGGGCTGGAGAGCCCCAAGGAGGAGCTGGAGCAAGAGGAGGCAGAGGATGGAGCTCACTCCATGGAACACTCCCAGGTTTGTGCTCATCCCACAATCCACCCCTGAATTCCATCAGAATGACAGACAGCATTTATCAAAATAAAGGGAATGTGTTACAGCAGTGTTTAATCACAGGACTGGTTTCTGATGGCACTGAAACCATCGAGGGAGGAGGAAGAACTGCTGAGTTTGGGGTCTGGGATATGAAAATCACACACATGCAGCACCTTCACCCCTAAAATGCCAAGACAAGTGCAGTGAGCCAGCTAAACCCCCAATTATCCCATTTCATTTGCAAAGAGAATCACTGGAAGTATGAAAACATCCACTGCTACTATGGGATATCTCCAAACATTCAGGGGAGCAGCTAAATCAGTTGGAGGAAAGGAAATATTTGGGTCAAATCTAATCCATATGCTCAAAACAAGTGACAAGGAAAAAGCTGATTTTCTCAACCTTCAGTGATGAGGAGCTGAGATTGCTCAATGTTCTCAGTATCAGCTGCAGGGACAGCTGATAAAGTTAGAATTTTAAAGCAGGGACATCTTGGGCAGTGCAAAACTTCAGAGCAGGTATTTTTTATCCATTTTCCTTACAGGTTGAGCTCAATTCTCTTTCTTGTTAAGAGACAGATTAGCTCAGCTTTTAGTTAGCATTTTTAGAGGATAAGAAGCATGGTGACAGGCCAAGCCTGCCTTTTACTGGGAAAAAAAAAAACAGTTTTGGGTTTTCCCTGAGTTGTTGACAGGGAAAAAACCTTGACAAATAATCCAGTGCATAAAAGAAGGGATGTGCTGATGGCTTTGCCCATTTGTATGCAAAATGTGGCCAGGACATCTTTTTCATTTTATGACATCCTTAGCTTTAATGCTCCTAAAACCTGTATCAAATAATGAATTTAAAATCAAGAAACCTGGAATGAAAATGAATAGGCAGAGGAAATCCAAACCACGAAGGACTGGAAAGGAGTGACCACACCTGGATGTCTCAGTTTCAACTCCCAAACCCCAAGGATCAAGCTCCAAGCAGACAAAACCTAAGGATCCAAATGAGCTGTAAATCCACTTGACTTCCTGGTGAAAGTGTTTTCCTGCCTGAAAAATCCAGGGAAACTTTGCTGCTCCTCCTCCTCACGCCCTCCCTCTTCTGTCAGTGGGATTTTAACTTCTGAAGAAGTTACACCCTGAGTTCCTGAGGACTGTAATCAGTTCTAATCCTCAGAGCTCCTGAGGATTTATCCCAATGGCCAGCATGGCTTCTCTGCCCTGCCTTTAGTCTGAATCTCTGTAGAAAATAAACTCCTTGGAAAGCAGCTCCAGCTCAGCACTACAAAGCAATTCCTGCCCTTCTGACACAGAGCTCTTCACACTCACCCTGCAACTCCTGCAAACTGTTGCAAATCCTAAGAAATGGGAAAGAAGAAAGAAGTTTATCTGCAAGAACAAATACTGTGCTGGACAAATGGGTAAGAGAAGCAGCTTTTAGATACAAAAGGTCCTTGAACCTTGAGCTGAAAGCCCAGCTCCACTCTGTTTATGCCCGTGGCGAGTGCTGGGATAAAAAAGTGAGATCAGTAACAACTGTAAAGCACTTCAGCTGATCACACATAAAACACCAAACACACTTAAAAACTCAGTATGAATAAAGAAAATAAAAGTTGAAGTCCTCTTCTGCTCCTCAGAGAGCCCACAAGAAGGATTAATTTTTGCTTTTGGTGCTCTAGGGGTGCTGGCAGTGAGGGTGACTGCAGTGACACAGCAAAGGCAGAAATCATTCACAGCCCTGTCAAGGGGACAAAAAAACGAAAAAGACAAAAAAATGTAACCCAAATGGTGGAGAGGGTGGGATGGAAACCAAAATCCTGCTTTTATTCAGAGAATTACAGAATGCCTGGAAGGTTGTCTGGTTCCAAAGCCCTGCCATGGGGACACCTTCCACCTTCCTGGCCTTGGACCTCACTACATCCCCAATCCTCCCCTCAACCCCTTGTACTTTCCTCTCCCCATCCATATAATTTCCCTATTTATGCACAGAATTCTCCCTGACATTTGTGTCCAAACGAGCCCAGGGTGTGGAAGGCAGCACATTCCAGCTGCAGAGATAAAAAGGGAAATGCTGCTGTGGGGACACAGCTCAGCCTGCTCACAGTTAAAAATCCCAATTCTTCCCAAGCACAGCCTGTCCCCCTCTAAAAATACTGTTCCATTAAAACAGAAACCAAACCACAAGAGCTTTTGTTTGCTTGTTTGCTGCTTTTTAAAAGTGTATTATTCTTTTTTTCTTTTTCCACTTTGAAAATAATTTTTTGTATAGATAATAAAATTTAAGTGCTGCTCCATTAAAACTTTGGGTCACATTCTCTTCACCACACCTCTCTGCATTAGGAAGGAAGAGATGAATTTTTAATCTTTTATTTTTAATGAAGATTAAAGAACAAGTTCTGCTTGGCTTGCCTTGGCTCCCCATACATTTTAATGTATATTGATTTGTATAAATGTCTCATTTTAAGCATATTTTTGTGAGCATTAATGGGCCTTGGACAGGTAAGATTATTCCTCCTGTCCCACTGCCAATCTCTTTGGTCGAAGTTGAAGAACACAATACTTTGTTCTGAGATGAAAAAGGAAGACAAAGAGATGGGAATATCAAAGGATCAATGTCCCCAGCAGGAACAGACCCTGTGGGCACCAGAGCCAGCTCAAAACTCTGCCTTGGATTGACTACAAGGGGAAATTTGGGCTTATTTTTGCTAATCACTTTCCATTTTCCCATTGATTTTCATGAATTCTGGGTGGATTTTATCAGCAAAGGATTTATGAAGGTGAGCTGGAACCCAGCAGAGTTTCCCTACTCTCCAGACTGATGGATTCAGTCAGGCTGCCTTTGGCAGCTGTGAATGAGTAAACATCAGCTCGCATCATCATTGAAGCTCTAAAATTACCTCTTAACCCCCCACTCCATTATCAGAAAAATGATACATCAACAACAAAAATAATGGAGTAACACAATGCCAGACATTTGCCAGATGGACTACAGAAATCAAGTATTTCATGTCTTTTGAGAAAAAAATAACTGGTGTATTTAAAGCAAACTCTGAAGTCTCACACAAATCACCTGAGGTTATTTTGTAATGTTTCTGTCACCTATCCCACTCAGACATTTCAGTTTTGTAATGTCTCACAAGTGGAAATCTAAACTATGTGAATATACAATCCCTCATGGAATCCAAATAAAACTCAAGAATTTTGGTAAGTTATCAAACCCTTCTTTCATAGTTTAATGATAGAAGAAAAAAAAAATCAAAATAAACCACCTAATCCAGGTCACTCCACTTGCCTCTGGCTACTCTTTCCTCAGATTAAACCATTTCCTACACCTTTGAATTCATGCTGATTATCAAATACATTTCAACAATGACTCAATATTAAGTCCCACAGTCCTGTTCACCATGGATATAACTTCCATCAGATTGACATTTCTGAAAACGGTGATTGATATTTCTCCAATATTTACAGTTGACAAGAAAGCTGATGGTTTTTCTTGCTGACCACAAAATATTTTGATTCCTCAGATTGCAAAGTCTTCAGCACACAATAGGGAACTCAAGGTCCAGATATCCTACAAATTATGGGAATTCCAGATCACCCCATTTTCTTTCTCCAGGGGATGAAAACCAGCAACTCCTTCACATCTGCCAAAATCTCTGGGGATTTTGCTGCTCACAAATAAATCTGAACAAAGTTTTCCAAACAAATCATCCTCCTCCAGAAAGATTCCAACCCACTAATGCTGCAGCAGACACATCCTGGCCCATCAAGTGCCATCAGTGACCTCAGTGAAATCATTTAATGGCCAAATCATCCATCTGCAACTTGAGCTGTGTCTTGTGTTTCACTTTCCAACCCTGCAGCACAATTACAAAGCAATTACACTCCTTTTCTGGACCTCACTCCCTTTCAGAATGGACATCAGGGCCCATATCCTTAATGAAAGGCACTTTCACATCTCTGGGACAGCAGCTGAGAGCAGGAGCACAGGGGTGGGAGCACAAGAGGAGGAAAAGCCTCTCCCACAACACCCTGCAAAGAAGAGAGAAATTCAAGGAAACTGAGATGTGGCAACGCTGGAATTTTCCAAAGCACAAAGAAGTCAAAATTAGATCTGTAATGAGAAAACAGGCTTTGGAAATCATTCATTTGCAGTGAGGAAGGCAACGGAGAAACTTAACTGAAAGTCAGCATGAATAAGAATTTTCTGAGCTCACAAACTTGTCTCACAACTGGATGTGTCTCTGACACATCCATCCTTCCTCATTCCCTGCTCTCCTGTACACATCCCACCTCCAAAGGATTGCAGAAAACATGGAAAACTGGTCCCAGACTTCAGCCTGGCATTATAAGCCCATGATTTTTGATTATTTGTCTTTCAAAATACTGGCAAATCAGAAGTAAGTCATTAAAAGAGGTGTAAAAACCTGTTGGTGATGCAAAAGCCAGCACATGAAGTATATAATGGTGAGATTTTTCTGCTGGACTATGGAAAAGCTACAACATTATTTTAATCTATTTACTACAGGAAAAAAAAAAAGATATAACACACACATTTTGTTGGCTTATGTCTCTAAAGGCTGATAATTCAGTGTATTAACGTGATTGCCACCTGAAGAATCAAAGGATACAAAGGAAAACAAGGCTTTGGGGAAAAGCATCCTTTCAACCATCTGGAAGGATGACAGACAGTCAGTCAGTCCTCTCCTGGAAATGGGGACAGCATTTCGTTTGTGAGTGGAAAAAGTGAATTTCTTACATTTAATCCTTGGTGGTACACAGACAAAAAGTGTTCACTGATGTTAATGACACAGGTAAAGGTCAGCTCAGCTTTGGGGAACAGTCCAGTCAAGCAAAGCCTGGGAACATATGCCTAATTCCAAGAATAATTGACTAAAGTGGCTAAAATTGAGCACCTGCTTAAGTGCTTTGATGGCTCTGTGCCTAATGAAATATTAATCACAAATGGCAGCGAGCCATTACACCAAGAAGGTCTTATTTACCCTGAATTGATTTATATAATAATTAAGGTCTAGATAATCAGCCATAGTAGGAAGCCTGACAGTGTTCTCATCTGAATCAGCACATTTCAGCAGTGCTGAACCCACACTGAAACATTCCTGGTTCTAATTAACCTTGTCACGGGTTTTATTTTGGAAAGGAGCTTGCAAAGCAGTGGTGCCACCCCAGCCACTGCTGTGCATTGAGCCTTGACTCTTAAAACTTCTCCCAACTCTTCTATGCATCTCTTTTTCCAAGAGAAAAGAGGAATTTGGGCAAGACTTTGCCAGTGCATTCTTTAAAATTTATATAAGGTGCTAACAGCTTTAATAAATGAGGTGAAATGTTACAACGACAGGCAATAGCAAAAATTATATTTTTGTCACAAGATCAGTGTCACAAAATCAGGGTAATTTTTCAGAAGAAAATTAAATATATTCAAATTAGCACCAAACCAAAGAGATCAGAATAGAAAATGCACTCAAATACTTTTTTTCTAATCTTTCTTTACTCAACATTACAACAATTTCTACTTCTACAGAGTCAGATTAAAATAGAGTTGACTGCTGTGGCTTCTTGGTTTATCAGATTCCAGTTAAAGAAGGCTGATGTTTTCCAAGGTATTTTAATAAGTCAAAAATACTTTTTAATTAGGTCTGAACATCTTGCAAATAAAATATTGCACGAAGATCCGATCGAATCGAATTAATATTTGTCAAAAGCCATTTGGCACTTCCCACCAAAGGGGGACAGCTCTGCTGCCTGTGATGGTTTCAGATGTGTGGAACCACTGCCTGCCAAAGGCAGGACTGAGGAGAACTGGTACGTGTGCTGGGTTTTCAATCATTTACTCATCCATCTCAATCTGGCAGAACATTTTTGTTTATAAAAGATGAGAGTTTGGACAATGTAACCTTATTAAAATGAGCTTTGACTGAGCTGCAAAAAACCCCAACTCCTGCCTAAGGACAGCTGTTGATGTTCCTGCTGTTGAGAGCTGATTTTTTTAGAAAATGGAGCAATTTTGGACGAATACCTGCTTTTAATCACACTCCACAGCCAACGCCATCCCAGGGCAGGAGCAGCTGCATTTCCATCATGTGGCAGCAGAGCCCTGGGCTCTGGGCAGTAAATCCAGCCCAGACAGTGATGTGGATCTGCTGCAGCAGCTGCTGAGCCCTGCCCAGCCAGGCCCAGCTCCACGCTGGGCTGGACTGGGAAAGCTGGGCCCAGGTGCACAATGCCCAGTGCAGGGGCTCCTGAGTGGAAAATCTCCAGCTGGACCCCACACTGATTCCTAACAGATGAGGCAAATCCAAGGAACACCTGTTAGCTTTGGGAGGAAGGAAGAAAACTTGGCACCCTAATGTGGGATGAATCACCAGAATATAAAGGCAGGAACAGCATTAAAGGGAAAGAATGGGTTTGCTTTCAGATCTGCGAGCGACACAAGAATATTTAACATTTGTCACATTCTTTCTAGCGGGACGGTGACTCATTTAGATCAGGATCCTTTCATAATTCAGCTTCAACTAAATTACAAAGGGAGCTCTCAAACAAAGAGCACATTAAAGATGGGTTTGAAGAAGACAATGCTCCAAAGAGCTCTGAGCTGTGCACACTCCTCAGACAACATCAGGCCAGAATAAACAGAACTCACAGCCAGAACTCCTAACCACAACTCCCTGGAGTTTAAAGGCACCTATTCCAGACATGGTGATGCCTTTTGGGGCTACCTAAAAGCAGAAGACATCAAAATTAAGGGAATAGAAAGCAGTTCTATTTATTGAATTATTCAGGTACATTTAGGGCAGACAAAGCCCCCAGGGGCTACACCCAAATGGGTCAGGGGTTTCACACTTTTATAAATTTGGTCCATTTGCACATTGGGGGTTAATCTCCCAATTACAGCTCCAAGTAATGAAGTCATTCACCCCAACTTTGCTCCCCCCAAGTCACTTTTGTTTCCATCTCTGGGGCCTGAGGCAGTGAGGTGTCCTTGATTGCCAGCCTGGAG
>JANRGV010000002.1:22618069-22633930 GCA_024734035.1 Alethe castanea
TGAGGCAGTGAGGTGTCCTTGATTGCCAGCCTGGAGAGGAATTGTTGTGTCTGAGCAGAATGGGAAAGCAGCAGCTGAAACTGGATGGAGTTCAGAGTTACACACTAAAGAACTGCAGGGTTACAATTACATGAAAAATATAACAGCTAAAATCCTAAAGCATCATTCCCTTCCTTTAGAGGCTTGACAAGACTTTGACCTTGTTGAGTCTCTATACTAAATATCTACTAACAGTATGCTTTTAACAACAGTAAACACCTAACAACAGTAAATATCTACCAACAGTGATGTTGATACTCCCCTGCAATGGGCAATGCAAAGGGGACCCAGTCCAGGCACTTCCCTGGAGAGAGGATGGGAGACCCAGCACAGCAGGGACAGGAGGGAGCTCTGTGCTGGGAAGACCCTCCCAGGGTCTGTTCCAATGTCTCAGATGCACAGGTCACAAACAAGAAGTATGGAAGGAGTTTTCACTAAGTTTTCCTTATCATATCTAAAATCAGGACATTTTAAGCCCAAGGAAAGCCTTTAGCTCAAAGAAAATCTTGTTTCTAACTACCCATACACTCTGAACCATATGGACAAACCCTGCAGAATAAAATCAAGACTATGTAAAACTTATAAGTCAGATTTTGTCTTAATTTCCACCAAAGAAGTAGTTTGTTACTTCAAGTTAAGGTATTTGCTTTACAGAAATTGCTAATATTCAGGCATCATGTTACCTGAGGAGTAGCACAAATTGCAGTGCAGATATTCAGCTGTGGGAAAGCTCCTGACCTATTTCAGATCAGCTCTGTCACTTCTCAGAGCTTTCAAACATCACCTGGAATGAAGCAGGTCACAAAGAAATGGGCTGGGAAACATTTAAGATTGCCACAGAATCAATTGAGTGTGAATGAGAAGCCTTTTGGGAGGTCTGTCTGTGCTGAGGTGGAATTCCTGCCTTGATCTTAAAAAAATTCCTCTCAGACAAGTGGGTTAGTGAAGACCTCAATAAAGAGGTCAAAATACTTTGGGCACCATTTGGCAGAGATTCTGGAAAGGTTAATGGATGAAATGGAAATGGAAATCCACCTCCAACCTGCCCACAACATCAGGGTTGGGAGGGAAAAATTCCTTGCACGTGCTGAGTGGAGAGATTTTGGGAAGCTGGTTTGGGTAATACAATTATTAGGAAAGGGGAAATTAGGCTTAATAATAATAATGTCATGTTGGTCATCAATATCTTTGGTCCCCTGGCAGAGACCCTGGCAAGGAAAGTGCTTTATTTTAGGAAGTCAGTGAACTGTGGACAAGGTTTGTGTGCAGGAATTCTGTTATTGCAGGATTTCAAACATTGACACCTCAGAAAGAGTTGCACACAGAAACCCTGGATGGGCAAACAGCAGGGACAGGGATTGAGCAGTGCTGCCACCACACAGCTCCCACCACACCCTGCCTGAGCTGACTTGGAAAACTCATCTGCTCCCCAAAGATGGATTCTATTTATTTATCTATTCTGTATTTCTTTAGGAATGCTGGGATAACAACTGCACAGGACAGAACCAGTTGGTTTGCTCTGGACCTGTTTTCCCCTGATGTTCAAACCTCTTTTCTTGGCTCGGTTGGGGTGAAATGAGCACAGAACCATCGCTGTCCCACCACAATCACCTTCCAAAATAAGTGACACATTTAGCTGAGTGAAATGATCAATTCTGGAAGCTCCTCCCTCCCTTGGCCATTTTCTCCCTCCCTGAGCCAGGTCTGTGCTGCCAGGGCCATTTTCCTGAGGGTTTGCACATTCCCTGTCCCTGCAGGCCCTCCACGCTTCCCACACCATCCAACACAACTCCAGACGTTCCCATTATCCACTGAAATGCCTAATCCTCCCCTGAACCCCACTAAGCTCTTGGCTTCACTCCCCTCCTGCGGGAATTCACTCCACAGGTTAATTATGCCTTTGCGTAAATATTTATTTTCTTTAATGGCTTTCATTCTGCTGCCTTTCGCTTTCATTACAAGTCCCCTGGTCCTTGTATTATAAGAGAGGCTAAGTGGAAGTGCCAGATTTACTTTCTGTGTGTGCAATTCATTATTGGGATATCTCCATCATGTGCCCTCTTTATGTTCCCTCTCCGCACTAAACCGTCCCAGAGTTTTAATTCTTCCCTCACACAGAAGCCATTCAAGCCATTTGCCATAATTAAAACAATTAATTTCAGGAAAAATCCAGGCTGCTACACAGAGAATTCAGAAAGAAGCAGGGAATAAGTTGAATCACTGAGCATCCTCCATCTACTGGGACTTTTTGGAAGCTTTTCCCTGCACACATTTCCATGCAGAGAAGCCCACTGCTCTCAGGCAACCCAGCTAATAATATTTAAGTGTTTTAATAATCTGGTAAAGTGCAATGGATGTGTTTAATTTATTAAGAGTTTCTGCAGCAGCACTGCTGGGTTTGAATTCCTGCTTTCAAGAATTTAAATTTATTGCTACAGCACTAACTTATGGGCCTGCTTTTCCCGGGAGCAGCAATTTGAGAGGAAGAAAACTAAAAGGAAATTTTCTTTATCCACAAGAACCTTTAGGATACAGCATTAAAACTGTATTTACAATGAAACCAAGATAAAGACTTTCTGTAGCTGAACTTTAGTCCATCAGTATTTAACAGCACCAATATCTAATTAACATTTCAGCAGAGATGACCTTTCCCAGGAACAGGTATGTCTATATAAATATATATAATTTTGAGGGCTGATAAGGTGGTATGGATGACATGTCCTTTAGGAGAGACTGAACTGCAAGGAACATTTTATAAACCTTGTGGTTGGTTGGGTAAGTTCCTTACTAGATTGTAAATAACTGAGGTAGGGAATCAATTAAATGACATCCAGTTCCTTCTCTTCTTCTCCCCAGAAAAGTTTAAGAAAGCAAGTTTATGACACAAAATGTGGCATCAACTCTGAGTGAAACATTCCTGGCTGCTCAATCTTGAGCCCTTTCCTGCTGCAATTCTGTCTCCCTTAATCCTTCTGTGTTCTTGCAACAGACTCTGTTTCTGAGGCACTATTAATGTAACTATTTGGTTTGAAGGTGTTCAGAATCATATTTAGGAAGATTGTGAAAATAACCAGTGGGTTGGCAGGGGGAGCACCAGAGAGGTGAGGGAAGGGGACAGACCACCCAAATCAGGACATGCCTCATTTCCATCCACCTTAATTCAGTAAAAAGCCAAAAAATAAAAATAAAAAAAAAAATGCTCTGCTGATCTGCCTTGATAAATAAAATCAGTGAAGTCTCAAGCCATGACACAAAGAGTTCCACTCTGGTTAATTAGCCTGGCAGCCAGGGGAAATGCCCAGAACACTTTGATACCTTCCCTTTATTGCACTGAAAGGAAAGCAAAGCAAGATGTTATTCACAAACCACATCTAAAGGACAAGCAAAGCTTGTTTGTCAGCCTCAGAGCCTCCCACCACTCTGCAGGGCCCTGATGATTTCCTTCATTAAACCCAGCTCTTCACCAAAGCTCTGCAGAGGGCTTGGATGGACCCTTAAATCAAATCCATGAGAGGTCCTGAAGCTTCTGAACAAAGCTGTGTTTCAGCTGGAGGATGTATTTATTTGTCCTGCTTTGTAACAACTTCTCACAAAGCAGCAAAGCCTTTGTTTGACCCTTTGCTGAGATAAACTACAGTGGATTAGTTATTCTTTGGTCTGAAGAAAACTAATTACTCGACATGAAGCTAAGACAAGAGACACTTTCTCCTTCCAAGGGCAAGAAAAGCCCACCCTGCTCAGCCAAGCCTCCCTTTGAAATGTTGAACACAGAACAAGAAGCAGCAGCTCTGAACCATCCCTGCAGAGCCTTGGGTGGCCACAAAAAACTCCCCAGGCTGCTCAGAGAGGGTGGGAAACACTCACAGCCACCTCCTCTCTTCTAAGTGTTGGCATTTTAACCAGCTTTCTCCAAACGACACAACTGTGGTGGAAAAAAAGGGGAAAAAAGAGTCTCCAAAAGCAAATCTGCATAATTTGTTACCTAGCGTGTCTGTTGCTGCAGTCAGGTAAGAAAGGCAGAATTTGTGTTTTATAAAAAGGCTGTGATTTAGCTGCCTGCAGAATTAATGTGCTGCTTTCCTGTATTTTTGTGGCTGGTTTGTTTTGGGGTTTTTGGGGTGGTCTGGCTTGTTTTGTTGTTGTTTTTTGGAGTGGGGAGGGTTGTAGAATGCAGGATGGTTGAATTAAATGTTTCACATGATAGAGGAATGATGTCTATTCCTCGTGGAATAAACCACACCCACCCTTTGTACCTACAGGTTCTTCCACCCTCACACACGGCAGGATCAGGAATTCCATCTCCAACAGGAATCCAGCCTGGATTCCCACTGGGATCAGCACTTTGCCTTGCATTTTTAGAGGCAGCCAACTTTTCTCCCCCCTGTTCTGATGACAATGGTTGTTTGGCCGTCCAGCCTCAGCTCCAGCTACAATAACCTTCTGGACAAAACATTTCATACCATTGCTCCTGCCAAAAATTTAATTGCATCCAACGATGCATCAGAAACAAAAGTGTTACCTCATGAATTCTTTCCCTAACTGTGGCTTTTCTCTTTCCTTCTTCACTAATTTCTCAAGGTTGTTGGAATGCAGATCCTACCCCTGTGTGAGAAGTCACCAATACCCTGACTGCTGGTTTGGGGGGCTGGATCTCCTGATCCAGGCAGCAATAAAACCCTCCTGGTTAGCTCCTGATTTGTTTTCATGGATGATTATTAAAAGTTTGAGATGGCTCACACACAAAGATGGGCACCAGCCCAAGTTTCAGCCAAGTTGAAGCAAAGATCTGCTTGTACACAGGGATGTGCTTCTCTGGAAAATTAAACCCAATGAAGTGCAACAACTCTGCTGGCACCTGGGACTGATGAGCACAGGAGTTGGACATCTGCCCAAATTTAACATCAGCCTATCTAAGGTTAGAAATACACCTCAGTATCTTTTTACCTAAAATACCTCTTTTATTTTTCTTAAAAACTGGGTACCAGTATAAAGTAGTGGCTCAATTGCTGTTGTGAGTGTGGCTCTGAAGCCTTGGTTAGAGCAAATCCATCTTAGTGGATGCACTTTGCACATTTTGTGTTGACACCAAAGTGAGGTGTGCAGCCAGCTGAAAGCTCCCTCAGTTTGACAGTCCTGATAAAGTTAAGGAAGCTGGTTAAGATACAAAAACTGGAAGGGACTTTAAATCCCATCCAGTGCCACCCCTGCCATGGCAGGGACAGCTCCCACTGTCCCAGGCTGCTCCAGCCCCAGTGTCCAACCTGGGCACTGCCAGGGATCCAGGGGCAGCCACAGCTGCTCTGGGAAACTATTCCAGGGCATCCCCACCCTCACAGGGATGGATTTAAGTGGCTTTGGAAAGAAATCCCAGAGCAGACGACATCCTTCATCAGGAAGGCTTTGAGAGTTTTTGCTGCTCTTGTGTTTGGCTCTCTGAGCCGTGCTGAGCATCCGAGGTGTGAGACTGAACTTCTCCCTGGCACTGTGTGAGGTCACACAGGGAGCAGGTGAGAACCTGACCTTCCCAGAGCCCAGAATCCCAGCTGTGACATTTGCACAGATGAAATATCCCCTGCTCTAAGCAAGGCTTTTCCATTTATCCAGCCTGTGCTGTCACAATTGCCAAGTGTCACGGCCTGGCGTGGGTCATTCCCCAGCTGCTGACAGATGAGCAATTCCCTGCCCAGCACAGGGGCTTGGAGTGCTCTGTTTGCCATGAACTTTAACAGGATGAGAGCCCAGGAGGCCTGGGGTGTGTAAAACAACACATGAGCCCTTCAACAAACATTAAATTCATGTCATTTCTGCCCTCACCAGGATCGGGGTCAGGACATGACATGATTTTTCAGAACGCTGCCTTGGAGCTTTCCATAGGCACGACAACAGAATCCTGCTAGAAATCCATCAATTTTACACTGCCACTTAATTCCTACCTCTTTCCTCTCCCTTCCACTCTAATATGCACCTCTGTTTTGTTTTAAAAATAAAATAAAAGTGTTCTCAGTGGCACTAAACAGCTGATGTGATACTTACAGAGCTTCTTTGAGAGTTCCCCTTTTCAGAATTTTTTGCAGCACGACTCTAACGCTGATTCCCAATGACAGCTATTTTAGTTTTTCAGCATAATGCTGGGATTTTTTTTTAAATACCAGAGTGATTTCTGGTCTGAAGAAAATGTCATTAAGTATTGCCCTTTCCTACTCACCTCTGATGAGATCAGAATGGGCACAGGCAAAGCCCTCATTGCTCCTGCCCACAAATCAATATTTACTGCAGCGCAGGAGGAGGGACAGAGGATGAAAGACACAAAAAGCTCCGTTTCTAGTGACAATTTTCCTTCCTCAACCTTGTTCTTCCAGGTTCTGTTTATTAATAGAGTGAACAACTCAGCTCTGCTGCCAGAAGAACTCCAGCAAACTGAACATTGTTACTCAGCTCACCTTTACCTCTTCAATCAACAGCACTTCAAATATCCAGCAGAGGAAGTGTTTTTATCATTGTTTTTATAATTGCTCCACAACCCTTTACAGTTGGATCCCTATGCTTAAAGGAGACCAAAAAAAAAAAAATTAACAAAAAATGCAGTGAGAGGGCAAACAATGACTGCTGAGTTGCAGAAGTCAAGAAACTTCTGGAAAGGGCAATGAACTCATCTGGCCTTCCTTGGAACTTGGTGGTTTCAACATATTACACTGAATTTTTTGGAAATTGTAGCTGCAAAGTCTTCTGAACATCTGCCATTCCCTCCTAGCACCTTTTCTTTGGGTTCTGTTAGAAAATTAATTAAATCCCACAAATTTATGACCCAAAGGTGACTTCAAGCCCTGAAATGTCACTGCTGCTCTGGACAAATCACTGAGGTCTAGACATTGCAACCTGTGAAATTTCTCCATTTAATTTATTTTTGATAAACCTTTATGGTGCTATTTGAATTCTCTTATGGTTGCAGACAATTCAATAGAGTCACCCTGAAACAGCAGAGCTGATTTTCTGATTGGAATCCAAAAGAAATACATAATATTCCCTGTTTAAAAGAGAGCTCAAACTACTCCCTGTGAGATCATTTTACTGTGTTAATACTTCAGTAATTTTTTCATTCATCCCATTTTTCATTTAGGCCACTTACTTTTTTTTTTTCTTTAATAATAACATTTTAAGCATTTTTCTCTTTCTTTTGTATTGTCTGCTGTAAATCCCCAAACTTGCTATTTATTTTTTTAAAAATGTTGCTTGCCCTTTTTTGCATTTGACAACCAATTATTCAAATGAAGGCCAAATTCTCTTTATCTTCCATTATCACTCTAGAATCAGCCTTGCTGTCACTACTGTCAGTACCAGGAATAATTCCATTACTCCTTCCCATGAACCCAGATAAACTAGGACATTCAAAACCCCTGTAAGACAGTTTTAATATCTTTTTTTTTTTCTCTACAGTTCCTCTATTTCTCGTCTTTGTTTTGGGCTTGAACAAATTGAAATCACCTGGATGTAAAAATATCATGACAAAAGCTTAGCACAAACAAAGTGATACAATTTTGCCTGATACTGACCCACAGTAATAACAGATGGATTTGGTGTTCTTTATTAGTGATTTTCATGGTCCAGCCTTTGTGCTATGGAAATCTCTTTTCACTTCAGAATTTGACTGATTCTGAGTTTTTCCTCACTAAATATTGCAGCCTCAGAAAGAATTGTGGTATCATTAATGTTGGGAAAGACTTTTGAGCTCATCAAGTCCAAAAGTCCACCACCAAACCACATCTTCAAGTGCCACATCCACACATTTTTGGAACATTTCAAGGATGGAAACTTCACCAACTTCCCTTAGCAGCCTGTCCCAATGCTTGACAACCTTTGCACGAGGAAATTTTGCCTAGTATCTTCCTTTCCAGGTGGAACTTGAGCCCATTTCACACACACACAGGGAGAGAAGCTCAGCATTCCCATTAGCAGAGTGCTCACATTCACGTTTTTGTGGTTCTTAAGCAAAATCTTGTATTTAAGGTAAAAGTTCTCCACTTTCACCTTGTCCACTATCAAGACACAAGTGTGGACTCTGTACCCTCATCTCCAAAACCAGGATTTCTGACACTGGCACTACCCACAGCTCACAAAGAAAAGCCCCTTAATTCCAAATATCACAGTAGCTGCAAATGACTCCCAAAAGAAGAAACAATTTATAGGGCTGCTGCAAGTATTAACTCATTTTCTCGCATGAGGTAATCAGCTTATCTCAAATATTTCATCCCTACCCACAGAATCTATTTTTTCTTGGCCTTTCCTGTGCCTACCATGGCAGCAGGGTAATTTAATGCTGCTTCAAATCTTCTGTGACCTGGGGCTCCAGCACCAGCTGAGCAGCTGCCTGTGCCTGCTTTGTGTGACTCCAAAGTCTTGCTAAATTTACAGCATCAATATTGAGGATTTACCTTCTTTCTCCTTTTTTTTCCCCTTTAATTTTGTAGTGTATGTCTAATAAAAATACTTTTAGCCAAAATCCCCCTGTGCTTTTTCACCTTTTTTTCACCATCAGAGCATGGGTAGGTTTGAAACATTAAGGAAAAAAATGAAATTAGGAAAAATTTCTGCTGCTCCCAATTCCTTCACACCCCTCACATCCTGGTTCTCACCTTTGCACATTACCAGGCTTGAAACACTTGTGAATGTTTTTTTTTTTTTCTGGCAGCTAAACAAACCAACCACACACATTAATTTTAATGAGCACCTCAAGGTTTTTCTCTAAAAGAACTCTGAAGAATATTTAATAGCTGAGATAAACACTCAATTAAGGTAAGGAGGCTGTTAAGTATTACAGTTCCTTAAATATTGTCCCTGTGGAGATCACATTGATCATTAAAAAACTGCACCCATGGAAAAGAGAGAAACAACTGAGTGCAAGTGGTAGAGAGAAGATGTGAGTGAAAAATTTGGGGTGGGGCACTGGGGTCAGGCCAGGATTTCCCTGCAGGCATAAGAAGAAAAACAGGAATTTTTTGGGATCTCCAGCCAATATTGCCCCAACTCCAGACCCCTCTGAATTCCAGGCAGCAGCTGGAGACTCTCCAAGCCCTCTGGAGACCTTTCCTGCCTGCTCTGCACTCAGATGGAGCTGAGGAGTGCACTGATTTGGGGAGATCCACATGTAAATGTCCAGATTTTGGACTATTTACAGGCACCTTGTGCCAAACCATCTGAGAAGCCTGGAAGGAGCAAGAAATTTTTCTGAGGAACACTAACACAGCACAAAGATCATCCATGAGACTTTTTCAACTCCCTAAATCCTAATTTGTTAACGAAAGTTAATTTTGTTATCAAATTTTACCTTTTACAAGGCCGCTATGTCCACATAACACTGGTTGAAATGTGTTGAGACAGAATTATTTTAAAGCAGCAAATTCCTATCACAGCCTGTTTAGGGAAAGTTAATGGAAAGAGAAAAAAAATCCTAAGCCAAAATATTATTTTCATCAGAAATTCTGAAGGTATTCCATTGCTTTTAACTCTCCTTCTTTGGGTCAGCTCTCACTTTTGAGCTCCTACACAGAAGAAAATGTGCATCGTTACAAGTTGTTTTAAAAAGTTGAAAACATTCAGCAATGCCTCGTTTTATGTGCTAGGCAAAGATGCAAAAGTGAGGCAAAATGCCAAAGCAGCAATGGCATAAAAATAGCCAACAATTTTTTAATCTGCAGAGCCTTTTACCTCCACTACCAGCTGAACCATCTGTTCTGCAGTTGTTCAGGTCTGCAGGAAGAAGGGTGTAAAAGCTCCAATGCTGTGTTGTTTAAATGTTTCAGTGTTGTGTAGCTTTGACAATCTGCTGGGGAACGGTAATTTCAAAATAAATAAATAATAGTAACAGTAACGACTGCTTTTTAACAGTGCAACCAAAATAAATCTGCAAAACAAATTTAAGATGAAAAGACAAGATTTGATGGCTGAATATGTCTTCAAAACAAGTCTGATGTTCTCCAGCTCCTGAGCAGATCCTCCCCTAACCCTTTAATGAGTCCTCACTTCTTGCTGTCCCTTATCCAAAGGAATTCCTCGTGGGAGAGGAAGCCAGGCAGTGACTGCAGCACTTATTTCACACCTTGAGACTTTGCTTTTGCCTTTCCCCAATAAAAACCTCCCCAAGAACCTCCCAACAGGCAATTTACTCCTGCCATGCATGGGGATAAAGGGGATAAAGTCATGGAAAGCTGGGGGGATCCACAAGGATGGATAATTTCCTCTGGCTCCATGCAAGGCTGGCTAACACCACATTCACCCTCCAAATAATCCTTTCAGCAGATCAGCAGAGCCACTTTGCAGGCTTGGGGCAGCTGGGGCAGATCCTGGTGCTCCAGGTGTGGGGATGTTTCACCTGAACAGGAATGACCACAGGGATCACTCCACACACCTGCTCCCATGGACCCAGGCATTCCACTGTCAACAAAACAAAAAAATTGCTTTAAGCACCTGCTTATAAGCCACTTTTAGGCTTCCAAACACCCCACCAAAGCCGGGCTGGAAGACTTCCCAGACTAAAAATTCAACAAAATACATAGTACTGACATTTGGGTTAGCGCTAAGACAAGTGAAAATGACACAGGCTTAAGGCTGTGGGAAAACTTTTTAGTAGTGGTGAGTAAAAAACCACTCCCAGAATCCTCCAGTTCCTGTATGTTGATCATTTCCAGAAAGTTCTCTGCTTCCCTTATTATCATTGGTTCCTTTTTGCTGCAATAATTTTAATATTCCCAATCACTCTTCTTTATTGGATACCCTCCCTAAACCCCGCCCTAATTCCTCTCCTCCTCCAAGTTTATAAATACCCCAGCCCTGGTCTGAATCCTGCTTTTGTCCATTTTTTTATGGATGGAATCAGCCTCCCTGTGCCATCTTTCCCAGTTCATTCAGTACAAACTGTTCAGCTTGCTGCTTGCTTTTTCTAGTATTAAAGGTTTTTAGTTTCCAAACAATTGGGTCAGATTTTCTTTCTGCATAAAATCCCCAAGTTCAGTGAAGCCTCCAGCCCTAATAGCCAGACTAGGAACCATCAGAGACTACTTATTTATTTTATTATTCAATAAAATAAATTGGCAGACTGGATATTCAATCAAAACTCTTCGACTTGTTAGACCATCAAAAGAAGTTAGGCTTGATCAAAGCACATCTGACAATGTCTCCAAATCCTTTACAAGTGGCTTAAATACAGATCATGTTTTACAAAATGGGCTCAGTGGCCTGAAATCAGGAGATTCTGTCCGAGGAAATGCATCTCATTTTTGTTCTTGATTCAGCAGATTTGACACAGGTCAGAGTTTGAATGGCTCTGCTGGAGCTCTTGGGTTGAGCTCTCTACACCTCCAAAGATGAAGCAAATTGAACATTTGGGAATGTTTGTTTCTGCTTTCCTGCTGAAGCCAAAGGCTCTCCCTAAACCTCAGGTGAGAGGGGAGAGCAAAAGTAAAACTGATGAAGTAAAAAAGTAAAAAAGTAAAAAACTCTTCCGTTCATCTTTGACATCCCCTTCCAGACCTGCTCTCCTGCTTCTTGTCATAAAGAGAGAGGAAAATGTGTTGATCTGAGCAGCCACCTAAAGTGAATACAGAATTTGTGTTCCACTTCTTTCCTCTTCCAGCAAACCCAGCCCTGATCCCAAGGATTCCCTTTGGTCCTTTCTTGGCCCCTCCTTACCATAGCACAAACAGGAACTTCCACTGAGCTCAACCCATTTCCCAACAGGATTCTGGAATTCCCCAAGCCAGCCAAAGCACATTCCTGATCCCTGATTTCCTTCTGTCCATTGATTATGCACCAAGTCTGCAGTTCCTGGAATTTCTTCTTGGGGATTCCATTTAATACAAATAAGATGCATTAACAATGCCTATTTTGCTTTTCTTGGGGAATATTTCTCCATAACTCATTCATTATTTATGTTCTTTTAATATGCTGGAGACAGCTGCTCTGCACACCCCTGCTTCACCACTCGAAAATCTCCTCAAAAGAAAGGCTGAAACCTTTCATATCCCTTTAAGGGATTTTGAGTAGAATTAATAATACACATTAATAATTCAATTTTTCTTTTTGCCTGGTGGTGGACAAGCAGTTTTCACAGTGGCTGAGCAGTTTTCACACAGCAATACCAATCTGCATTAATAATGCAATTTTTTTTTCCTATTTCTAAGTGGCTGATGAGCAGGTTGCTTATGAAATAATTAGCTTTGATAATAGGTAGTTTTGCTTTGCAGGGACTCAAAACCCAGAGAGACTCACAATGTGTTGCAAATATTCACTAAAGATAGAATCCATCAATCCCCTCTGCTTTTCCTACGAGGAGCAGTGGAAGGATTCACCCACCAACCACTTCCTCCAAGCCTCTGCAGCAGAGTCTAAATAAATCCTGGGAATTCTTCCTCTCCTAATGACCAGCACTGGGAATTTCTACACCCACTTCCTGGTAGGAATAAAATTTAAAATCATTTCACCTTTTCATGAAAGGCAAAAGGAAGGAAAAATCAAGATAATCACAGAATCACTGAGGTTGGGAAAGCCCTGGGGACATTCAGGGGCTCTTCTGCAAGGAAAGCCTTAAAATTCCTAAAAATCCCTCCTAGCCTTAAAATATTTCTTTGCAATTCTAGCAACAATCCTTTTCTATTCCTCATCCCCTCTGACCCTTTTTTTCTGGTTTATGAGAAGCCACTTTGGAAGAATTTCCTGCCCTTAATGGTTTCCTGGCTATTTTTTGTGCTGTGCTCTAGTGCAGGATATTGTTATAAAAGCAGGTGATAGATTCAGGTATTGATTCCCTTTAAAGCTGCTTTATCAGATGGAGAGAGATTTTTTTATCTCCTTGTCACCTCAAGGGCCAGAGCTTTTAGTAGCTGGACAATTATGAGTTTGAAACTGTCCATTTAAAGGAGATATCAATATATCACTCTATGTTTATAAAATACAGGATGCTTAAAGGCCCCTGAATTGCATAACCTTTACAGCTGTTGGAAATGCTCACAAAATTTAAATGCATAAAACCAGTAATTTCAACAGGACAAAGCAAGAATAAACAAGAAAGGGAAGGAAATAGGGAAAGAAATGGTTTTATCTGCCTTTGCAGTTTAACTGGAATTTATTTTTAGTTAATGATAACAGACTCAAAAAGTATCCAAGCACTGAGCAATAGCAGAAGTGTCATTTGGAACAGAGTTAAACACACTTTCACTATCATTAATCATGGCAAAAGTGACAGAAGAAAAATGAGCTGGCTGGGTGTATCTAATGTATTAATTCTGCCTGCAGAGTGGCTCAATGCATGAGCAAGTAAAAACAGGTAAACCTCTGGAAAAGGAGAGGAATGTCACTCTCAGGCATTTTATTAGGAAGAAATAGAATTATTTTTTCCTCCAAGAAAGATTTTAAAAGTTAAAAAAACCCAGACTTCTCTTAAATATGGTCAAATAATTACAATGAAATAGTAACTAAACTACAGCAGTTAAACTCCATTTTTATAGTGGCTGAGCACATCTTCCTTTCTTTTCCCAGCTGAGGACTGATTCCTGTAAATTTGCTGGAGATCTGGATAACTTTCTCCTTTAGAGCCACTCCAAATGTGGGCTTCCCCCACTTCCCCACCAAATTACTTCATTTTATTCCTGCTTTTAAGTTGTCTAATTACAAAATCAAACCTTATTTGTTGCTTTTTCCCCCTAGTTTGGGTAACATTTTAGCTATTGAGGATGTCCCTGGTGAAACCCACACAGGGTGAGCAGAGGCAATGAGAGGTGAAGGAAACTTTTCCCTTAATTCTGCTGGAATTCCAGCTTGGTACTTTGAGTTGTGAACTTCAGCTTCCTCCCAGATTCCTGAGATGTTCTTGCAGCTCTCTGGCACATATGGAGCCCTTCCTAAAAATACCCACCAGAGCCCTGCTTGCAGAGCTGGTGACTTTGTTGGCACCACAGAGAAACCCAAAAGCAGCCAAGTGAAATCTCCAGCCCCCAATTCAGAGCTGACCCCAAGGCACACCAGAACCAAGAGCAAAGTGGGGAAAATCAAACTGAGTATCAGGATGGAGCTCTGCCTGCTGGGAGCTGACTCCTCAGTGGTTTGAGGGAAGTTTTTATAAGTGAGGAGAAGTTTCCTTTCCCTGGAACAGATCATGGAATGATGAGCTCCTGGCAGAGGAGGAGATGGATAACTCTGAATGACACCCAGGCTGCTCTGTCCCGAGTTATTCGTGTCATCCATCTGCAGCTCACATCTTCCCATCCCACCTTTATTTATCTCAGCCTGAAGGTCACAGAAAAGGGAATTTCTGCTGCACAGAAAGTGCTAAAAACAGAGTGACCAAAAAAAGCCAAAAACAATAAAAACATTTCAAGCAGCAACATTATAAATAACTTATGGAGCAGCTGGAGCTGCACCCTGAGATTTGTGGGTGCTGTGCTGTCATCTAGCACTGGGAAATAGCTGAGAATCCCCTGATTTATTTGGGATAGCAGCTGTTTCCTACCTGGAATGGGAGCAACTGCTTGGTGGGAGTGAGGTAGAGCCTGAAGAGTTTCAGGTAAAGGCAAAATGAGAGGTAAGAACTGAGCTGCAGAAGAAAAATGAGCTGGCTGGGTGTACCTAATGTATTAATTCTGCCTGCAGAGTGGCTCAATGCATGAGCAAGTAAAAAAACAGGTAAATCTCTGGAAGAGGAGAGGAATGTCACTCTCAGGTTATTTATTAGGAAGAAATAGAATTATTTTTTCCTCCAAGAATGATTTAAGAAGTTCCAAAAATGCAGAAACTTCTCTTAAATATGGCTGAATAATTACAAATAATAATTAAACAAATAATAATGAAATTACAGCAGCTAAACCCTATTTTTATAGTGGCTGAGCACATCTTCCTTTCTTTTCCCCCCAGTTCCCACATTTTCTGCTGACTGAAAATTGATTCCTATTAATTTGCTGGAGATCTGGCTAACTTTCTCCTTTAGAGCCACCCCAAAGCTGTGACTTTCCCCCCCAAATAATTTCATTTTATACACTACAACAGTGAAGGGATGTGCAGGGATAGGAAATACTTAGCAAACAACGTAAAACCACTATTTTAGTTCTTAGGAAAAGCAACTGAAGTCACATTGCAATTGCAGTGATGTGGAAAAATAAAGAGACACCAGCAAAAATGGGCAAGGTGCAGTGTGGGCTCCAGCAGCACCTACATTTTCCAGCCCCAGGCATTAAGAGACAGCTCCTTTGAGGGTGATTTACAGCAAGCCTACAGCCCATCTGCTTTGGAGAGCCAAGGCACTAAAGATAATCTCAAAATTAAACAGCAAGATAAACACTGAGCAGGGACACAGCTTTCTCTCCACCTGATGAAATTGTGTTTTGCATCTCGTCTGCTAAATGGGAAATAAACCAGGGAAAAGGAGATGAAAAGAGTTTAATTCGGCTCAAAAAATGATTTAAGCTCTCAGGTGGGTAATTAATAGAGGGCAAATTAAGTTTTAGCAAAATTAATTTCATTATTCTTGGGTAAAGCTGGAGTGGTTCAGGTGGGAGAACAACGTGACCTGCTGTGCTAAAGCTGCTTTTTGGAGAGGCCTGAGCCAGTGCAGAACTCCTTTATCCTCAGGGAGAGCTGCAGAACATCTCCAAATCTCTCTGAATCAGAATTTTCCTCCTCTTGCCTTAATTCTCAGAGAAAAACATCCACAACTCTGGAGACAGGAGCGCTGTGTTCCTCCAAAAACGCTGCAGGAGCAAGCTCAGACCAATTCCTCAGCCTCACCCCTTAAATAACATCCCAATTTTGGAATTACAATTTGGGGAGATTTATATTTTT
>JANRGV010000002.1:22634657-22646204 GCA_024734035.1 Alethe castanea
TTTTATTTTTATTTTTATTTTCTGCCTCTGTTTATGGGTGATTTCAGTCTTTCCTCCTGATGGGAGGAACTGCTGGAGGTTTGTTATGGATTTTTATGTTCAGGCAGTGATAATTTACAGGAATTTTGGGAAAAGCATTGAATGAGAAAGGGAGATTTGCTGAGAAGTTTGTGTTGGGTTCTCAAAACACAGAGACCAAATGTAAAGGACTATTTGGAATTCCAGACTAAGCAGATCTTCTGGGAAAAATCTGCAAAGTGAAATTGTTTTCATTATGTCAGAATTTATCAGATTATGGAGCTCAATATTTTTCTTGCTCCTGTTTTCAGGGGGTCAGTCCTGGTTTTCTTTATTCCCATGGAATGGAAAGGACCACGACAGCTGAATACACCCAAAACTGGCTGAAAATAATGAAATTTCCTGTGGCCAAACTACAAATAATTTTTCCTGTCAGCTTCTAAGGTTCAATTTAACCACAGAATTTTTTTTTCTCTTTCTATGGTTCACTTTAACCACAAAAAAAAATTTATTCTTCTCTTTTTTAAAGGCAGAGGGATCACTTCAATTTAACTCTGGATTTTCCCTTTCCTGCCTATGACAAGGATGGATCCTGGGATGAGGCTGAGGTCCATTTAGTGAAGAATTGAGCATAAGAAAAAGACTTAAGAAAAGAAAAAAAAAATTTAAAAAACTTCCAATTTTCCAACTTAAATGTTCTACACAACCCAAAGGTTTTAATAGTGAAAAATAAATATTCAGATATAATCAGAACTCATTTTTTTTTCTGTTATTAGGATTACAGAGCAGGATTTTCATGCCCTTCAAACTGAGACCAAACAATGTCACTCTGTACCACAATCTCCAAATCCTGAACTTTGCCACTGCTGTGGGAATTGACCCAAATCACAGGAGCTCAGCACCACAAAAAAATTTAACAAGATTTGCTTTACAAATCCTCATTCAGAGTTCCCAAAAATCACTGCAAAAATGCTGCCTGAAAAAATCCCCAATAAATGCTGATTTAACCTTTTGGCACTTCATAAATATTTATCTTTGGTATTTCATTTTTCACCATTTACAGCTATCACCCAATTTAGGAAAAAAACAAACAACAAACAAATATATAAACATCTTTGCCAATTATGAAACTTATTTGAAAAATAGCTCACTGGAAGAGATTTTAGCCCAAGATGAGATTAGCCATGTCCTAAGTTATTTATTTCCCTGCACAACCATAGAGGCACAATCATTTTATTGTCTCTTTTTTTTTTTTTTCTAATGGTGTTTCTTTAAAGAGCCAAGAATGGAAGCAAAGCACTTTGATTTAATAAGGTCATGCTGCTTTTAAATAATTTGCATATTGAAGGTTAAATCCTTATCTCTGGATGGTAAAAAGGTATTTTTGTCTAACCTTGGGGACAGGAAAAAGCAGGAAGGAGGGTGTCCTGAATGATAAACAAAAGGGGGTTTTGTCCTTTTTGGCACTTGCAGGTGTTCACCTGGAGTTCCCATTCACCCCACTCGAAGTGAGGGAACACTGCTGAAAATTAAACCAAATTTATCAACGGGATTCTCCTCAAAGCTGCAGCCACAGCCCCAGAGATTTCCCTGCCACAGCCCAAAACTGTCCCCAGCACTGACTGGAGAGAAAGGGACAGGTGATGGCAGCGTGGCAAGTTTGCTTCTCCTCAAAAATCCCTTCAATAGAAAATGCAAAGGATCCTTGCACACTCTGGTACAGATTTCAAGCATAAATCCTGCAAGGATTTTCCAGCACACCAGATACCTGAATCTGGCTGGCAAAACCAAATTTGTGAGGGACCTTCCTGCTCTTTTCGCAGCTGAGGAAAGGCAGATGCTTTCCTCTCCTTCTCCTATTTCCTTATATTCCTTCTCCTATTTCCTTTTATTCCTTCTTCTATTTCATTGTATTCCTTTTCCTATTTCCTTCTATTCTTTCTCCTATTTCCTTCTATTCCTTCTTCAATTTCCTTTTATTCCTTCTCCTATTTCCTTTTATTCCTTCTCCTATTTCCTTTTATTCCTTCTTCTATTTCCTTTTATTCCTTATCCTATTTCCTTTTATTCCTTCCCCCTATTTCCTTTTATTCCTTCCCCCTATTTCCTTTTATTCCCTCCCCATTTCCTTGTATTCTTTTTCCTATTTCCTTTTATTCCTTCTATTTCCTTGTATTCCTTTTCCTATTTCCTTTTATTCCCTCCCCTATTTCTTTCATTCCTTCCCCAATTTCTTTCATTCCTTCCCCTATTTCCTTTCATTCCTATTTACCCCAGAGCCTGTGGTCAGGAAAATCAGATGCTGCCAGTTGCACGAGTCCCTGGTGCACAGAAATTCACACACACACAGAGAACAGCAGAACATGAGCCGTCAATACCTTCCATTTACACTGCACTTACAGATCATTTTAGAAATCCGATTCTGGAGTTTGATTTCTCCAAATATTTCCCTCCTCAGGACTGTTATTGACTAATCTATCACAGGATACAGTTCCCCTAACGATGCATCAGTGCAATGCATCACCACAAACGCAGCACCAGCCTGATGATAGATGGCTCAATAACGTGGGAGCAGCTGGCAAAAACTTCCAGGGAACCACGTGATCCAAGTTTTATTCTGGTTTTTTTTGAAGTTGTTGTTTAGTTTGCATAGTTCAGAGTAAGCAGCATGAGCTGCTCACAGGTTGAGAGCAAGCTCACACACCAAAAGTTTTCAGCTGGCTTAACAGAAATTGAAGGTTGTGGTGTCTTAATTTGGAAAGGCAGATGTGACTTTTTAAATTTCCAGCAGTTTAAAATAAATCTGTGTCACAGTTTTACCTCATCCTTCTTTCTGGTGTGTTTTTGCACTCCCAGGTCAGTTCAGCAGCTTTATCAGAGCTGCAGGTGATAAGCAAGGCCCACACTTGCCACATTCCAGAGATCCCTTTGCCCAGGGATTACAGGGAACATGTGGCTTTACCATCCCTAAATCACATCCCTTATCCTGGAAGAATTAGCCCAAACACCCTCAAAATGGTACAAAATTATGTAGATTGGAAAAAGCCTGGAAGATGGTCAATGTTCACCCCCACATTCCCTGCTCCTGCAGAGCTGCTTGGACTACACAAATGGGAGTTTCAACAACAAAAACTTCTCAGGTTTTTCCAGGTGTGAATTTTTCCTTTCAAGACAGATTTGCTGCTGACTCTTTATCCACTCCATCCATCTCTATTTCCTTTGCCTTTTCCTTTTAATGGTTTATTAACTCTTTGGAGCTTTCTGTTTCCAAGTTCCCTGTCTCCATTTAGCACTGTGACATTATTTAACATCATGAAGACAGAAAATAAAATATAAACTGAAAACTCTCCATTCCATCCTGATCACTCTGCCTGTTAGTTGTGAAGGAAAGTTTAAATAACTGGGATTAGTGTTTCATCTCAAAGCAAAGCAGCTCTGAGTGTTACAGCACGTTTTGCCATTGGGAAAAAAAAAAAAAAAAAGCACTTCCACTGTTAAGATTGGATCTGTCTTGGATTGCAGTTTATCTCTGAAAAGGTAAATTGGTTACACTGGTTATAAAGAAGAGAGAGAAGCAAAGGAAGAAAAAGGCTCATAAATCAAAAATAGGGTTGTGGTTCAGAAGAGGAGTTGTGAGAGGATATTGAGATTTTCCAAGGAGAAATTCAGCATGCTCGTGGAAAAAGTTGAAACTGAAAGCAGCCATCAAAAGGATGGGGATGATCTGGATAATCTGGGCAGATTGTGGAAGCTCCAGTGAAAGTGGTGATCAGCTGGGTAAAACACATCAGAGGCAGCTGAAGCTGCAAAGGAGGTAAAGATACACAAGATTTCAGGATTTGGATGCACAAGATTTTCAGGATGCATCCCAGCAGCTCTTTCCAGAGCAGGAGACTGTTCTGCTGTGCTCCACAACCTGGGAGGATGGTGATAGCAAAATCCATTTGGAACATCCACAGCTTCATAGTTCAGTGGAGGAAAAGGTGTTTTCTGTACTTCAACAGAACTGGGATGTTGTGCAATGTAACAGGGAGCTGAGTCTTGCAAATGTCTTTAAAACAAAAAAAAGAAAAGAAATAAAAGAGCACAAAGGAAGTGGCAAAACTTTTGCCTATAGGAGACTTTTTGATTTTTGCATTTTCATATAATTTACTGCTATGGAAAATTATCCTGTGCCAGATTTTATGGCTGTGCTGTCCATGAATCAGAAATAGAAGTTTATTGGGAACTGTCAAGTGCAGCACAACAGACTTGGATTTCATTCAAAAAGCAATCTAATCTCGGGGCTGGGATGAAAAGCCAAAGCCACCAAAAACCAGGTACATCCAGTGGTTAACACAAGCTAACTGGGACATCTCAGTCAAAAATAAAAACCAGGAGCAGGCCAGAAAGAGTTCACAGAACATCCTCCCTTTAGGAAACCGAAGGGAAACACCTGGTGTCAGGTGAGACACAGCTCAAGCCACACCATGAAGACACCAGGTGACTCTGTGGTGCCAAATCACCCAAGGGACTGCAGGAATACCCCAGACAGGGAAAAAGCTCAAACACAGAGGGCTGGTGTCATTATTGAACACATTCCATGGCTCTTGTTCCATCCCCTACTGCCAAACGTGGCCAGAGCAGGACAGCAACTCCCATAATAAATCCTGTAATTTCCTGCTACTCTTCCCTTATCCAATCCCTACAGTGCCTTTGGGTTTTTCCTTCCCACTTCCCAGCACTCCCATTGCTGCTGGTCACTGCTAACACTCCCACAAAGACTCAGGACAAACACCCCACCTCCTGGAGTTTAAAGTGATGAGAGTTCTTTCAATTTTTAAAATATCTAAGTTATCAGCTGGAATGGTGCATTAATGAAATATTGCAAGCACTTCACGGTCCCAGTTCTACAAACATGGGTTGGCATTTACTGAGGTGTTTTCCTGCTGAAGAACAATAACTGGGAGGAGTTCTCTGAGTAGCAGGTTATTCAAGTCCTTGCAAATATTAAATAAAGGCTTTGCAGGCTGATAGAATGAGGAAATGGAGGCTCTTGGTATCTGTCCCGTTTCTTTGATCTTCCCCAGTTTGGGTTTTGATCCTACATCCTTCTTAATTAGCAGTAATTTCCAGGTTATCTGCAAACCCCATGGCTTTTCCATTTGATTTGCAGGACGAGGGCAGTGGTGGATTCCTGTGCTCCAAGCCAAAGCCATTCCCCCTCCATGCACAACACCACAGAGAGGGAATGAGGCAGCAGAGTTCAGCAGATTTATTCCTGAGGCCAGGAGGACTTGTAAAGGCTGCTAATAGAAAATTTCCAGAGGATTTGCAGGAGCAAACAAGCAGTTTATAGGTGTTTATCTGATAAACCCCAGCAGCTGTGGCAGCCTCAGCCCCGGGGTCAGCAGTGCTGCGCAAGAAATGTTCTCTACCTGAGCTCCACAAAGATGGGATTGTGCCCAGGATAAAAATGCTCTGCAGCTGAGGTGTAACTAAATCACATTTTAACCACGGTGCCTAATCAGGCCTATTTTTATGTCTAAAATGCAACTTGACTCAGGGGCAGTGTTGTAACATGGCCCAATCGACACGAATAAAATAAATCCCATTATCTGCTTCAAGTGAGGGCTGTGCTCTAACTGGATTTTCTACTACTGAAGAACCCTAAATATTAAGAGAGAAACCAGTATTCAAAGAGAAGATGTTTGTGTGAACACAAATATTGAGGGAATAAAAAGGGAATATTTTCTCCAGTCCAGGGAACCACTTTATTATCCAAAAGGAAAAAAGGTGTTGGGCCATCAGCTGAGCCCTATTTGTACTTGAAAGAAAGCTGTAGAAAGCAGAAAAATAATAATTCCCATGGATACATTAAAATATTCTTGGATTTAGGCAAGGCCAGAGGTGCTGACAAAGAGCAGGATGGCAGAGAGAAAATGAGCATCCAAAGGAAAGCTACTGGGTCAGCACATTGGAATTACCCGGGATAAAAACAAGGCATGGGAGAGCTCGCTTTCTAAAATGAAAACAATACTTTTAACAATTAAACAAAAAAGCATAAAACACCACAGAGCCAGCAGCTCCTCAGTGATTGAGCAGCTTTGGTTTCTGGGTAGATACAGAAAGCCCAGTGCTGGCAAAAAAGCAAGGCAATAATCCGGGCCCAAAAATAAACATGGCAATGGCTGCTGGAGGCAGAAATCATCAGGGAGAGCTGGTGGGGACTGCAAATCATCCAACCATCTGTCCAGGAGCATGAGGCACTCTCTGGGCACACAGGGAACGAGGATAAATCACACAGGCAGCCTGGCACTGGCAAAGATGCTGCTGGAAGCTCATCTGGAAAATGATTCTCCCATCAAGGCACTGCAGGAACGAAGCAGGTGCAGGTCAGAGCTATTAATTCCCCCAGATTTCAGATCCGTGCACAGATTTGGGACAATGCAGCCTAAATGGGGGTTTTTGGCAAAGGTTTATGGGGTTTTGATGCCAGTAGGAATGTTTAAAAGCAAACAGTGAAACCTGTGTGACTCAAGGGGTGAAGGACAGGAGAAGAGAAGGGAATTTCACAGAAATTAAAATCTGTCCTGATGCTGACACAAAGGTTGGGCCTAATCCTGCATGGAGATCTTCTCCACCTTTTATCTGAGCTCCTAGAAAACATTCCCAACGGCATCTCATACCAAAAATATATGGGATTATACAGAGACATTGGCATGGGGAGGCATGGATTACCAGAGACAGCTTTCAGGGATTGAACTCCCATCTGATTTGATTTTATTTCTAAAAATCAGGTCACAATGGATAGGAAACTCCTCTGCTGCAAATTCCTCCTGGTGGGAAGAATTTAAAAGTGTGCCAGGGTCCCTCTCCCCTCATAAACTCTTCCAGCCTGGCTCAGAGTAGACAGAGATGGAAAAATCCAGCCCATGGAAATCTTATTCCCAGGTTTACACAGACTGGAATTTTGACAGAGCTGAGGATTACACTGTCTGCATCCTGGACAGGATATTTTTTATACAAGAGCTGCTCCAAATCTTCTTAAACTTCAATGTAAAAAAAAAAGGAATTTATGTGCACAAAACGCTGCTGTGAGCTGGGAGTGGATTTCTGCTCATGTTTTCTGGAATTTTAAGGTTGAATCATTGGTTTCTGTCAATTTATTGCTGCTTGCTATTTCCAGCAAGGGCTGTGGCCTTGGAACAGCCAAAAACCTTGGAGCTGATTCTGCCTGGTAAAAACACTTTATCAGTTTTATCCATCACTCATCTGCCTGCTTAGAGATGTCTTCACCTTTCCAATAATACATCCAAAATAAAAAGTAGGATGCACAACTCCAAAAGTGAGCCACAACATCAATTAGATGAGAGGAAAAAAAAAAAGTGCTGCTTATTTTTCCTTTTTATTTCTGTTTGTTATTTATGCAGTGACTCCTGAGTAGATGGAACAGCTGAAAGAACTTTAAAGGAGAGAGGTGAAAAGAAACATGCAGCTTTTTTTTTCTTTATTTCTGGGAGTGTTTGTACTTCTATTAATAATTTTATCCCTGTTAAAGCACACAGATGCCACCTAAGGCATTTGGAACAATCAACACTGCGCCATGATAAATAATTGGGTTTAAATCTGCATAGTGAAATAAGACAGAAAATAACAAGATATAATCTTGCTATTATACTTTAATAAATTGCAGCAGTTGGACTGATTTTCAATAAATTTGACTTTTACCTGTGTAAAGAAGCAATTCTGACCTCACCTGTCTGGGAAACAAGATCCAAGAAGCTATTAAAGAGAAGACACTCAAAGTGGGACCTTTTTATTTCCTAGTAAAGAATGAAGTTTATCTGTGAATGATCCTGGAATAAGATTTACAAGTCTGTAAAATCTCACTAAGAGTGACCTGGAAATTGAACCTTTGCGAGAAGCACCGGAGATTTTTGCTCTGCAGAGCTAAAAAAACAAAAAAAAAAAAAGAATGTGGGAGTCAAATTGGTCTAAAGGCAGAGCTTCAGAACACACAAGAGTTGACATGAAAGTTAAAAGTTTATAGAAAGATCATGTAAGAAAAACAGTTCTCACTATTTCTTGCTTCATTATAAAGTACTGGAATCTAAAGTGTCTCTGGAATGCCAAAGAAAAAGAATCAATTGAATTCACTCCTCTGGAGTGCATGAGAAGAGGGTAAATTCTGTTATCTCCATTAGGAGATGATGGATTTGAACTCCATGGGACAGCTCTGAAATCCAGCTGGCAGAAGGCAACACATCACTGGAGATTAAAATGCAACTTAAAAACTTGATGTCAAAAATTTAAGCAACTTAGATAAAGCTGATTTAAAAATTAAGTAACCTACCTACAATTTTTGAAGTGGGAAGTATAAAAATAACTCTATTTTTTCCTCTCTGTAAGATTAATTTTCAATTTAGAAGGTGTACAGGATTCCTCCACTCTCACTCCAGAGGATCCTCAGTTTGAGGAGAAACTGCTCATATTTCAGGGCCATGAGCAACGTGGATTCACAACAGTTTGACAGAGAAAGTAAAATTCAAGTGAAAACTCGAGATTTGCTGTAGAATAACAGGAAACTGTGAAGATGAAAACCCTGAAATGATGCCCTGAGATAAGTCAGAGTTCTGGCTGTAGCTTCACTCACAGGGCCTGTGATTTTTGGGAAATAAATCACAATTCTCTGCCTAAATCCAGCCCAACTTATTTATACTCACAAGAGAAAAAGGAAAGGAGGAGGAAAGGGGGAGGGAAAAGAAAGGAGGAAAGGAGGAGGAAAGGAGGAGGAAAGGAGGAGGAAAGGAGGAGGAAAGGAGGAGGAAAAAGAAAGAAGGAGGAAAGGAGAAGAAAAGGAAAAATGCTGGTGCCTGAAGTCTGGTAGGTGTTCAAAATTCCTGGCATGGAGGGGTCCCCAGTACAAAACAGCTGAAAAGATATTCCCAACGTTATAAACATCCACAGATATCTGATGTTATGTAAAATTAAATTGAATTAGGTGATGACAGCAACAAAGGCACTGGGAGAACACAACCATGCCATAACAAGCATTAGGGTTTTGTTCCAGAGTCAGGAAGCCTCAAAATGCAAATTATCAGCAGGACTTGCTGACATTTGCAGTCTCTGGGAAGAGGAGATGAGGGCAGATATGGAAGGGAGAGATCAGAGTGGTTCAGAGAAGAATCCTACAGAAATTAAGGCAGAGCTGCTATGGGAAAGCTTGGAAATTTAGGAATTGTAATGTACAAGGCACAAACAATGTAAATGCACTGTCAGCACTTCTGTTTCATCTTTGTCCTTTGGCTTTGTGTTTTTAGGGATAGTTTGTTGAAGGCACAGACCCCAAGCACTCCCAAATTTTAGAGCTCTACCTCTTCAACTCACATTTCTGTCCAAAGACTACAAAGGACTTCACCAAGACACAAAGATTGAAGGGGAGGTGAAGATTGAAACCTGGTCTTCCACAATCCTTTAAAATAATTAAAAATAAAAACTCTGAATCCAAGTCTAAGTTCTTCCTGTGTGACCTCCTCAGCTCCAGCAGAGCCCTGCATTAATAATGGAATCAGACAATTTTATGCCTCTTTAATAATGGATGCCAAATATATTTGGGGTTAGGAAGGACAGTGTTCATTTATCGATCATGATGCATTATCTCCAACCTGGAAACTCCTAAGCAGCTTTCATCTCCTGTGCCCTCCTAAATAATTCAGAATGTAATTTCAGTTGGGTTATTTTGTTTGTATCTTTTCTGATTAAACTTGTATTTTTTAATCAGAAGAAAAGCTGACAGACCTGTAACAAAGGGTCAAAATTTCATCTCATATGACTCAAAAAGTCCCAAGGAGATCATCTTAAAAAGTCCCCCAAGTAAGGATATTTCTGTCTAATTCCTGGTTTTTAGAACCCAGACCTCTGTATTTGTACAGTGTTAGATGTATATTTAATAATGCCTATAATAACAGTAAAAAATAACTTTGAGCTTTTCTTAAAAGGACACAGTCACAGTAGAATTTCTTCAAAGTTCTTTGTTCATTTCACCTGAAGTTTGGAGCAGTTCATCCCTGCCAATTCTCTGCATGACAGCAGAAATTTTGTTCAGGCTTGTGAGTTGAAAATGAAATTTAAATATGCAAGAAATGGTTACTAATTTGTCCTGCAGATCTGCATTCACTCCAAATGTGAATTCTTGAGTAAAGCACCAACAAACAGCAGCACAGAGATTTACAGGCTCATCTGGGGAATATTTTAATATTAACGAATTTCCAGCAAGGTTAGGTTTTTCCTTCCCCTGTCTATAATTAGCAGGGGGAGAAAAAAGGCTGAGAACAAACAGATGCCATGGTGACACTGAAAAATAAAAGAGAAAAAAAGACAAATGGAATAAACAGTGTCTCAGACAAGTTAATTAGAAGCACTCTGCAGTTCCTCAGGCCTTTAAATGGTCAGTTCAAGAGACAACGCTGTCATAAAGGGATTATCATGGATTTCACAGATCAGTGATCAAGGCCTGCATCAGGCTTTAAGAGGAAAAGTTGTGCTAGGAAAAACAAATTAAGAAGAGTTTGTTTCCATCAGTGCAGGGACAAATTCCAAAGCCATCCATCAGTGGATGCAAATTAATCACCTCGTAATAAATGATAATCTCGTTTGGGAATTGTCAGCTCATCACCTGAAGTGATGCTTTGAGTGCTTCTTCGATGAGAGAGGATTTAACAAGATGCAGATCATAACACAGGAATGGCTGAATTGTTGGACTGTACATCCCTGTGATTAAAAACTGCTTTATTCCCTAATTTGTGCCCACCCTTTACTTAACTGGTGCTTCCTCCCATGTCCCCACAAAGGCACTGGCAGCACTTTTGAGCCCTGTGCCCCAGGGCAGCTGATGTGGCTCAGTTTTCAGGAGTTTATTGAATGTTTATGCCACCACTTAAGGCCTGTCTACATTGTCTGATCTTCCAGGTGACAGGAGGTTTGAATAGAAGGGAAAATCCCTTCATGGAAGGAGTGGAGTGAGCAGGGCAGGAATCAAGGCACAAATATTTTCACAATTAAAAGCTTTCCCAGCCCTGGGCTCAGAGGGTACCTGTGAGGGCACAGACCCTGCAGATCACAGCCAGCTCAACGGAGATTCCAGAAAATTCCTGCCACCTCACAGAACAGCTCTGCCTGACCAAAGGAGAAGGAACATGGAGCCAGGAGCTCCAACCAACAGACTGATCTCAGCTCGGATAATAAGCAGATTATTATAACTGATGAAGCTAATATTTAATTGAATTCCATGTGAAGCCCCCCCAAAAAAAGCATGTACAGGACAAACTGCTGCCAGTGGGGTCCTGCTGGCACCAAGCCCTGCAGGTATTTATTTGATGCTTTTCTGAATTCTTCCAACTTCAGTCCCTCCCATTCCAGCCCTGGAGATGATGGGAAAGCAAACTGGGCAATCCTTTCAGAGGGAGTGAGGGGAGTGCAGGAGGGAAAGGACAGGGATGGGAAAAGGAAAGGAGAAGGTGAAAGGGGGAAAAAAATGGGAAAGGGGGG
>JANRGV010000002.1:22646632-22664289 GCA_024734035.1 Alethe castanea
GGGAAAATGGGGAAAGGGGAAAAAAAGGGGAAAGGAGGGAAAAAAGGGGGAAAGGGGGGAAAAGGGAAAAAAAGGGAAAAGGGGAAAAAAGGGGAAAGGGGGGAAAAGGGAAAAAAGGGAAAAGGGGAAAAAAAGGGAAAAGGGAAAAGGGGAAAAAAGGGAAAAGGGAAAAGGGGAAAAAAGGGAAAAGGGAAAAGCTGGTGCCTGCAGTGTGGCAGGTGCTGGGAACACAGACTGCAGCCCCCACTTTGCCACAGCACAAAAGGAACGATCATTGCAAGCAATGCTGCTGCACAATAAAACACAACGAGCAGGACTTGCTTTAATGGAGAGCCTCAGTGATTTGTGCTAGACTGAGCTCAGCAGAACAGCCTCAGATGTAATCATCTTTTAAGATGTTATTTCTTCAGAAGAAACTATGCAATTATTTACAAAGAATCATAAACACGCCATAAAAGTCAGGTTTTAAATTGCCCCTGCACATGCCATCTGTCAAAATAATTTTTACAAACAAATCAAAGTTTGGAAATTTATTTGGCTGCTGCTGGCATGTGCAGGAGGACTGGGAGCAGCCTATCTACAAAACCCCCCTCAATTTTAACTCCTCACCCAGTGCCTGGCCCTCCCAGACTGAAGATGAATAAAGTAATCATCCTTAAAGGGCTTTGCCATTTAAAAGGAAATAATTTAAAGAGGACAATTTAGCAGTTTAAAAAAAAAAACCCAAAACAAGCCAACATTAAAACTATCTTACTGTATTGTGTCTCACTAATTAAAATGCTTCAAAAATCAACAATGATTTTTAAAATGGGTCACAATGTTTCCTTCTGGAAGCTCTTGTTCTCTCAGTGCACTTCTTTTATTGGTTCATTTATTGAAGGCTCAGGAATTCAAACGGAATCTGACTCTGGATTTCTATGGAATGAAGGAATTAGTGGGATTTGCATTGAAAAAAAACCAAAACTAAACCCCTTCAGCCTCCCCACACTGCCCTCATGGACACAGGAACTTCCATCTCTGTCCCTCCCAGCATCCAGAGGTCCTGAATTCCCACTGGGACAAACTCAAAAGTTACAAATCATGAGTGGGACCTTCAGCTCCATGGAAAACAAAACACCAATCCTGTGGCTGTGGCACTTGAGGTGGTTTAGTGGTGGATGGAGCTCTGGGGGAATGGTTGGACTCAATGGCTGCTCCAAACTAAATGTTTCTATCCTCTGGATATTAATTTAGGCTTTTATTTTCATTAGGGTGTAACGAACAGAAATTTCCTTGTAATATTTAACATCCATGAAGCTCCCTTCTCCCAGCCCAACACAGCCTTCTCCTGATGGGGATGAGTTAAATAAATGTATTTACATTGTTTGGGGCAGAAATGCAGATTGCACTGCCAAAAGGGATTCAGGAATGGAATTCCAGCCTTCCCAGCCTCTCACCCTAACTGCCCCCCCAACAAACTCCCAAACTCTTCTCCACGTACGCAGAATTTCACCCCCTCTGAGGCACTGCATTTTCCATGCCTTGGCTGAGCTACACCAAGATTTACTCCCAAAGTGGTGATAATGCTCAAACTAACAAACAGAACACCCATAAATGTGTGGAGCTCCAGCTGGAACCCCCAACACCAAAGCATTCTCCATTAAAGTCATAAATGGGGATAATAAAGAGTCCAAAATATTGCTCCATTCCTTTATTAGGAGCTGCAGTGCAAAACAACTGTGAATTTCTTCCTCACCAGGAAAACACAGTGGCTTCATTTTATATTCAAGCACAGAAAGCACGGCTGACAAAGCCATAAAGCTGCTCCTTTAATGTCTGACCAAAGAAAATCCACCTTCAGTAGTTAAAAAGTAATTAAAAAATAGAATTTCGGCCTGTTTGAAGTTCCCTCTCCAGGTGAAAAGTCAGTTGAGCTGCTCCACTGAAAAATATTTTCATTGTCAGTGTGTCAGAACAGAGCTCCAGCCAGCATGAAAACAACCAATGCCAGAAATTTTTAAAATTGAACTGTATAGATTCTTAGTAGCACAGAAATGGGATTTTTAATAGTACAGAAATGGGATCAAGCAGAAGGTGAAATTATTTCTATGAACTGGTTCTGACACTAATTTCCCTTGGGAATTTCATTCCTAACTTTTTGTTAATTAGTGTAAATGGGTGGTTACACACACAAACACAACTCTGAGGACACTAGTTTAGTTTAGTGAGAACACTGATCAGTGAATGAGAGCAGAATCCCAGCTCATTTCACACCAGAGGAAAATCCATCCCCAGGCTCAGCCCAGGCAGGTTTCCACGTGCAGAAACCAGGGATTGTGCTCCTGTGGGCAGACTGAGCTCAGCTCTGCTGGGAAGAGGAAGCCCAAGGAAAATGCCAACAATATCAATATTCCTTCAATATTTTTCCACAGAAGCAGAGGGCAGCATTGGAAATATTTGTTATTGCAGCACTGGGAATGTGGAAAGGTTAAGGTGCTTCAGGAGCTGCCTGTGATGTTACAGCTCCTGGTGCTCTGGGCACCAACTTTGTTCAGTTATCTTAAATGAGCAAAGCAGCTGATAGTTGCTAAAAGGTTATTTGTTACAAAGCACATCAGCCTCAAAAGGCAAGCACAAAAGCAAAGGCAAAAGCAATGGCAAAAAACACCAACTCTCCCCAATACAAACTCTTATATAGGATTTTCCCAACAAGCTAAGACACAAACTCAGACCAGCACTCCTTAACCTATCAGAATTCCAGTTTCCTAACAAGCCAGGTTATGTACAGACTATGCATACAATCTATCTTATTCTATCTGAAAAATGTCAGCAATATTCTTACTAGAGCTCTATTATGTCTAAACACTGTCTACAACACTGTCCTAGAGCCTCTACTGAAAACATTATAATATTTTAAATTTTTAATTTATATTATTTATAATATTTATTTATATTAGCATGTTTTTCAACCTTCACTAGAACTCACGCTTCTACTTTGCATCTAAACTCTTCACTTACTAAAAGCATTAGAGCTCATACTAAAAGTTACTGACTCACTTACTTATCCTAAAACTTAAACTTACACTAAAACTTACACTTAAACTTCTACTTTATGTGTAAGTGACTTAATATACTTCAATCCATCCACAAGCTTTAATTCCATCCCTGCACGCTGATTTCTCTCTGAAAAATTCAGAGACCCCTGATTCACTGACTCCAACAGCTGCCCAGGAATTGGATTTACTCCCAGGAAAGCTCAACTTCACCCTCCCATCTCCCTGTTCTTCCCACTGGGTGCTGCTCAAGGCCAGATCAGGATTCCAGGTACAACCTGGAATGTTATTTTCTGGTCCAGCTCTATTCCAGTTGCAGGAGACCTTTTAGAGAAAGAGCAGCCAAGAACAGTGGATGGATCACAGAGGTGCTGCTTGCTCCTCCTGTGCCAAATTTAAAAAAATTAATTTAAATGATCATTAAAGCACCCAAACTAAACCACAAATCCTGTATGTGCTCCCTGGATCTCTCCTCTTCAGGATTTGTTAATCCAGAAACTTCCCCTGATCCTGGGAGTTCTCTTCCTGACTGTACCACCCACAGAAAACAATCCCATATATTTAATACTTCATATTTTATTTTACATTATTTTTTATTTCAGCAATTGAACACTAGTTCTATCCATCACATCAGGGAATTAGAAATCTTGCACAGTATGAGCTGAGATGAATTTTTTTTTTTTCCTTACCAATATATTAACTGTTCTGGAATCAGTATATATAGACATTTCTTTGAATATTCACTCCATGTGTCTCTGGAGGCTTCATTAGAAATTCCACTGCATTTGATTTGAAACATATATTTTCTCCAAACTATCTGAATAAGTAATGAATGAAAGAAATTCCATCCATTTCATTAATGAAGCCATAAATCAGGGGGCTGAGTTAAGAAGTTGTATTTACTGCTCACCTTGCATTATGAACATGGGGGAAACTACTGAGCAGTTCCTTCCTCCTCTCAATATCCTAAATAATTCAGGAAGGGACCTCAGACTGATTTCTCATCTGCCCATCCCATTCCCAAATATCTGGGTTTTGTTCACTAGAACAATATCAAACCCATCGGAGCAGTTTGCTCCAATTTACAATTTATATTCCCAAGCATTGGATGAAAATATCTTGTGGTGTGAGGAAGTTTTTCCAGACTGGATCCTTTAAAATTCCTGCTACCCAGAGACCTCTCAGGCACTAAAACTCCCCTCTGTGACACCTTTATGATTCCCTGCCCCATAACTCTCGCTGAGAGAGGTCAGGAGCCATTTCTTGCTCCTGATGAACAACTCTGGGGATGAACTTTTAGCTGAGAGTTCTGGAAGCTCTCCTTTAATGACTTTTTTGTGCCCATCAGACAGAATGTGAGCAGAGAAGCTGACCCTGCCTGTGATCCCGAGCTCCAGCCCAGCACTTTCCTTAGGAACAGGAGCCAAAGGGCACAGCCATGAAATGTTACACTTGGATAATACAAAATTTCCAACACAAAACTCATTAGGACATGGTTTGATGTATTTAAACGTCTGGACAAGCTGAAATTGGGATTGTTTTCTTTCCTCCCCACCAGTATCAGAGTGGGGAGCATTACCCTAAAGAGGGGAAAAATAAAAGACCCCTGCAAATAATTAAATGTTGCAGTGAGGACCATGATTTATTAATGAAGACAGAGCAGCCTGTGGCCAGGACCTTGAAATCCTGGTTTATGATTATGACAAAGCTGATCTTTAATTGCACCAACCAAAGCCTTTTGTCTCCTTTAGCTCACAGCAACATTTACTGCCTTCCCTGCAAAACTCTGACAAGAAATGTGCAGAGCAAGGCTCTGCTTTCAGCAGAACTCTTTTACAGCTTCTGTGAGGATTAAAGAGGAGGAGTTTGGAGGAGTTAAGTCTGGCACTAAAGGCTGCTTAATTGCATTATAGCAAAAATGAAATTATTTTATATTTCAAGCTTTACTTTGCATTATTTCCTGTCAGTTGTCATGAATCCATACATCTGTATCACCTCCTCATGCATTAATCAAAGGAATTCTCAAATCCCAAACACTTTGCAACACTGAAAACATTCCCTAGCAAGTCATCTGAGCTTGTATTTCTACTAATTAGATAATTGTGCTCTTTTTTTGCACAATACATAGTAATTATGAGTTGAATAGAACTTACACCCGTCCTCCTAGATTAGGATAAACAAATAATATTTTTAATTATTTCCTTTGTGGGTGTATTTTAGGTTTAATTGCCAACTCTTCATGATATAAGGAACCAATAGGTTCTTCCAGGAGGAAGGGAATTCTCTGAGATTCCCTCAATTTTTTCAACTGAACATGCTCAGCATTATTTAGCTCCAAGGATTGTTCAGTTCATCACCTCCTGTGCAGCTGCAAATTCCAGCCCAGCTCCAGAGCAACCTGAACATTCCCATGGTCCACAAAGTGGGGCAACAGGAGCTCATTTTTTTCCATCTGGTCATGAAAACCAAGTGGAAATCACACCTGGGAGTCACAAACCCACTGCTGATGTGGGGTCTTTATACCTTAACCCACTGAAGGTCCAATTTCAACACAGTCAAGGTAAAATCCACAATGCCGAATTTAAAAGGGTAAGAAATTGTTTGAGAAGAACTCCTGTAAGTGTTCAAGGCCGGGCTGGATGGGACCTGAAGCAACCTGGCAGAGAGGAAGGTGGGGAGTGGAAAAAGATGGTCCTGGATAAACCAAACCAAACCATTCCATGATTTTGTGAACAAAGAATTTCTTGAACAACCTCCCAGATCTTTTCCAGTACACAATCCTTGTGGAGGAGCACCAGAAGAGGCCTCAGAGTGCCAGGAAAAATCTCTTTTTAATCTAAACACACCCCACAGTCGCCTGCAGCTACTGCAGCCACAGAAGCTGACAAACTGCAAGGGAAGTGCTGACCTGAGAACAGGCAACAGAGAATCTCTGGAGTGGGAAAATGAAGACAAATCTTCCTGCTTTGGCCAGTTTCTCCACAGAAACAGCTGCCCTGGGAAAGCAGCTTTGTGTGTGGAGCTCAGCTATGACAGAACAACCACCTGGAGTCCAACTGCTCCCCCTGCTCACCCCGGGGCACACTGAAACCCTCCACCACCTGAAATATTCCACTGGAAGATTTATTTCCAAGAGAATTCATTTCCAGTGATGTTGCTTTTCCTCTCTTGTTTCTGCAGGGACAAGACTGAGGTTTCTCCATCTCTCTCACCACTCACAAAACCTTTCACTACATTTTGCTGAGCACTTTTTGCTGTTTTTTCCCAATTTCAGCTGAGTACATTTTTCCCCTTCCTAAGAGCCTGCTGTCCCTCATTTTGCTTGATGCTTTCATGGACACTCCAAGCTCATTATGAAATGGAAGCTCCCCTCCCATGTTATTTTGGAAATTACCACGGCTTTAATTACCAGCAGAGGGCTCGATGTGGGGCTGACACCATTTGAGATCTGTGTTTGAGCAGCACCTGAGCCCACAGACAATAAAAGTGCTGCTCAGCTCTGCTGTCACCCTGTCATCAGAGCTGTCACTGAGCACGTCCCTGGCAAGCTCTACACAGCATGCACAGCCTCAAAACAGTGAAGTGCAGCTCTGCAGATCTGTCTGAAACGAGCAGATGCAAAAATAACCGAGATTCAGAATGCCTGGGCAGCACAAATGTGCTGTTTACCCAGGCACCCATCAAATAAGTGCTGAATAGGGCTCCTTTTAGGGAAACTTCTGCTTCAGCTTGCAAGTGTTTTAACAAGCCCTCAGAGCTTCCCCTTCTGGTGTAGATTCCCTTATTTTTAGAAAAGACAATTAGTCTTGGACTTGCTTGTGACTAAGCACCTACAGGCACGTCCAAATCTGCACAAAACCCACAGATATCTGCATATTTTAAAGCCTCCCCAGCCAGGTAAAACAGAACTTTTGGGAACACATCATATGGGAAGTAGGAAATCAAGCAAGCACAGCTGGGTAAGCAGTATCAGTAATCTCTGAGTCATTGGCTTATTTTATACATCTAATATCTGGAAAATACAGGTTCATTCCATTGCACTGGAAACATCCCTCTGGCTTCAGGTGAGCAGAAACTGGCAGCTGTAAATCCCCTAAAATTCTCCAGCATCTCCAGGGTGTGTGAATGAGCTCAGAATTTTTTTTAAAAGTTTTTCCCTGGCCTCTTGTGCCAAACATTGCAATTTTAGGACTGCTGCTGTGTTGCATTAAGCTGAACTTAATGTCCACTAAAAAAGACAGCTTTATTTTTCTGGTGCCCACATCAAAGCTGATAATAGGCACAACTATTAAATGCTGATCTCTCCAAATCTCAGCCACAAGCTCTCATTGGCTCCCACCTCAGAACACTCATTTCAGCCCAGATTTTATAATATCAGTTGAAAGGTTTAGGACCCAGCATAAAGAAAAGAAATGCAAGTGACCAAAGATGAATTAAACATGGAAAAGTTACACAGCAGCTTGAAATTTTTGTGGAAGTGCCCAATGTGACCTTCTCAGGAAATTCAGGAGCAGCCCTGATAAATCTGAGCTAATTCCTCCCCCATTCCCCAGGGATCCACAGGACTGAGACCCTTCCATGGCAATATTTGTTTGTCCCACTCCAAGGGTGGGTTTTTTGCAGACTCTCCTCTTTTGAAACAGCTTTTTGTGACTAAAATAGAGCAATGCAAGGATAACATTACCCAAGAAATCAATGCCATCCCATTATTTTACTTCTTGCCATCCCATTATTAATTGGTTTTTTTTCCCTAAGACGGGCTGAGGATTCTTACAAATCAATATTTCAAATGATTTCATCAGATCAACTGACTATAAAGAGAAGGAAAAGGGGGAAAGGACCCAAGGAAATTTCATTCCTGCTTGTTTATTTTTGGGACAGGATGTAAATTTCTGCATCTTTACCAACCATAAAAAGTGATTTAGTGAAGCAAGGAAAGAAAAAAAAAAAAAAAAGAAGATTCAACAATTAAAGAACTTGGGCTTGTTTAATTTATTTACTTTTCTAGCAGCTTCCACTTAGACCTTCAGCTCGTTACTCATCTGGAGTTTGAAGAAGTGCACATTTAGCCCTACTGTAGAAAGTGAAACTTTGCAAATAAATCTTTAACTTTCTTTTTGGTTTTTTGAGTCTTTGAGTGAGCTGAGTTTTTTTTTGGCTGAAGTTGTTCTTGCTGTTGTTTTTAAGTCACTTAAGAAGATAAATCAGCAATAAGAGACTCAGTCACAATAAAAGAATTGCTTTTTTAGGGCTCCAGTAAGATTTTTTTATTAACTTTCTTTTGTTTAACACAGTTTGGGATTTCTTTATTTTTTGACTGAAGCTCTCCACATCCACAGTGGATGAAGCAATAACTGACCTGGAATTAGCTCACCTTTAGGTGCTGCTATAAAAATGTGCATTCCGAATTGAGTGGATTTGTTTTTAAAGCTTAGAACAATTTAATTGAGTATTAATTGAGCAGAAGGTGATTTTTTTTAGTTGATTTAACATCTCACAGATATTTGGGGCTCTTCATGTGAAAGAATTACATGAAAACCCCTGCGAAATCTATGGATTTCAGGTAAAATTCCTAAATTCAGCATCTGTTATTCTGAAGGATGCAAATAATTTAAGTCCCACAAAATAAAGATAAAAGCACTTTTTCTAGAAACCAAAAGCTGGTGCTTTCACATTTTATCTTGGCATGACAGCCTAAAAATCTTTGAAAGGTTTTCTGAGTGAACTTTGGGAGAAAGTTAAACTCGAGTTATTGATCTGGAAGCTGGCATGCTAATCTGCTTTTATTTGAAGGGAGAAATAACTCTGCATGGCTGATAATCTACTTCTCTTATATTCTACATCTCCTGCAAGAATTTTCTTGCTCATGCATAGATTGTGTCTTATCTAGTCCTGACTGAAGTCAATAGCGAGCTGCTTGTTTGTTTTTTAAATAGCAGCTGCACTGGGTATCTCCAGGGAATGAAAAAGTGAAAGGATTACAGTTTTGACCCGTTAAAATTGATTTATTAGAGGGATCATTTTTTTCTCCTATTATGTCTAAGTGATGAATTGGTCTCTCAAGTTAAGGCTCTGTGAAAAACTGATTTGTCAATTGCAGGCTGACCAAAAAAATTGGAAAATTACCCACTTCAGTTAAAATATGCAATGATTTTTGTGGTTTGGTCTTTCCTTCACAGACATGAGAAAAAGGTGTATTCCCATGATGGCTCATGGTGGGAAAGCAGAATATCAGGATTGAAGGAATTGCAGAGGACTTTGGGTGTGACATTCACCCTGACAGGAGAGCTGGGCACCCTTTCTGCCTTGGAGGGACCCAAAAGACACCAGGAATCAGAAAGAAGAAACAGCAAAAGCCCAGAAGTGATGGATGTATCTCAAATATATATTTAAAAAGTAAAATCCAGTTCTTCCAGTGCTTTTCTCCAACTCTGATACCTCGCTAAAATCGTGTTTGTGCCTAATCACAGGAATCAGGGAATAATAAGTGAAAAAGGACAGGAGGGAGCAGTAAGGAGGATTTTAGCAGGGTGGGAAACATCCCCCCAAAAATAGCAATAATCATAATAAATAATAATAAAAAAAAATTAAAATAATTTAAGAAAAATTAGAATATTGGCTGTAAAACCTATCAAGTATTCAGCCCAAACCAACAGAGTGACACAGCTGGGATCCTAACACTGAAAATTTGGGTCAGGCAGAGCAGCCTCAGCACAGGGCAGGGATGATGCCAGCCATGGAGCCCTTGTGCCACCATCCCTGGCATTCCAGAACCACAGAATTTCCTTCTGGGATGTTCTCTGATTGTTTGGGGTGCCCGGGGATGCACACGGGAGCTTTCAGAGCTGTTTCCCAAAAACCTGGAAAGGTTTTCCTGGGCTCTCACAAGGAGGAAAGTCCCACTGAAGTCTCTCCAACCAACACCAAGAGAAAGTGCCCGTGGTGCCCTCTGCCAGCCAGAGGGACAAGCCAGGCTTTGGAGAGCCCAAACCCCGAGCCCTGCACACACAGGCAGCCCCTTGGAATTCCCAATTCCACCCCAAACTCACCCTGCACCCCCAAACCACTGCAATCCCCAACTTCTGAGGTGGGATTTCACTCACTGCATTTTCCTTTTTCCTCCCCCTTGCGACAGATTTCATTTCAATAAATAGGAATAATCTGAAAATTGGTTCTCTCTTCTTTACCAACAACAGCTACTTAGAGGCGCGTTGAGAGGATTAATTCTGAAGTAGTCTGAAAATGTCAAGTGCTTATTAATTATAAGTTAATTGGAGTTAGCATTACATTATGGTAAATAATAATAAATTAACATAGCTGATGGGCAAGTGGGAAGAAGATTTGGAACAGCATTGTGCAGGCTCTGAGCAAGGCTTTCAAAGAAACAAAGTCTGACTGATGGCTTTGAGTGAATTCACTTCTACAGAGAATTCTTACAGATGTGGAGAATGGAAAATTATTTCTTCTCACCTATCAGCTTTGATTCACTGTTGGTTTTCTGTGATCTCTGGCCTGGAGCAAAAGGCCTCCATGGCTTTTAGGAGAAGTACAAATTTTAGCATCAATTCCTCTCAGCTGAGAGCCTCTCAGGGAGCACCATGGAGGATAAAGTGTACGTGGAAAACACCTTTATCCTGCAGTGGGAATAACAGAAGCCTCAGCATTTGTGATGTGTGCAATAATCCAGGTGAGGGGGTACAGCTGATTGGATTTGAAGAAGAGAAATCTTTTCTCTGCAGCTGAATCCCCACCTTGAACTTCAGCTGTGCTCAAAGGCTGCAGGCAGGAGAGCCCCTGTCGTGCTCAGAATCACAAATGAGTCAATCACAAGTCAAAAATCACACAACAAGCGAGTTTGTGCCTCATTCCCCAGCCCCAGCAGCTGCCTGGAGCCAGACACAGCCAAGTGCCAAAATTCAGGTGGTGCAAAAACTCCTTCCCTCCTCAAAGCCCCACACTGCCTGCATCCCTCCTGGAGTGAAGGCAGGGATTTTGTGCAGTGCCTGTGTGAGCACGTTCAGGACTGCACGTGGAAACCTGAGGGATCTTCAGCTCAGCCAGGGATTCAGGAAATCCTGCTCAGATTTAGAGCGTGGTATCATTTCCTGCTGGGATCTGAAACCCCCTGCTCGTGGCTGGGAGAAGATCTGGAGAGGAGCAAACAATGAGATGTGGAAGAGCTTCAGGACCACCCCACCTTCTCCTCCTCTGCAATTCCATGCAGATGTCAGAGAGGATTGTGCATTTATCATTTGGTCTAATGAAGGCTGAGTTTCTTTTCCTTTCTCAGCAAGCTCATGGGAAATTATTTCTAACAATGGGCTACCATAATTCTGGGGAAAACCAACTTTATAAATCCCTTTTAACCTTTAAAATCATCCTCCAGCAAGAGAAGATTTTTATGTTCTTTGATGCCAGAAGTTCATGTCTTAAACTTTCCAGTAGTTAAGCCTCTTAACAAAAACAAATGAAAAAAAACTTCACAGATCAGAGAGGTTATTGGCATCAATATTCTAAATCACATTTTGAAACTGCATGAACTAAGTAAATATTCTAGCTGAGGCAAACAGCACATTTACATTTACTATTATGAGGAAATACTGTGCTTATTTCAAAACATGTATATATACTATATACAGGAATTCTGAATGAGACCTGAAGTGATGAAGAGTGCAGCTCATTTAGAACACAGTTAAATAGATCACTAATATTACAGGATTTCCTTTCCCTTCTGTTTCACTCAGGCCTGCAATAGAAAAGAGCCTTTCATTCTAATGCTTTCAGTGGGTGCAATAATCCCCTTGTTTCTGAAGCATTACCAGCAGATTAATGCTGAGTGCCTTTGCAGGGCCACAGGAACTGTGCTGAAGGGAAAGGGAGCAAACTCCCCCTGGAGCACCATCCTCCCTCCCCAGGTTCCAGGGCTGGCCAGGGACTTCTCCCCAGGATTTGGCTGATTTCTGTCTGTGGATCACACTGCCACAGCTACAGCTCCATGGCCCATGCAGCTTTAAATTATCTCCTGTGCTGGAGACAAGGAGAAGTCATATTTCTTATTTCCTTGATAAGGCTCTTCTGCTTTATTTTCTGAGCATCCTGTGCAGGATCAGTGCCAGCCTGGTGGAACTCATGATCTAATCAGAGCAGAACCAAGAGACACCAGCCCATTCCCTGGGTGACACATAAATCATGTGGGGATGGGTGAGAAGTACAAATGCACTGGTTTAACAAAGCTGGAGTGACACAGAGGATTAAAACTTTACTATTAATGCACAGTGCCCTCACCTCAGGGCTGGGAAAATAAAGGCAAGTCACTCCCAGGGATGCCCAGGGTGGGATTGTTGGAGTGTCAGTGCAGGGACAGGAGTTGGACAGGATGATCCTTATGGATCCTCTTCCAACTCAGGATATTCTGTGGTCCCCTGAAAATAATGGCAGTAGAATATGGAATAAACTCACTGACACTTCACATCAAACAGCCACAGCCTAGTTTAGAAATTTCTGGCCTTTAGCTTTACAGGGCAGGAGGAGGGAAAAATCATTCTGCAACCAACTTCTCAGATCATCTGTCTCAGCCTTGAAAGAAATGCCATAATATGTCAGTCTGTGCACTGATTGGCACTTCACAAGTTGCACCCAACCCTCTGTCGTGCTCACTAACTTTTCATTATTGGAGCTGCCTAATTAGAGGCCAAACAGCCTGGTGGAACACAGAGAGGTGCTGGTTACCCAGGGACAAAGTGGGTAAGGACATGGTGACATGAGGAATGTTCTTTCTGGGAAGGAAAAAACAGGAAAAAAAATCGTAACATGATGATTTTGAAATAATAAGTTTACCAGGAATTTAGCTCAGACTTTCCACTGAACATATCTGTCCAAATTTACACTCAAGAGATGCACAGAATCACAGAACAGTTTGGGTTGGGAGGGACATTAAAGATCATTTTTTAACCCCCTGCCATGGGCACAGGGCCACCTTCCATCACCCCAGGCTGCTCCAAGCCCCAGTGCCCCATCTGGCCTTGGACACCTCCAGGGATCCAGGGGCAGCCACAGCTCCTCTGGAAAACCTGGAAATCCATTGTTGCAAAAAACTGCAGAAGGCAAAGGCACAGCTGTTTGGGACAGAACACACAGGAGGCCTAAGTCCTATTCCAGATCCTTTTTTTTTTCCTATTTTAAACTAAATTTCACTAGCTTGGGAAAATGCCCTCCAGCTTCACAAGCATTCCAAAAAAACCCCAACAAAACCCAAACCACCAGTATCAAACCAGTTCCCACAGCTTAAAAGCAGCAACAAAAATCAACAGCAGGCAAACAAATCCTCTGCTTAGAACAGCTCTGCAATGCTCTTGAAACACCCCAGGAGAGTTGTTGGAGTGGGGAAGAGTCCCAGGGCACAAAGGGAGGGTGCTGGGGACACAGCTTGGGCTGCCCCATGTCCAGGGTCACACAAGTGTCACCCAGGGAATGGGCTGGTGTCTCTTGGTTCTGCTCTGATTAGATCATGAGTTCCACCAGGCTGGCACTGATCCTGCACAGGATGCTCAGAAAATAAAGCAGAAGAGCCTTATCAAGGCATCACACATCTAGGAGGAGGAAATGTCTCTCTGGTGCAGCCTGGCACTGTTTAACATCCCTGTTAAGGGATGATGGAGCAGCACAAGGACATGCAGTGACTAGACAAGGGGGAATGGCTTCAAACTGACAGGCTTGGATGGGATAGAGGGAAGGAATTGTAGGATTGAGGGAAGGAATAGAATTCCCAGAGAAGCTGTGGCTGCCCCTGGATGCCTGGAGTGTCCAAGGCCAGGCTGGGATGGGGGTAGAGCAACCTGGGACAGTGGAAGGTGTCCCTATCCATGGAATTGGTGATTTTTAAGCTCTTTTCCCACCCAAACCACTGTGGGATTCTCTGATCCTGACTCAGAGGCCTCTGTCTCTCTCTGACATGCAGCAGGAACGCCAGGATCCCCACAGTATTATTTTAATCAATGTTTCTTTTCACTGATCTCTCCAGCAAAATTACAGCCTCAGTGTGTTCTTCCTGAGCTGACAACACTCCCAATTCTACAACTGGTGGCAAATAAAAACACTCGGCTCATCAGGGCTCTTTGTTCAGAGTGACTAATCCCATTCATCCTTGCCATCTGCTGGAGGATTTCTCTGAGGAGAATGGATCCATCCCCCTCACCCACAAGGTGAGGGTGACAGCTGGCAGTGGGCAGTGGCACTGCTGGGAATGTGACAAAGCCCATCCAGTATCAAACAGCCTCACAAGGCAAGGCCCCAGCCTGTGAAATGCAGTTATCAAACTGAAACAGGCTTCCAAAAGTGTATCTGAAAGTTCCACCAAAAAAAATAAATTATATCCATGGGAGAAAACTCCCTGCACAAACTGATCACTCAGGCAAAAACCCTTTTAAAGCATCTCTAAAGCCAAATATTTTAGCAATTACACCAAGATTCTCTCCCCTGAGGAGAAATGACAGCACACGGAAAAATCAAAGAATTCTGATTTTGTTTCCTCCCTGCCAGAAGTGGAAGTCACCACCTGAAGACAAGAGCAGCCAAAGGTGTCACCTGCCACGAGGCACAGTTAGAGCAACAAAAGAAGCAGGAGAAGCTCTCCTTGTTTTTGTCAGCAGCCTGACACAGATGGAGACAGGAGGTGACACTCAGGGACAAGTGATGTGCTTTGAACCTCCTGGTAAATGATGATTTTCTCCTGCCATTGTCACAACACCTTCAAGTCAAGTCTATTAAGCTCCACCTGTACACAAACATGATGGTGTAGTGAGTTTTTGTCAGCAAAAATGAGTGTTTCAAAAGCTGTGAGTTAACAACAATAATCAACCTCAGAGGATCGAGGCCAAGCCAAAGAATGAGAGAAAATAATTCCTACCACTTATAAGCCTGGAAAAGCCAAAATAGAAAAAAAAAACATGAAAAAAACAAACAAACAAACCCAAACTCAAACAAACCAAACCCAAACAAACCAAACCCAAACCCAAACAAAACCAAACCCAAACAGACATTCAAAATAACTCAGAATATCTAGAAATTAAATAAAGAGGTTTGGAATTCTTCACTTTTGATCATGTTTCCCACACACAGCCAATGGAAATTTTCCAGTGTTGGCCCAGCCAGTGCTTTCCATGACAAGGAGTGTAAAAATCCATCCTGGTCATGGTGCTTGTGTCTCACACAGAATTTTCAGCTTGTCCTTGTGTCTGGTGAAAATTCTGTGCTGCCTGCTCTGTGGATTTCAACAATGTGCATTTAATAACTCATTAAAGTCAATTTTGATAATGCATTAAAACAAAGTGAGACCCAAAAATCCATTCTAAATGCTGCTACTCCAAAAAAAAAAAAAAAATCCAAAACACCCAATCAAATAAACCCAAGATCTTCCTAATTTGGTTAGAAATACAAAACTTTTGCAACTCTTTATCAAAAGTTAGAAGAATATTTAATTGCTAACAGCCTCACTTAGATGTGGCACTGAGGGACGTGGTTTAGTGCTGGACTTGGCAAGGTTAGGTTTAGGTTGGACCCAATCTTTAGGGTTTTTTCCAACCTAAATGATCCCATGAATCTGTGATAATTACATTAATGCACCTTGGCAGTCATGAGTGCAAGGAAAAGGCAGCAGAAGATCCTCAAACTGGGATAATTTGGAATAAAATAAATTTCCCAAAGCATGGAACAGCCTCTTCAAATCCCAAAGATTTGGTTTAAAAATGAAGATTCACTTTTTTCCATCATTTCCACTCTAAGAGAATGAAAAGCAACACATCCATAGGATATTCTTCTCCTTGAACACAATTAAATGTTCTGTTTGTACTAGGAATATAAAAAGATTTCTGCAGCATTTTACCAACCAGCTGAAGTGGAAATATCAACATCCACTTGAAGGATTTTTCCTGGGCTTAAGAGTTCCCCTCAAATTGTCATAATAACACATTTTGTTTAGATTTCTTTCATTCACTGCTTCAGTAAACACCCTGAAATCTTAATTTTTATTTTCACAGGAATCAACCCAGTACTGAGACATTTTGTTTTCTACATTTCAGCAGCTACAAAATGTGAGAGAGTCCAGTCAAATCCTGTCTCCAGGAGAAAAACATCCTAAGAGGCTCAGTGATGAAGCAAACCCCTCCTTCCCTACACAGCCTGAAAAATTAAAAATTCCACTCCTGTGGTTCCACCCATGGCAGCAGAAAAGCAAATTTGGGTTGAGCAGAGCAGGTGTTGAAGACAGAAAGGAACTGAGAAGGATGGAAAAGGAAATCCTCTCTTCTTTCTCATGACAGGAGGAAAAACTCCCCCACTTTCAGCAAGGGGGCCCTTGGGAAAGTTTTACAAATTGCCAGTTGTCACTGTGACATTGGCTTTTAAACCAATCCCTACATCCAATTAATTTGCTGCTTCAGATCTTGCAAATGAAACTTGAAAAAAGAGCAAATGGAAGGCAAATGATTCATGGTTTTGTTGTTATAAACATCCAAATAGTCAGAGATCCCAACAAAGTCAGGGAGTTCCAGTGCAGGAATTTTAAAGGAGAGTAAATCCCCATACACAGAGATTACAACAGCTTTGATGTGCCTCAAATCATCTGTATTTTTCCTTACAAGTTGAAAAGAATCTGCTTTAGAGAATAGGCATCCTTTGACAAACAGCAATCTCCCCAAAATTTTGATGGTGTGTATCTGTAATGCAAATTATGGTAATAATTTAATAGCTAAAACATTGCTATTATTGCCAGTGCCAGATAAGTGAAAATAATATTTATAATCGAAGCTCACACAGAGACAGAACTTATAAATATTCCAGATAATTGGTCCAAGTCATCTTTTGTGACCATTAACCTCTGATTTTTCAAATTAGTTCCAGATGGGTACGGCCTGACAATGATGTGAGGAAAATGCTAATGGAAATGTCCAAATGTAAAACAGATTCACACATCTGCTAAGGCACAGCCTCACATGACTGACTGAGATTTTCCACCCAGCTGGCATTTGGGATGTTGGACTGCCCAGGGAGGGAAAACTTGGGGGAATAAAACATTGCCACCTGCCTGCTTTGATGTGTTCTCTTCATTTATCACATCAGGGACTGCTCTCAGAGCCACATTAAAGTTCACAAGGTGTTCCCTGACATCACCTTTGTAACCACAGGGGAGCCTGCATTAAAATATTGCCTTTTTTCCCTTTTATCAGGTCCCCAAAACAGGGCTGAATCCACCCCTTGGAAGGGAAAAAAATCCACCCATCCTGAAGTGAAAAATCAAATTGCAGCCCTGCCTCTACTAAATAAAGCCTCCAGTGGTTCACTGTGGGAATTTTGGGGCTACCTAAAAATGGAGGCCAGTCAAAATTAAGGGAATAAAAAGCAGTTCTATTTACTGAATTATTCAGGTACATTTATGGCAGACAAAGCCCCCAGGGCCTAGACCCAAATGGGTCAGGGGTTTCACACTTTTGTAAGTTTGGTTAATTTGCATATTGGAGGTTAATCTCCCAATTACTGCTCCAGGTAATGAAGCCATTCACCCCAAGTTTGCTCCCCCCAAGTCACTTTTGTTTCCATCTCTGGGGCCTGAGGCAGTGAGGTGTCCTTGAT
>JANRGV010000002.1:22673227-22691995 GCA_024734035.1 Alethe castanea
GTGGTGGGGGTTTGGGTGTGGGGAGTGGGAAGGGGAACTGGGAATGGGAACTGGGACTGGGGACTGGGAATGGGAACTGGGAATGGGGACGGGAATGGGAACTGGGAATGGGAACTGGGAATGGGGACTGGGAATGGATCTGGGAATGGGGACGGGAATGGGGACTGGGAATGGGGACTGGGAATGGGGACTGGGAATGGAGACTGGGAATGGGAACTGGGAATGGGAACTGGGAATGGGAATGGGGACTGGGAATGGGAACTGGGAATGGGGACTGGGAATGGGAACTGGGAATGGGGACTGGGAATGGAACTGGGAATGGGGACAAATCTGGGAATGGGGACTGGGACTGGGGACTGGGAATGGAACTGGGAATGGGGACAAATCTGGGAATGGGGACTGGGAATGGGAAGTGGGAATGGGGTCAGAGCCGGGGAATGGGGTGGGAATGGGAGGAACCAAAAAGGGATCAAAGCCCTGAAACGAGGTTGAGATGGCAGCGCTGGGAAAGGGATCAAAGCCCTGGAAAAAAACCCTCCAAGACTCCCAGGAAACCTCAGGAACCGCCCTGGGATCACTGCAAATCCCTCAGGAGGATCCCGCGGGAGAATCCCCATGAAACAAAAAAGGGCGATATCGGAGGAGAATCCCGCCCCTCTAAAATAAAAAGGGAATAATTGGAAAAAAACAAAACAAAAAAACCCAAAAACCCCAGGCTCCGATCGGCGGCGGGGCCGGCGGAGACGGACGGGGATAATTGGAGCCATCAATTCCGGGAAGGGGAATTTTCCGGCCGGGATGCAGCGATTACTGTCAGGTTATGACACCGGCGTATCAAGATCGATGGGGTTTTAAACGCGCCCCGGTTCTGGGCAATTGGTGACGATAAAAAACGGTGACAAATGGATGGGAGGGGACGGGGGGTTCCGGGGGTACAATATCTCAGACATCCTCCCATGATCTTCACCAAGCACATTGAATAAAAACTTGGTTTTATTTAAAACATTGAGTAATTTAAACACATAATCTTAGCAAGTTCACCTATCAGTGTTTAGTGAAAATAAATTCTAGGTTTTACTGGAGAACCCTTGGGTTTAATGGAGAATCCTTTAGTTATGTATGGAAAAAAATGCAGGAATGAGCTTGGAAATTGTAACATATAGGGCTGCTAAGCTTAATTACTATTAATTTTTTCACATTATTATTATTCCAACAGGAATCCCTTGGAATTCTCAGCCCCACAGTGGGTAGGGTGTGATCCCTGACTCTGCTGTTCTTCCTGCAGTCACTGCCCCAGCTCAGCTCCAGTGCTCAGGAAATTCCCCCTGTGCACTGCATTCCCAGCCCCTCAGCTGCTCCCCTGCCTCCCTACACATCAGCAGGAACAAGGAACAAGACATGAAAAAAAAAAAAAAGTAAAATAAAATCCCCACCTTCTGCTGCTCCATTTGCACAGGATAAAAACGCCTCTCATTTCGCCAGTGTCATTTTTACCCCTGATCAGGCAAGTTAGATCCTATTCCAGCTGGCAGAAGAAGGCCTCACCTTTTCATGATTTCTAAAATAAAGCCCAGTGTGAGCAGCTGACAGAGTGAATTTCAAAGCAACAGCAAACACTGGCAGCACTTAAACCTCACTATTCTTGAAAATCGCCCATTTGTTCGGCGGAAACAAATGCGAGCAGATTTGCCAGCTGTGCAGTTCCACTGAGTTTCCGTGTCCACTGGGGACTTTTTAAAGTTGTTTCAGTCATGAAGGCCAGGCTTGAGTTGTTGTGGAGCCTGCCCAGGTCAAAGAGAATTGCTGCAATGACTTCAACAGGCAGTGGATTAGGCTCCAAATGAGCTGAGCCTGATTAACAGCAGGGCTGCACTTGAACCTGATCTCGAGCTGGTGTTGGCACTCGAGCAGGCACTTCTTCAGCAGAAGAGCAGCTGCTGAAGAGGGCAAAAAATCAAAGAGCAATTTCCTCCACAATACAACTCATCAGGAGAAAAAACAACCCAGCCCTGGAAGAGATCAGCTTTCTGTGAATTCATTCAGCCTTCACTGCAACAGGCACAGGAGAGGTGATTGAGAATTTTAAGCTCTATATCCACACACCTATGAACATTTGTTGCCCTAAAGCTCCTACAGTTTCATGGGAAATATGGATATGGGCATCTCTTGTTGTGAGGACTACATTTAAAATGCAATTTCATTAATTTAATGCTGTAAAACCCTTTTTCACTTTAGACAAGCAACTTGGATTTGGCAAATAATCGAAGCTGCCAAAGTCTTTTTTTTTTTTTTTTTTCTTTTTGCCAATCAGTGTTGCAGCCAGCATGTGAGGAGCTGCTCATCCCAGCACACTGGCAGGCTCCAATCTGGCAGAGCTCTATAAATGGCCCTGTGTGCAGGATGAGTGATTTCCCTGCCTCACCAGGGTGGCTCAGACAATCTTGCTGAGCAGATGCAGGGTTTTGGGCCCTCCAAACACACATGTCCCTCTGACAGCTCAGCCACACCCTGAGCCTGTTCCCATCTCACAGACTGAATGGATCCAGTCTGGCCTTCAGACATGCAGGGGAAACTGCCAGAATCTCACCTGGAACCCAGACACTCCACAGAGAGCCCATCACACCCCTTTCTGCTGCTCTGTCACACCCCTTCCCTGACTAAAACCACCAGGACTGGATAAAAATCCCCAAAGATAACCAATATTCTCCCTCCATCTTCCTGGTGGGGCCACATCAGGGATGGTTTTTCACTGAGAGAAACAGATTTGTGCCTGGGTTTTACTTTCTTGTTTTCACAGACCCTTTCCTACCCTTGGAATTAATTAATTAATGCTCAACCTCTCCTGCTCATTTCTACTTCATTCTCCCCTCATTATAAACATTTCCACGATAGCCCACACCAGTGTAAGTTATTGGCCTTAAGGTGAAGGAAGGTTTATATTAGATTTTGGGAAGAAACTCTTCTGGCACAGATTCCCAGAGCAGCTGTGGCTGCCCCTGGATCCCTGGCAGTGTCCCAGGCCAGGCTGGACATTGGGATTGGAGCAGTTTGGGACAGTGGGAGCTGTCCCTGCCATGGCAGGGGTGGCACTGGATGGGATTTAAGGTCCTTCCAACCCAAACCACTCTGAGGTTCCAAGTGTGCCCTGGACAGCTCCTAATTTCACCTATGACACAGACAATAAAACTAAATAATTAGTATTATTTGGGGGAATATCCTTTTTACTTAATCTCTTCAAACTTACTTTTTCACAAGGAGCTGATGCACCAAACACATTCCATAAAACACCTTTTACCTCCTGACTTCATGTAACACCACCCAAATAAAACATGAAACAACCCACCCAATGCTAATAATTCCCTCTTAAATAAACACCTTTCTGTATTATTATTATTCATCATTTGTAGTTATGAGTCATAACTCTAGTATTGTAGAAGTTCCTCTAATTTTTTTTTTCTGAAAGATATAAAGTTCAAGTAATTTGCAAAAGAAACCAAATAGAAATAATGACATTAATACAAGTCTGGGAGAGAAGAAAACAGCACAAAATAGATCTCTCTCCATGCCTGTGGATTCAAATTTTGACTTCATTTGCTTCACTGAGAGGTTCTCTCATAAAAAACAGCAAACAGCCAAGTTCACTTGGAAGGGGAATTTCAATAGATGTGTTTGCTGAAGAGTGTAATCACTCCAGAGGCAGTGTGTGTGTGGGTCACAGCCCATCCTGCAGCTGTGCTGCTCCCAGAAATTCCCTTTATCAAGCTCCTCACCTGGGGCTGAAGCAGCCCCACTCTGATGAGGGCTCCAAGGACACAGAATCCATAACCCTGAGGGCACTTGATACAAAACCTGCAGAGACACAGCCAGCTCTGATAAGCTCAGGAAATCCTTCATGGCCAGCAGAACCCTTATCTTTCCCATTCTGATTGTGAATGGTTACAGTAACCACAGAATCTGTGCTGGACTTGTTAAAAATACTTGGAAAAATCTCAGCGTGACCATCTCGAGTTTTGCCTTATCCATTAAAGAGTTAATTCCTCCAGTCCACGACAAAAGTTTGCAATGAGATACAACTGAACTAAAGAAAAACCCCTGCAATCTAGAGGGTAAAATGAAGCCCCTGACTACACAATTAAAATTTCAGAGCATCACACATCTTCCCCATCCCTGGAAGTGCCCAGGGCCAGCTTGGAGCCACCTGGGGCTGTGGAAGGGTCCCTGCTATGGCAGGGGCTGGGATGGGATCAGTTCAAGCTCCTTCCCAACCCAAACACCTCAGTGATCCCCTGACCTTCCCACCATAAGAATCTGCAGCACTGAAATTGCAGTTTTCACCTCCTCATTATCGCTGAGAGCAGAAGGGTTAACCCCGAGGCCGGGCTGCAGATTTGGAAGGGAGCTGTGTGCTCTGCAGGGAGGCCAGGGGAAGCACACAGTTCATTAAATAATGTGAGTAGCAAGGAGGCTTTACACAAATCAAACAGGGGGTTAGGTAATTGTGATGTTGCTTTGTGCTGCACCACCTGTCAGGAAGCACTTCCAGCCCAAGACTCAATCTGCTGCAGAGCCTCCAGATGATTTCTAATTAGTGTAAACTTCAGATGTGCCACAGAACCAACCAATTGGAAAGAGATCTGGGTTTTTGTTCTTTGGTTTCTTTTTTTTTAAAATTTTTTTGTTTGTTTGTTTTTGTTTGTTTGGTTGCTTGGTTTTTTTTGGTTGTTTCTTTCACTCTCCTCCACCTCCCAGCATGGTGAAAATGGCTTTTTGTTTTGCTTTGAAGAAAGCTCCCTTTATCAGGAGGAATTTCCTCTGAGGGAAATGTCAGCTTTTCATGGAAATAAGGAAAGCCCAGCTCTGAAAAAAAGAAAGAGTCCCCAAAAGACTCCAGTTTGTCACCAAATGGAATGCAGGAAAGGTTAAGGCAGTGCACACCTCTGCAGTAGCATGAAAGTAGCAGGCCTGTCAACACCACTGGTGGATTTGTTTAAAAATCAAACATATTTTAAATGGTTACCAGGTAGTAATGATGCTGTAAGCATAGAACAGCCCAAAATCACAATTTCCACTCCCCCTAAAAAACCAAGCTATTCTAAGGTGCAAAACTGAGTAACTCAGGGTGGTCCTGACGAAAGATGACCCAAATAATTCATTTCACAGCAGCAGCATTCCCACAGCTCCTCATGATCCAACTGATCAATGAAACCTGCACCATATCCTCTGAAATTTCTATTCCTTTATTGCTTTGTGAAGCAATTCCAGGAGTCTGGGGCACCCTGACAAACTGAAAATGAATAAACCACTCCCCCAAATCTATTCAGCCTGTTATTCAACAGCAAGAAGAAACCAAATGGGCAAGAAGAGCTGAGCAGATGGAAGAAGAAGGTCCAAGAGATCCCAGGAAATGGCTTTTGCCTCTGACCAAGGCAAGGAAGGCACATCCAAACAAGGAATGGTTTCCAGCTAGGAAGCCTCAGGGGTTGCAGGCTGCCCAGGGAAGTGCTGGAATCACCAACCCTGGAAATGTTAAAAAAATGAGTGGATGTGGCACTCCAGGACACGGCTTAATGGTGACTGTGCTGATGGTTGGATGTTTTTTTCAACTTAAAGAAAGCATACAGGGACAATATTCCCTGCCTTGAAGCTCAGAGGAGAGGTTTAAAACAGTGGATAGAAGTTAATTTTTTTTCTGTAGCTGAAAATACTCCTAGAAATACAAGCAAAGCTGTTTGGATAAAACAGAACCCTCACTGCCCATTCTTCCATGCCTGAAGCCAACTGTGTGCTGTGCTGCTGAAGCATCCCTAACACTTCTGCTGCACTCCTTTCTTCCTTATTAAGAAGAAAATAATAATAAAAAAAGGATTAACATCCAGGCTTGAGAACAGCTGTTCTAATGAAGCTTCTGGCCACAATAAAAATGGGAAACAGCACGAGTCTCAAAGCCTCAATATTCAGGTGTACTTCTCTGCCATTGTTAAAGAAAGTTAGCATGAATTTCAGAGTCTGAGCTTCATCAGTGGGGCAAGGAAAATAATTTTACTGACAGAGTTATCCATTTCAGCAGGAGATCACTTGACAGAACACCAATCAGATGCCATCTGACACTGGTTATACAAGTAATAATCTCTTTAATTCTAAAAAGCCCAAATTCCTTCACTCCTCACCCAGGAGCACACAGAGCCCCGAGCAGCAGCAGGCACCAACCTGGGGCACCCCAAAAGCTGCTGTCCCTCCCTGGCTCCCACCAGGATGGGTGTGTGTGCTCCCAGCTCCCCTGGAATGGTTGCCTGTGGTCAATAACTCGAGCTGCACACACAGGAACTTTCTCTCAGCTCCTCTCCAGGCACAGGCACAGCTCTTGTGAATCATCTCTCCATTTCTCACTGCTTGGCCACCTCGAATTCTGTGTTCAACCCTGCTCAGAGGAGTGAGGGGGTGATGAACTGCAGCAGCTCTCACCATGGCTATTTTGGCATTCTCCTGACAACCTCCAACAGAATCACAGAATATTCCCAGCTGAAAAGGACCCATGAGGATCATCAAATCCAACTCCTAAGTGAATGGCCCATGTGGGGATCAAACCCATGACCTTGGTGTTGTCTGCACCATGCTCTGACCAGCTGAGATAATTTCAGTCCAACAGAGGCTTTCCAATTAAAACACTGGATAGGGCTTAATTTAAGAGCTCTAAATTTAGAGTTTAAAAGCTTGGCAGAGAGAAATTCTCTGGTATTCACAGATGTTGTGAGTTCTGCTGAGTGGGGCTTTCTGCTCCAAGTGAAGTTTGGAGCTGCCTTTCCCAGAAAACACACTGGGAAATTATTGTATTAGGTCAGTGTGGAAGTTCCCACATCCCCAGACACGTCACTGGCAGAATCTGACTGGATTTTGAACTGGGCTCTCACCCATGCAGCAGAATGAAAAGGAGCACCTGTGCTGGACAGAAAATGCAAGAGCAGTGAGGGGAGGCTGATCTCTGGCTCCTTTAGAGTGAGAGCTGTCATCAGGGGCCAGATCAAAGACACAGCCCCAGCTCCTGAGTGAGCAAAAGCTGAACCAGAGACCAGCTGGGCCACCCTGTGCAATCCTGGCAGGATCCTTCCCCCAGGTGCCAGCAGGGGGGATAAATCTCCTCGCTGATTTATCCCAAAGGATTGGGGCAGGAAAGGGAAGCTCAGTACAGAAACAAACAACACAGAGTAAGTACAAAACACCCATTTCAACAGACTACTTACAGTTCAAGAAAACGAGAACAAAATACAAATCCTACCCTCACTCTTTTTTTTTTTTTCTTTTTTTATGAGGCTAGAAACAAATGAATTAGAAAGTTTGGGATATTTTCCTTTTTCCCAAGCCAGGCGCTGATCTGCTGCAGTCAAGTTTGACTTCAGAACACAAGAACTGCCAGAGAAGAGTCAGTCCACAAGCCCTCATAAAAAGCCCCTACATCATTCCACAAAAAAAATAGCTTCACACAATTAATAATTTAAAAAAAAACTCCTTTGTGATTATTTTCAGGATGTTGACTGATAGCATCCATATAATTCTTGCTTTGTGACGAAACAATTCTGAATTTGTCAGAAGTCCTTTATTTTAAAAAAATCCAGGATTAAAACCACACAAAAAGATGTTCAGAAGATCCAAATTCAGGCTGCACTAATGAGTTACAGCCACTGGAATTAGTTCCAGGAGCTCTGGAGTTCCTGAACAAACCAGTTGTGCTCAGTCTTTATCTCCCTTTTCACTCCCAACAAGGTTTCATAGTCCAAATACATTGAAGTGGGAGTAAAAACACAAATATTAGAAAAGGAGAATAGCAGAAATGAAGATGACAGTTGCTGATGTCTTCAAGAAAGCTTTTAAATGGGCTCTTACAAGAAATTATTCCACCTACCACATAAAGCAGCACAAGCTTCGCTGTAAGAAGCAGCTAACACTGAATTTTAATCATTTTCAACCTGGGTAATTATTAAAGAAAATTATTTACAAGCTCCACAAATTAATCAATCCAAACAGCAGCTTGCCATTTTCAGCTGTTCCCAGGCATTATTCCTGTCAGATGTGGGAAGGCCAGAACAGGCAGGAGCAGAAGGAGCTGAGACCCCGCACAGAGTCTGGGGGTGATGGCACCGCCCTGGCCCATTGCAGTCCTGGTTTGGGGGTGGCAGAAGAGCTTTGGGATGTTCCTGTGCACATCCCAGCATCCCCATCAATCCCATCCTTAAATCCTGCTGGCATTGGTGCCAGGACAGTGCCACAAACCCAGCTGGAACAGCTCTCAGCTCCTGCCCTCAGGGCAGTTCCTAGATATAAATAAGTTTTCCTTGCTGCAGGAGTCAACTTTTTCCCTCAGCCATAGATTAGGGAAACTCTAGAACCCTTAGGATTTGTTTCTCAGATTCCCCTGTTTCTCAAATTTCCCATCACATTGTCAAGTGAGAGGACATGAGCCAAACCACAGCTGGAAATTGGGGCTGTAGTAAAAAACTTGTACCAGCAGCACTTTTGTCAAGGATGAAGAGAACCCAGCTCCTCACCTGGCACAAACCTTCCCTGAAGCACTGAACCCAAACTCTGCATTTCCACACCTCCTCTCTTTTGGGGCTGGGAGGATTTAGACTAATTTTGCCACAAGCAAAGAAGATTTCTGCCTTGTGAGGAAGACAATAACCAGGAGTGACAGTATTCTTTTCCCACAACATTTCAGCTGCCAAATTACACTGCTACGATATCACAAGGTAAGAAAATGGTATTTAAAATTATTCAACAGGTTGTACCACCAACTCTTTGCTGAGGGAGATATATTTCTCAGCATGAAGATTAAAACCTCCTCTGGTTCTGGTAAACTTAAATGTGTCTTTATCCTTTGAATTCATCATTCCCAGTGTCTAGGAAAAATAATAACCTCTGCAGCAGATCACGATCTCAAACATCTGCAGTGCTTCATCTACACACAGAAATCAGCACGAGATAAAGGAAGCTTTTGTCAGATTTTGCTGCACTTAAGAAAAGCTGGCAGAGATGGAGACACAAGGGTAAAAGGATATAAAACTTTCACACTCAGAGAGGCACTAGATGATACCAGTATCAAAAGTCACTGTCATTTTTCTTCCAGACAACATCTCAAACACTTGAGGAGAGGATAGGGAGAAGGAGGCAGCACCTTTATCCACCATCTCAAACTCTGCACTGGATAAATAAAACACACCCTGGCCCATCCTGCCTCAGAAACACAGCGGGCCAAGGCTCAAAATGCAGATAGCACAAGGAAAAGATGCTTTCCAAAGAGTGATAAAGTGATAAGAATGAGGAGAAACAGAAAGATCCCCGTGGTCCTTTTCTGCTGCCAAATTTGTGCAGAGGGAGAGAGAAAATGTGTGACATCCACTTGGAGACAGGGAGAAAGGAAGGGCAGGGGAACAGGGAATGTGAGGATGAGAAATCCTCCTGAAGCCCTGAATTTAGAGGGCAAAACTTCAGCAAATTGTTCTTCAGCTGATTAAAAACATTAAAAAAATAACCAAAAGAAGAAACATCAACATTTTCTGTGCCCACAAGCCAAGTTTTCTCCACAGCAATGAGAAACCATGGCTTCCCACCACTGATACACAGGAGAGGAGTAATGCACATTTTTTAAATCTCAGTCTCAAATTAAAGTGCATTTTGTTTCTGAAGATGAGGTTATTCATCAGGCTTTTCTTTTTTCTCCTCCAAATCTGCATACATTAAATAACAACACATTCTATTCCACAGCAGGTAGCAATTATCTAGTTAGTGCCTACCCAAACTGAACCTACAACTTTTAAGGCAGAGCTGACATCCATTGTGCTTCTTTCTAACATCCAGCATAGAACTGAACCCTTGGAAAGAAGGATTTTGTTTCTGAAGTAGCAATAAAATCTGAGTTCAGGTCAGAGCTGCCATAAAACCAACAAACCATATTTAATGTCAGATTTGGGAAGGAACCATAAGAAATATCAAAAAATGGATGAGCAAATTCTTCAGCCTTACAGCTCTTGTGATAAAGACCTCTGCACAGATTTTCTTCTTCCCAGCCAGGAAGCCAAATTTTAATTCATTTCTTATATTTTGGTTCAACTAAAATTCACCTTGAATGTTTAAGTAAAGAAATACTGAAACCACGTTATCAGTGTGGCATAAACATGAGCCCCACTCATTATCAACAGGTTGCTCTCTCAAAATTAAAGAGGAATTTAATGACAAGCCTCAATTTTTTCTCTCCTCCCTTTTTTTCCCCTTAAATTCTTGCCCTGCTGGGGATAAGCAAGAGAAACAGAGTTTACACAAAGCATGTATAAACTATTACTTGGAAAAAAAAATAAAGTTACATACTCAGCTACTGAAAATAAGAGCTTTGTACCTCACTCCCTCAGCACTGCCCTCAGCTCCTCCAGGAACAGGACAGAGCCAGCCTGAGCTGCACATCTCTGGGGTTGGATGCCAACTCTGAGCATTAAAAACAAAATATTACAGACTCTGTGACCTGAGCAGCATTTAAATATCAAATTGGACAACAGGAGATACAGAGGGGCTTTAGAAACCATCCCAAAGAAAAGGGAAGTTTTGATTTCTGTGCTTCCTGTTGAGCTGCTTCATTTCCCCACACACAGACTTTACTCTGGCCAAGACCCAGTAAAATACGTTGCAATATCTTCAGGTTGTGACAGATTTATTTTCCATCCAACACACACCTGAGAAGACCCAACCCTGACAGTCTGGGCCTTGCATCACCTCACAGCTCTGAAAATTCCTCCTGACTCCTGCAGCACTGTGATTTATACAGGAGATTCATTCTTATCTATAGAGAAAAGCTTATAAATTATCCACACTTCCTGCCCCACTCCATCTTTATTCTGCCAGGGGAAGGTCACCTCACTTGTTTATGTCAGAGAGAGGAACAGACAAACCCGTGTGTACACACAGCCTTAATCCCCTTCATAACCCCAGATCCACTTAAACCACTCTTTATTAATTTCTATTTTTATATTCTTTAGGGAATAACAGGGGACATCCTGAATAATGTATATAATTCCACCTCCTCTGGAATGCCAAAAAAATTAGACTATTTCAAGATACATTAAGTAGCTTAGTACCAAGGCATGGGAACACATCAGCAAAGCCATTCCACTGAACAATGGGGAAAAATCACGAACACAGCACTGAAATGAAGAAAAGGAACTGGAAAATTCTTCCACACAGTGATTGTTCAGGTCATTTAAAAATAACTGGCAACTCTCAAAGCTGGAATATGCTGGTGGGGTTTTTGTGGGAGGAACAGCTCGGAGCTGGCTGGTCAGAAGTGGCAGCTAAGCCATGAAAAACCCTCCTGGACATGACCTGAAGGAGCCTGGAGAACTTCCCAGCTGACTCTGGGTGTGGGGTAAATCCCAAACAGAACAAGCTCTGCAGGGCTGGGACTCAACCAAGAGCCCAGCAGAGCTGAAGGCAGATGCTCCCTCCCATGGTTTGTTTACCCAAATTCTATTCTGCTCTGCAGCTCTGCTGCTCTCTCCTCCTCAGTGCTCACATCCAACACACTGACCATTCCCAAACCCATTAAGCCTCTTCAAAACCCAGTATTTCTTCCCCAACAGTCAAAAGAACAGATTGGCTAAAAAAATTGTTTTGAAAAGTGCTCCTTCCCCTGGACTGCTCCAACCTGGACACCTCACTTAAAAAGACATTCCTGAACCGTGCCCATCTGATGCTGCACAGCCAAAAGGATCATTATTTCCCAAAGCAGGGGAAGGAGTGGCTGTGCCATGTGTTTAATGGGCAGCTCCACAAGGACAATGGGGGCATTACCTGGTGGATGAATCACCTCATTAAACAAAGCAAGATGCACCAGGAGCTGGAGAGCAAGGCCTGGAGTTCTTTCACCCTGACTCCAGCAAGGTTTCTGTTTGAAATACTGATGCACAATTGAATTACAGTATGCATTTCTCATTGTGCGCCAAGTTGTTCACTCTTTCACTTGGTCCATCACAATGCAAAGGGAAAAGCAAAGGGCAAATTCTTCAAGTGAAAACAGTTTCATTGCATTCCTTAGGATTGAACTTCCTGTCATCCCACCAATAAACACTGACATTTCCTACCAGCTGCAAACCACAGAGTTCAGATCATGTTCTCACATAAACATTCATCTCTGACCAAAATGCAGCCACCCATAACTCAAACACACACAGGTTTTGCAGCTTTCCTCAATACCAGACTAACACTTGGACCAAAACCAACAGAACTTCCCTCACAAATTTCCCTGGACTTTGGAACAAACTCTTTTCTTTTTCCCCATGCAAGGTAAGATCCTGTTTCTCTATCCTTGATGTGCATCTGAATTTCCTCTTAAAATTCATGTGGTTCTCATTTCTGAAGGGCCACCTTGTTAAATCTTTGTTCCACAGCCACCTGTTGTGACAGCAAAAAAGAGAAATCCCACAGTCCCTTCAATTAACAGATTTAATCACATTATATTCAAATCAGAAACTAAGACAGCTTATGAATATTTCCTTTTGAATTAAAAGACCAGTTCTTGATGTGAAATGGAGTTTATGATAATTCAGAGCTTATCTGCACAGCTTGCTGTCTTTGTCCTTCCTTAGATAAACAGTCTGTGTATCACACACCTCATAAGTGTCCTGGGACTTAATCTGCAACTCAGCTAACTTTATTCTTAAAGTTTTCCCCACACACTGTTTGATTGTTAATCTTGCCTCAAATTTTCATACCTGGAGATATTTTAGAGATATTGAACCAGAGGAGCAAAAAAAAAAAAAAAATCTTTCCCTCCTTTCAAAGAAAAATGTTTAAGGGAAGCAATTCTCACCATAACTCTTGCACACTTGAGCTCACAGCCAGTTTTCAGACCCCATGGATCACTCTTCCCTCTGGCAACTTTTTCATTGGCATTTGGGACAAGCCATGTGTGCTCTCCCTCCCCCACAGCACATTCCCACCAAACCTGGGCTGAGTCTCGTGTTTTAAAGTGAGCTCAGCAGGAAAAACCTCAAGCTCAAAATCCCATTTAAGCACAGGAGAATCAGCACCCACCTTTCCTGGCTTTGGGGCTGTTCTCCACCTCTTTAAAACAGACTCATCCTTTACACACAAATTTTCCATTTTATCATTACAAGTTTCCTATGAACAACTCAACAAGGAAACAAGAACAAACATTAAGAACTTTAACTTCCCTCACTCTTGCATTTTCCCTGGATCCAAAAGCAGTCTCTACTGACTGAAATCAAAGTCCCAGGCACACCTTTTTGTGTCAGAACAAAACTGCTTTTCTCTCACACAGGTTTCATCCATCTTAATACCCACAGCTCAGAGTCCTTCTTTAATCTCCAAAATCATCCTGCTCCCTTTGATACAAAAATTCCTTCTCTGTGCCTGTTTTCTGCTGCATATCACAGGGAGACAACTCCTGTGCCCAGGACATCATCAATCCACACAATTTCTGACCCAGCTCTTTCTCCACTTTATGAAAGTGCTCTGTAAAAAAAACACAACCCTGCACTCACCTTTCTCTCTCCAGCTGAACTTTCCCAGTAGCTCAACATTTCCTCTCTGTGAGTTCTGGCCATACCATTCCCCATTAACCTGGTGTATCTGATTAATCCTCTGAAGGCTCTTCATTACCTAATTAACAGCAGTCAAAGCCTCATCACTACCATGTGCTTTCCTGGTTACACACACAAAGGCCAAAGGGAAAATAATTGAAGAAAACTCTCAGGACTGCCCTTAGTTTAGATTTATCACCCAACACTTGGCAGTTGATTTACACTTGTCCATATGGAGTAGAACAAAATCAGAAAAGACCACAATATTTTTCCCCTTTTGCTTTTGAAACATTTGAATTTATCCCTGTTCCTCCAGGTTCTGTCAGGCAGCTGACAAGCATTTAAATAATGTCTCATGAGCAAACTGAAAAGCTGGGAGGAGCAACGTGTAGGGATTTGAGGAACTGAAACAAGGAGCAGCTCTGCAGGAAAATGAATTTAATTAAAGTTACTCATGCAGGCTCTCAGCCTTAGAAATCTATAAATCTGGAAAATCATTTCCCTTTCAATTAAATTTGTATTTGTCATTTTGGGAGAGATAAAAACAAATCCTTACTGACAAGGTTTTTCAATAGTTAGAAATTAGGGGAAATTTGTAACGTGGAACTGTGAAATGTTTCATATAAGAAAAATTCAGAAAAGCCAGTGAGGATCTCCAGACCTCCCAGTCCCACCACAGCCAAATGATTCCTTTTTCAAGTTGAATGTGCAGCTGTACCAACTGGAGATGTTTCAAGGCAATGTCTGTGTTATGACTAATACCCCGAGGAGGACTCATCACCTCACTCCCACTTCTTATGCAACCACTACCAAATGAAAAAGGGCTCTCTCAGAGGGTTTTCTAGAACATCTGAATTACAGAGCTGAGCTGAGCTGTCCTCTCAGCCCCCTCTCTCCAGCACTGCCTGGAGCCTGCAGAGACCCACCTCCCACTGCCAATATCCCCAGCCAAATATATCAAAGGGTCAGAATGAGGGAAAGTGATGCTGCTGATGCAATGTCATTTATTTCAGAACAAGTTCTGGACAAGCTCATTCAGCTCCTTCCTGAATATTCACACAAGGAATCCTGAGGTTCCTCCAGTGCTGCAAACTGGGGGGAAAGGCTCTTCTAGGAGTCCCAAGTTAATTCTGTTATAACCAAATAGAGAATCTGCTGCTGGTGATTCCATCCCTGAATTCCATAAAGCCATTCCTTCCTCTCTCCCCCCTGACACAGAAAGGCTGAACTCCTGGTTTCCAGTCTTTACAGTGCAGTGTTTCAGTTAATGATCAGTTGTTCTGCTTGTGCTCTAAAATCCAGCACTAATTCCAGCGAGGGGGATCAAGGGCTCCAACTCTCCCCTGCTCAGATCTTCCTGAGAAAGAGCCCTCAGCACTCCCAGATGTGGCACTCAGTGTTCTGGGGGATCAGCTGGGTGTTCTTCCAAAATCAGCTTGGATGAAATCAAAGGCAAAGCGAAGGTTCTCAGTTTTTCCCCCAGGCAGAATTCCCACTGAGCTCGGCAAGGGCCGAAGCAAAGTCCTGAAGAGCTGATCTGAAAGCAGGGATCCAAGGCTGGGATTTATCTGTGCACACACACACACCAAACCCCACACTCTGCCTGACCTGGCAGTGAGTTATTCATTCAGAAGGAATCCAACATTGTCACTAAAAAAAGCTTCAAAGGGTGGAGAGGAATAGATATTTCACCTCATTCACCTCGGGAACAGTGGGAAGAGTAACTGGGAGTGAGAGCTGCCAAAGTTTCAGAACACCACAGACAGAGCCAGCGTTCCCTGCAGGACATTTAAAACCTTCCAGAAATCTCACTTTGCCACAAGTGAGGCTTTGTTAAACAAAGAGGGCAGCAAGTGGAATATTTGGGATTTTATTCCCTCTTCCACATCCTCTGGTCAGAAGAATGGCTACAAAAATCTGTGAGGGGATGAAGTCTATAAATTTCATCAGATCTGTCCAACTGTGGCACTCACATCGTGCATGGAAATCCTTGCTGGAGTTTTAAGAAAAGACTGGATCCTTAATAGTTTGAGGCAGTGTTCTAACCCTTGGCTTAGAAAGACTGAGAAAGGAGCTGGGGGATATTTTGCCAAAGTTATTGACTGAAATGAGGAAAAACACAGCATCATTCTTTTCCCTCTTGAATTCAATGAAAATAAAACAGGACTGTGAAAGTGAGACTAGAGATAGAAACTTCTCTTTATATTTATTTCTGTTGTAGCATCATATCCTGCTAGACTCCCGAAGTTCAGAATCCTGTGAGACTCCAGAAGTTCAGAATCCTGCAAGACTCCAGAAGTTCAGAATCCTGCAAGACTCCAGAAGTTCAGATTTCCTCTGATTTCCACCTGGCACACAGGAAATTCCCCCCACTGTCTCCTCTGAGCAGTGTCAATGCTTTGCACTTGGAGAGTTATAAAATCAGAGGAGACAGCATTTGCTCCTTTGGCTCGTTCCCTGTTTCTCTGGGATACAAATCTCTCACAGAGCTGCTGGAATGAGCAGGGCGTGGTTGGCAGCCTGTAACACCCTCTGTCCCAAAATATGGGGTTAAGATTGAACATCCCACTGTATTTGCAGCAGAGCTCATCAAACACAATGAGGAGGGAGAGGTAACTGCAGCAGCCAGGAATTGCAGACATTCCCTTGGGAATAAGGAAATCAAACAGGGGGGGCTGCTGGTCCAAACACAGGGGCTACCTCAGAGTGATTCATGACCTGACACACAGCCTCCAGCCATTATGTTTGCTCCAAGTTATTTGTCCCATTGCTTCAGAAGGCTGCAGAGACATCCCTGGAATGGGAATTCAGTCCTTCCCATGCTCCAGCACAGGCAGCACAACAATCACACTCTCCTAACTCTTGATGAGCCAGCTTAAAATAAACCCTCAGTTTTATACATGGACATTATTCCATAAAACACTTGACCTGGCTCACTGAGATGTTCATTGCTGACCATAAGAGAACAAGTTGATCAAGTTATGCTCTCCCTGAGTGATTTTACTCTCACAGGCTTTGTCTGGACTTTTGGGAGCAGCTCATTCTCATCCCAAGGTGCCCACGATCCCTCCACACTCAGCTAGAGGGATTCTGACAAACAATTAATCAGGACTCAGGACTGCATCTGCCTCCTGTTTACAGCCAAGGAACGAATTGGGTTGAAAAAGCATCTGAAAGGATAATACTTCAAACCTGATGACTTTGTGGTTGGGCTTTGTTTTCCTGGAAGGAATCTGCTCACAGATCATGTTTGAGAGACCCAACAGACAGGGAATTGATGAGCTTTTAGGTAAACCAAACATATGGTGCTTGCTACGTTCCATCTATCTGGTAATCAGTCATTTAGCAATAAAGGCACAAGAAAATTTGGCCAGCTCCTCAAGACACGACATCTGAGGAGATCAATTACAGCCTTAATGTAGACAAATTTTTCACAGCGATTTTTTTCTTCCTATTACATTGTCTTTCCTGTTCCATGGTGTTTTCATTAGCTCCTGTGGAAAATGAGACCTGGATTCTTCAAATCATACATAAAACATCAGTGAGTTTAGGGAATGAAAGGCTGGATTAATTGAGGCACTGACCAATAACAGCTCCAGGTTGTTCTGTGGGCAATTATTTTGCCAACTGTATTAAAAAACATACACTAGATATTATTTTAGTACTCTGAAACTTCTCAGAAGTGTTCCCTCTTCCCAGGCCTCCATCCCAGAGGAAAAAAGCCCATTCTGGATGCACAGTTCCGGAAGGGAGGTCAGGGTCATTTTCTGCCAAGCTGGGGACACAGAACCATACTCAGGTAAAGGCTCCTAACACCGAGATCTGGCAGAGAAGAGGGACCTGGAAAAGGCCAAACTGGCTAAACCTGTTGAAGGAGCTCTTCCTCTCACATTCCCTGCAGGATTTAAAGCTTTACTGAAGGCAAATTTAAAACTGAAACAAAGGAAACAAGAGTCAAGTAGGTATTAACAGGCAAAAAAGTATTCCAAAATTCCTATTAAATATCTCACCTCTATTCCACTCCCCAGCCCTCTCCAAATTCCCCTGGTGCTGGAACTCTCACAGGACTCCAGGAGATCCAGGCAGCATTTCCCCAGCTGGTCTGCATTAAAAGAACAACTTTAAAATGACATTTTAACTTCACTGTGCCATATAAAACCAGCTAGTGCCTGCCACCATCCTGCTTTTTGTGCACATCCCTGCTCCCAGTCCCAGCACAAAACCAGATTTCTTCACGTCACCTCCACTCATTACTGAGATGTAGAACAGTGAGAAATTATTAAAGACTTGAAAAATCAATTTGGGCATTTTAAGTCCAAGCTCAGACTCCTCAGCTCCTGCAATTTGTGTAACACAAGACGCTGCTAAGACGGCTCCATAAAGTGAATTAGAGCAAATAATTTCTTTGTTCAGCTCCAATATGCTCCAAAGATGGATTCTGTATTATATTACATCAAGGGGATTTAGCATTAATACTTCAATACCAAAGAGCTGGGAATGCAGGGAAACTGTGGCAAACTGCACAAATCAGGATTTGTTTGTCTGACTGCAGTAAACTTTCTTTAGAAGAGCACTTGACTGAGAAGCATTTTTAAAAATGAGTATTTAATATGATTTCCCATATGGTGTTTAGGAGGTTGTGGGTATGGGATTACCATTAAATATTGTGTTAGATGTACAAAAACCACAGACAAAAAAACTGAGTTTATACATCAAGTGTGGGTGGGTTTTGTTTGTCTGTTTGTTTTTATTTCGAACATTCCTCGGTTCATTTACAGCATCCTCCATTCTGAAGAGATGATATTTTAAAAGGAGCTTCAGTGGTGTAACACAGAACCCAATCCATAGTTCAATATCTGCAGTCTGGGAGCCTGACATAAAAGATAAGAAACAGATGTAGGGTGAGATGAAGAAATGTGTCTATTGAGGAGTTTCGGCGCGATTTGGCACAAAAATAATTGAAGTCAATATGCAGAAAGCAAAGCTGTCAGCAAATTGCAATGCTCGACTGCAGCACAAATGTATTTACAAAAAGGGATTCTGTGGAGGCCAGACGTGGTCTACCAGTTTAAATAGATCAGGAGAGCATCAGGATTCGTCTGCTTTGCTTCAGTGTGAAAAACACGGTTCACTGTCTTGGGAGGATTAAAAGGTTTAATAAAAAGACAATAGGAGACAAACATAAAGC
>JANRGV010000002.1:22692095-22708174 GCA_024734035.1 Alethe castanea
GTTGTTTCCAGCTTTGTTTTCCCTAGGATGGAGAAACAGAGAAATAAGAGGTAAAAAACAAATTTATTTTAAATTAAGAAACATAGTTCTACTTTTCTGAACCTTACTCTTCTTATTTCATGGTAAATACTTTCAAAGATAAACAGTGGGATTGCAGCATTATTTAGGATTATCAGAAAAGCTTAAATTTAGCCTAATTCCTTTGACATAGTGAAAGGTTTATCAGTGGTGATATTAGGAAAAAAAATTTGTAGGAGGGTTGAGAGATTTTGGAAAATGTAACTCATGGCATGTTAATAAATGCATTATTTTCTATGCCAAATTTAAATAATCTACCTCATTCCATAAAGAAATATTTAATTTTAAAGCAATGTCATATGAAAACCTTTTAAATGTCTTTGTTCAAGCAACTGCAGCCAAGCTGATATTGAGAGTGAAAACCAAAGAGATGGAAATGCAAAGTGTTCATTTAAAAAAAAAAAAAAATCAGTTCATTTCTATACCTGCATTTCTTCCCCTTAATTTCGAAGGTAGGAACCCTCTAAGGAGAATGATTAAATATGAATAAGAATAAAGAAAGGTAAAGTTAATACGAAATAATTCTGACAGTTCTGCTTGCAAAATTCCAGTCTCTTTCCAACATCCTTATTTATGAGCCTGGCATGCTGCTGGGCTGGAGCTCCTCATTCCCACAGGCAAGGAGAGTTTGCTGGAGGTGGATTTTCCTTCCCTTGAACGTGAGTGAAGCTCCTGTCTGTGGTGCACAAGTTTCCCAACTCCTGCTTCTGAGGAGTGAGAAGAAACACCAGTTAGCCCTGAGATGAGTTCTCACATCTTCAGAGCAGTGAATAATGGATGGCAGGAGCACAGCTGTGTGAAGGGAAGGAGCTGCTGGGTTTAATGCACCATCACGGACTGTGGGGAGAGAAATAAAATTATATAAATGGTGGGAGTTCCCCTGGTCAGGGCAGGGGATCCTGTCCAGCCCAGGCTGAAGGAGGCACCAGACAGAGGTGAAGATCCAGCTTAGGGACAGGGAAGGGCTGCAGAGATGTCTCTGGCAAGAGGGAGAATTCTCCAGCCATCCTTCAGCCCTTGAAATGACTGAGCACTCCCTATGTGAAAAACACGGTTCACGGTCTTGGGAGAATTAAAAAGTTTAATAAAAGACAATTGGAGACAAACATAAAGCAAAGGGTTAAAAGGGCCGGGTGCTTGGCATGTTGCCCAGAGCACACCGCTGCTGCTTTGGGAGCACCCCTTTATATACGTTTTACAATTCATTCATTTGTTACATATTCATAGACCTTCATGCATAATTAATTGTTTTTGGGAACTGTTTAGCATGGCCACTCCTTGGGTCTGCCTTTTTAGAGCACGCGTGTTTCTTGGCTTGTGGTTTTATTTTTCTCTTTATTGTTTTTAATTTGGGTGGTGGTTTTGGCCTTTTGCAGTCTGTTGAGTGTTGATAATTGTTGTGTCAGCTGCAGGATCCCCATCACCTGTTCACGGGCTGTTATCTTGATTAGGCAGGTAGTTTAAGCATACTATCTCTAAAAACTCATGTCTAACTTTTACTATTGACAAAGACTATACCCATATAGAAACGCTATTTTAACATTATACATACAGCATTTATCCCAGCACTTGCAAAGAGCCAACAACATGTCATGCATTTATAACATTCAGCCAAAATGTTCACCCTGAATGCACAAAGAGAAAACGTTTATTACATTTGAACCATGAATGTCCCACCAGAAATTCCTGTTCTGGAGCTGCTGCACCAGGGCTGCCCAGTAAGAGCACTGGGACTGGGGCCTGCAGAGCCCCTTCCACGGAATTTCCTGACACACAAAAACAGCTCCTTGTAATTCTGCCCAAAAATGGGAATCCAAACATTTCTCAACCCAGAAATTTTTGCAATGGTCCAGAACTTTGCCTTGCAGTTCCCTAATGTGGCTCATCTGAGAAGTCACATTTACTCCAAGTTTGAATTAACTCAAGATTTCTGGACTTTGGATTAAGTGCCCCCATCCCAGCTTGTGTCATCTCAAGCTCCAAGAAGTTAAAACTTTAAGTTAATAGCAACCAGAAGGCAAATACTGAAAACCAAACCCTGCTTGGAATATTTCCTCCCCAAGATCATAAGATTTTTTTTAATCTTATTTTTTACACTATCACCTTATCCTCTTATTATTGTTTAGACTAACACTTGAATTCTTGGAATTTTCAAAGACACAAAAATCCAAGTTACCAATCCTTTACCATATGAAGACAATTAATCAGAAAACTCCCTAATGAGCATCCCTTAGTCCCAGTTTCTCATGGTACCACCCTACTGCTTCCCAGAAAATATTGATGTTTCAGTTAAATGACTTCAACTTTTTTATTATTTTGCCAAATTTCTGCATAGTTTATTCCCAGTTAATTTTACCAATTCCACTCTGCCTCTCTTAAAGACATTTAACAGTGTTTTTTAAATAATTCTTCCAGCACTGCTGTATTTGCAGGATGTGACACCCCAAATAGCAAACACTGATTTTTATTCCCTTGTTTCTTTAGGCCTAATTCCATTTACACAGGGATGGGAGAGGAACAGCTTAACCTCCCAGTCCAGATCTATCCATTCCTCCTTCTGGAATAAATTCCACATTATTATTATTATTATTAATAGTAATTATTATTATTTATTATTTTTTAAATTATTATTATTTATTATTATATTCCACCTTCTCAGTGACATTGGAGATTTTTTAAAGACATTTAAAACTTGACTACAGATTTAAGCAGCCCATTTGAACACTGAACAGAAGAAACCAAATATTTTAAAAGCAAATTTGATCCTTTCCATTTTTTCTTGCCTTTTCCTTGGAAACAGGAGTGGTAGGTTCACACAGATTGCCTTTTTTTTTTTTATTTAATATCAGTTCACTAGGAATTGTGGATCACTCCCTGCTGCTTGAGGCAATATCAAACAAGCTCACACACTTTTCTAATTTGCTTTGTTCTTCTGAGTAGTGAACTTGTTCCAGGCCCATTACAGACATGTTAATTGTTATCTTAATAAAGAATGAATTTGCAAAAGTAACGCTTGTCTGCCTTGTATTCAACACACCCTTTAAGGCTCACACTGCTCCAAAAAGTCATTTAAAGATTCTTTTGGAACTGGTTTTACTTACCATTCTTAAATTTTATTTATTATTTATTCAACTGACAATAATTGCACCTCACAGGCTATGGTACTGCCACTGCTTGTTATTTATTACTTATTTAAATTTTATTTATTTCTTTTTTAATTATTAATTTTTCTCTTGGAAAAGGGAAACTTGATCAATCAGCAGCCTCAAAGTTAATTTCCCAACTCCAGGGGAAACAAGAAAGGCCTAAAGATATTTAAAACTTCAGAAGTTTGGGAGTGAACTCCTGAGACAGAGCCCCCTCCAGCCCCACACATCAAAAAAGGTCATTTATGAGGCATCACTGCAGAAAAATTCAATTAATGACCTGTGCCTCAACGATTCTGTGGTTTTATCAAAAACCCCAATATTTTTACTGGTAGATACCAAGGTATTTCTGTGACAGCCACTGGATGAGCAATTATTCACCACCTTTGCTCTCCCCCAAGGAGTTGCAGCATCATCAACCTTAAAAAACAAACCCAAGGTCACAGCACTCACAAACTCACAGCACCCAGATTTTTTTTTCCTAAATTCCTCCAGTTTTTATTGCATCCTAGAAGAGAACATGGAAAGCAGTAATCCCAAAGTCTCAATATTTGACAGTACTCTCAACAGCTGTGGTGATAGCACAGAACAGTGTTTTAAGCAAAGAAAAGAGAATTAAATGTGAAACAATTCAAGAGCTGAGGAGTTCAGAGCCAGCCCTTAACAGGAGCTCCTTTTTCTATAATTAGACAAGCACAGAAAGAACAATTCCATTTGCCTGAACCAATCTGGGTGAACCTGACCTGATTTAAGCACACAAAATAAAAGGAAAACTGGATTTATGATGCTCACATTTTCTAGGAAGTATTTCTCCTTTCTGCCTTAGCTCACTCTAAAGCCTTTGGTCTCAATACAGCAAATAAACTCAGGTTTTCACATTCAATACTCATGAAAGCGACACAATACAAAAATTAATACTGTGTTCAATTCTCTTCAAATGATTGGAAAATCAGCATTTAATTCCTGCCTGGGTACCAATAAAAAAACTTAATTACAACTCTGACTCAGCCTAACAAGTGTGAGCACAAATTCTGCCTCTCCTGACAAACTCACCCCAAAATAAAGCGGCTTCTTTGGCTGAGCTTTGGGAATTTCTGGTTTAATAAAGTTGGGCTGCAGCTTTCCCATCCCCCCTGCCCAACAGCAAATAAAGATCTGCAGGGTTTAATTAGTGACCATGTTAATAAAGCTCCTTTGGTATTATCAATCCTGCAGCAGAACTTTGATTTCCATCATTCCCAGAATGGGAATTCTAGGAAGTTTGTCCTCTTCCTCCAGCTCTCAACCACAGAAGCTAAGGAGAAACTCCAAAACATGGTAAAAAAACCCCAAAATTTACATAAAAGTACATTAAAAATAATTTCATTTTGAAAGATTGAGCAACCTTAGCCCAGTTCAATCAGAACAAGGAAAATAAGAGGGGATTTAATTTTTAGTTAATTTTCACTTAATTACAAAATCCCTCTAAATTCACTTAAAGGCTTTTGGTGAGAAGGGGAGAAGAGTGGGGATAAATTTCTATAAACACCCAGCTGTTCCCTGCAGAACATTTGGGGATGTCTCTTCAGATGCCACAAATTCTTAAAAAGTTGCAGAGAAAAAATTCCTCCAGCTTCTAGAAGGGTTTGAGGACTGGGGTGGTGAGAAGTTGATGGATTTTTGTATAATAGAGTGCAAGTGCCTGATAACATAAACCAGAAAGTTGATTTGCTGTCTGTGAAACAAAGAAAAAATCATAATAAAAATCTGTATATTCACCTTCCTGTTAGTTCATAGACGCAGGAACCACAACACCAAAACAATACTCCATTGGAGGGTTTGAAAAAGGAGAAAAAATAATTAGGCTGAGTCTCAATAGAAAGAAAATATTTTTAAAAAACCCAACTAATTGAGCTTTTTAGAATTAGATCAAAACAAGCAAGAAATGAAATGCCCTGCTTTTGATTTTTTACAGCTGTATCCCCCACTGAGCCACCTTTGCAGGGAAACATCATCTGCATTTTATATCCCAATTAGTGCATTAATCCTTCCCTGATTATTTATTCACATTTAAAAGAATTTCCTTGTTCCATTTTGTAACTTGGGAGTGCAGAGGAATGGGGAGAATGTTGCTGGGTATTTCCAAAGGAGATGCAGGCACCTCTATTTCTCTTCAGACAGATCAACCTCCTGAAATTAAGGTTAATAATCACATGTGTACCAAGAAAATTAATTGTTTTAGACTTTATTATTCATAAAAATGGGGCAAGTCCTGCTTTTTTTGGATTTCCCGAATGCTGCTTTCTGCCTTGGAAGAGATTCCTGAGTCCTGTAAGGAACATGGATCTTCTAATTCTATCATTTGGGAAAAAAAATCTTTAGGACCAACTGTAGTTAAATTCTTGCCTGAAATAATCAACAGCAATTCACTTCCTCTGAGATTTTCAGCATTTTAAGGATCTCAAAAAGCAAAGCTCTGGTGTGTAGGAATCTCACCACAACAAACAACTTTTCTGTTAAAAAATCTGGATTGGTTTGTTCACAGCAAGTGTGGTCAGGCATTGGCAGGGAGTTTTGGAGTCCCCATCCCTGGAGCTGTCCAAGGAATGGCTGCACTCTGCTCTGGTGGAACTGGTGCTGATCAAATCTTGGACTTGATGATCTGGAAGTCTTTTCTAACCTCAGCAATCTGTGATTCTGTGAAATCCACTCAAAATCCATCCAGCACGTGGAAACAGGCAACCCCCAGCACTGCAGCTGAGAAAACCATTTATTCTAAATCCTTCCCCCTTCTATGTGGGTATTATCTGGAGCAGATGGGGAAGACAACCAACCAATCATTAATTGCATCATTCCTGCCATGTCCAGGTGAGAAACCATGAGTTTGAGGCAGCTTTGCTGAGTTTTTTGCTCAAACAGCTCAGGTCAGTTGTGACCAGAAGGATTTGGATCCTCCTGGGAACGCTCCAGATCTTTATCAATGCACATTCATTCTCTCAGCAGAAATTATTTGTGCTTACCTCCAAATGAAGCTTTTTTACAGCACTTTCCCAGATGAGTGATTAAACCAAAAACCAGAAATCTCACCACGACACTCCAACAACATTTCTGTTAAAAAAAAAAAAATAAAAAGGGCATCAGATTTCTGTCAGCTGTGAGCAGCTGAGGTGATTTGTCATCTGTAAAGCACGGTGATAAAACACCATGATCACACAGGGCTTCAAAAAACAACTTTCAAAGCACTCTTCAGAGCATGCTTTGATCAAAATGTTTACACAAGGCAGCAGCTTTAGGAGAGGTTCCAGAGCATCAATCTTGATTAGGGTTATTTACCAACACAGCAGCAGTGGGGAGGCACCTCTGGAGCTGCACTTCTCACCCACAAATTCAGGAGCTGAGCTCCTTTTTTCTTGCCCTCAGAAAAAGAAGTTTTCATTAAGCTCAGAAGACAGAAGACAACAATGGGGCTTCTGGAGTTATTCGTGAGGAAAGCCTGGAATTATTAATGGAGCCAGAAAAAAGATTGCTGGGAAAGGGTGTGAAACTCTAATTTAGTGCAAAAATACAAGAATACCCAAGGTTAAGAGCAAACAGAACATGATTTAATGTAACTGTGGGTGATTGTGGAAGCAAATCATGGAATCCACCAGGGTTCTTCAAGACCAGGAATTGTGGAACCCTCTGGGGTTCTCCAGGGACCTTCAAGATCACCAAGTCAACTGAATACCCCAAATTCCCCTGAATCATATCCCAAAAAGCCAAATTCACACATTGTTAGAACACTTGCAGGAATGGTTTGAACATTTCCACTTCCACCAGCCCATTCCAGTGTTTAATCACTCCTTCAGTGAAGAAATTCTTCCTAATATCCAACCTGAACCCCCCCTGGTGTGACTTGAGGCCAAAGTATTGATCAGATTTATGCTCCTAACTCGGCCCAGCCCTGATTCCAAATAGTGCAGAAGAATTCCAGACCAAAAATAACCCAAACCAACCAGCCAAAAATAGAAGCTTCCCCAAAAGCCCCAGCCAGTTTAATTTAACCAAAACTCAGCTGGGAGACACAAAAATATTCACAGCAGAGCACATCAAGAGGCTGGGAGGAAACAACCAGGAGCACAAACAGTGAGTCAGGAGAAACTTGATCCCAAAAAACCCAAGGAGGCACCAGCAAGGAACAGCCCAAAATCTCCAAATCCTTCTGAGGTGGCTGAGCTGAGGGATCCTTTCCTAAATCTGGAACCTTTCATGTCACCAACATTGTGTTCATCTCCTCAAGTGCCACAAGGCCAGCACAAACACTGAGCAGGAAACACAAAGATAAAACAAAAAATGACACAGCTCACACTGCACCTCTCCTAATTTCAGATTTTCTTCTCCTCTCTCACTGATCAGCCCGTTTCAGCCAAGTTGCACTTATGTAAAATGAGGGTAGAGAGGCTTTATTTCAAACTCTGAGCATCCACTCCCTGCTTCAGGTGGTGTTTTATGGGCTTGCATGAATTTTGGTAGCAGAACACCAAGATAAAAGCCCATAATTCAGTTTTCTCTTGACTCTCTCTGCTTGCCTACTGCAAATCTCTGCTGACAGCCTTCTCTCCTCAGCTCGTGCTGATTTAATGCAGCTGCAGCCTCTCTCCCTCCACCTCTCCTGAAATCTTTTCTTGCTTTTAACAACCCCAAACCTTCCTTTCCACTTCCACTGCTTATTTAATTCTATGTGCAGCACGTTTGGGGTACTCAGTGCAGTAAATACTACACAAACTTTGCCACAGCAAGAGGAAAAGAGCTTTGTGAGCCCCTGAGATGAAGCCAATTAAAGGAGTAATTTCATCTATGAGTATTATGAATTAACAAAAGGAAATAATGGCTAGACTGAGAGGATCTGCTCTCTGATAAAGAAATACAGAAATTAAAATATAAATAACACTTCTGACAGTTCAGGTTTGATTAGATGGAGTAAGTTATGCCTTAAGAGATTACAGATTTCACTGTCTTGCTTTAAGTCAATTTTTTGTACATATCACACCACCCAGAGATTATTAGGGGATGAAAAACCCCACAGCAGCCCAAAACCACCTCACTGGTCATCACTGCTCCCAGCTGTGCCCCATTCCTGCAATTCTGAGCTGGAAATCAGAGTTTTGAGGAGACAGAAGCCACTGCACAGCCATGAGCCCTCTGTCACTCCACCTGAACAGGTGAAAAACTTCCAAAGCAGCAGCAGGAAAAAAAGGGAGAAGAGCACAAGAGATGCAGAACGGGAACATTCAGGTACCTGGGCACTCCTGCCACCCCACCCAACCTCAGTGTCTGCCTCAGTGCAGCCCTGGTGAGAAACCCAGAGATTCCAGCTGGGAAAGGCACTAAAATGGTCACCAGCAGCTGCAGTGGTGAGTCCACACTGAGATATCCTGGAGTCAAAATAAACCTGACAGGGCAAACACAGGCTGTGCATTTCAGCCATCCAGGTTTTCCAAAATGCTTCAAAACTGAAAAGCTTTAACATTTATTCCAATTCTTTTTATTTTTTTATTTTTTTCAGAAGTACTCAATAATTTCACACACTTCACCCTTTTTTACTGTGCTGTTCTGGGAGCAGATGAGCCACTGGGGTCCCTTCCAACCTGACCCACTCTGGGATTCTGTCATTCCAGACCTTTTAGAATTCAGCTCCAACCAAGTCTTTTGTCACCTGATATATAGAACTCGACATTTTTGGTTTCTCTACGTTCACTGTTTGGTCATAAAGGTGTCAAAGACAGCAAGAAAAATTATCTGCACCTGCCCAATCCTATTTTATATTAAAAAAAAAATCAGAGCAAAGTAACTTCTTACAAAGTCACACAAACATAAAAAGTTGCAATTCTTCTGTGAATAAAGCCAAGTTTGACAGAGCAAAGTGAGCTGTAAAGTTTAAGTCACAAATTCTTTCCAGAGTTTGAATTTCTGCTGGATATGGGACTAAGCTGCACTTCACTAAGCTGGAAAATTTTAGGCTTCAGGATTTGCTTTTGTCTTCCTGGTGCTTTTCCAGCAAGCAATGAACTTTTCTTGTGTAAACCAAGTTCACAAGGGCAAGGCCAGACTTGGGAAATTCTATTCCTGGCTTTGCACCAATAATCCAGCATTTTTCTGGTTTAACTTCATGACCTTTTTCTCCCAAGTCAGTAGAGGCTGCCAGAAAGCAACTTGGCCTCATAATGAAAGAGCAAAAAGCAAAAAAACTTGTAAAAAAATCATTAGTACTGAATATTTAGAGGTTCACAGGACTATTTCTTTATGATTTAAGCTGATTCAAAACTTTTTAAATAATAGCCATGATACCACATCACCACTTGGGAAAGTGTCCCTGCTGCTTTCAGTCAGACTGCTCAAAAATTACACATTTTCATCTGTAAAATAAAATTTAAAAAAAAAAAGTTATAATATATATGGGGAAAACACAGAAATATTTTTCCCACTTCTCTACACGAGACATTAAACAAGTTCAAATATTTCCATAAGATGAATTATGCTTCCAGCAATTTAATCACCTGTATTTAACCATTTTCAGGGAAAACAGAAAGAAATTAGAAATATAAAAACAACTAAAAATTGTTTGCCTCACTGCAGGATTTGTGGGTTGCAGGTTGTGGATTCTCACACATCAGAGCTGCTGGGGAGAATTTCCTACCCTGAATCCAAGAACTGCAGCTCCACTGAGGGGAAACCTCTCTGCAGAGCTGGAGAAAACAAGTGCAGACTCTAGAGGGAGTTCTAACTTTGCCTTATTTTTCCCCTTACAGAATTTTTATCACTCGTTCAGAAAAAAACAAATAAATAACAAAAAAATAAAAGGTGAATTTTCTCCTGGAGATGTGCTTCTTCCCCTGCCCCCTGTCCCTGGGCAGAGTGGGAGCTGCCTGGCACAAAACACAGATTTCTGTTTCCTTTCTTTTACTTGATCATGATGGAGGGGAAATGTGAATTTTCTGTTGTTTTTGGTGACTCTGGTTCTCCTTCAGTCTGCACATTTCATGCCACATCTGGGAGACCTGTGGTATTTAATGAACATGAACCCCTTCAGAGAGCAGCTTGTGACATACTGAACAAAACAAAGGCTTTGTAAAGGTATTTTACCACTGAGTTATCTTCCCTCCGAGGCAGCAAAGGTGTCTGGGCATTCCTGTGGCAAACTGCCAGTGTGGTTTGTGTGCCCTGGGACACTCCCAGCACAGAGCTGGGGCTAGCAGGGGCAGCCAGAGCCTGCCCCACTCCCTGGGATCGCTGAGCTTGGCTTGTTCAGCTCCCTGAACAAGGGAGGGCTGCAGGTATGCACTTGGCAGAAATCAGAGAATCCCAGAGGGGACCAGGCTGGAGAGGTTCACAGTGGGGCATCTGCTCCAGCAGGGTCACCCCAGAGCACAGGGCTGGCTCTGGAATATCCCCAGGGGGGAGACCCCACACCGCTCTGGGATCTGTCCCAGAGCTCCCAGCAAGATCTGCAAGGTCTCCAGTGCAGGGGGAATTCCCAGGGTCTGTCCCTGTCCTTCCTCTGGGGCCACTGCACACAGAGACAGCCAGGGAACACCCAGGGACACCCAGGGACAGACAGGGACACACAGGGACAGACAGGGACAGCCAGGGACATCCAGGGACAGCCAGGGACACCCAGGGACACCCACGGACACCCAGGGACAGACAGGGACAGCCAGGGACAGCCAGGGACACCCAGGGACAGACAGGGACATCCAGGGACACCCAGGGACACCCACGGACACCCAGGGACAGACAGGGACAGCCAGGGACACCCAGGGACACCCAGGGACAGACAGGGACATCCAGGGACACCCAGGGACAGACAGGGACAGACAGGGACACCCAGGGACAGACAGGGACACCCAGGGACATCCAGGGACATCCAGGGAACACCCAGGGACACCCAGAGACACCCAGGGACATCCAGGGACATCCAGGGACAGACAGGGACATCCAGGGACAGACAGGGACAGACAGGGACAGACAGGGACAGACAGGGACACCCAGAGACACCCAGAGACACCCAGGGACATCCAGAGAACACCCAGGGACACCCAGAGACACCCAGGGACATCCAGGGACACCCAGGGACATCCAGGGACAGACAGGGACAGACAGGGACAGACAGGGACAGCCAGGGAGAAACAGGGACACCCAGAGACACCCAGGGACAGACAGGGACACCCAGGGACAGACAGGGACAGACAGGGACACACAGGGACACACAGGGACACCCAAGGACATTCAGGAACAAACAGGGGCACCCAGGGACACAGGGAAAATCCAGGGACATCCAGGGACATCCAGAGACATCCAGGGACAGACAGGGACAGACAGGGACAGACAGGGACACCCAGAGGTACCCAGGGACACCCAGGGACATTCAGGGACATTCAGGGGCACCCAGAGATATCCAGAGACATTCAGGGACACCCAGAGATATCCAGGGAACATCCAGGGACAGACAGGGACACCCAGAGACACCCAGAGACACCCAGGGCTGAGGCCCCTCTCAGCTGGGGCTCCTCTCCAGGCTGAGCCCCCCCAGCTCCCTCTGCCTTCCCTGGGCACCGAGATGCTCCAGCCCTTGCTCAGCTCCAGGAGCTCCTGGCCCTGCTGTGCTGAGCAGCCAGAGCTGGGCTCAGCATTCCAGATGTGCCTCCCAGGGCCGGGCAGAGGGGCAGCATCACTCCAGATGTGCTGGGAATGTGCAGGATCCCTCCCTGAGCTGCTGGGAATGCTCTCCCCACTGCCTTCCAGGCCCCCAGGGAACACTGCTGGCTCAAATCCCCCCCAGCTGCAGGAACAGCTGCCCAGCTGTGGCACCCACACCTCAGCATTCTGACATCAAAGTACTTCCTCTGCAACTCTGACTGGAAACTTTAAGAGCTCACAAATACAGCACTGACTGTTGGATATCAACAAACCAAAGGAAAGACAAATTTCCAGTATTTCTGCATATTGAAGGTGAGCTTAAATGTTCTAAAATTGCAGAATTCTTCTGCTTTAAGGCACAGAAATCCATAGCAACTGGAATAAAGCCTGGAAACCCTTTATTACTGTGTTGTCCTGTTAATCTAATATCTCCTCTCACTTCTGTTATTAATTAGTGTCTCAAAAGCAGATTAAAACTTTCCTCTTCCACTAAAGACAGCAATTTACAGTGAGGGAAAACCAGCAAAACCCACAAACACACACAGTCCTCAGGGATGTTTTCTACCTGTCCAAATATTCTTTAATACACACACAACAGGATATTTGCATTTCATGTTTTTCTGAGGATAATGTGGCAAATTGCATGGACATAACCTCAAACTATCTGTAGAAAAATCTTGATAGAATTTATTATATGGGTTTTAGAAGGTATCTTATGCTACCAGAGAAAAGAGAACACTTAAGACAGCTGTCTACCTCTCAGCCTTTCTCTCTCACTTCTGAAGGGTTTTATGTTGCCACAGTAGCACCAAAACCAACAAAAAATTCATCTGTAACATCTCTGAACCATAGCTGCCTCCCCCCTCCAACCACTCACTGGTTTCATTTTGAGGAGTAAAACCACTCAAAACTTAGTCACTGGAGCAATGAGGAGGGAACAAAAAAGCAAACTGCACTTAAAGTGATTTCTGAAGGAGAAATAAAGTGAGCTGAGACAGATACTCCTTATTTTTCAAGTGCTCTTTCATCCTATTTCCCAAACTTGACTCTATTTCAAGGCAGTGCTCCAGGATGGAGCTCAGCTGAACCTGGGAGAGCTTTCCAGGCATCAGGAACTGTGCTGTCAGCACTCACTGCTGAGCCCACTGCAGGTGCTCAAGGCTTTCCCATTCCTCTGTTCCACTTTGTGGAGCTGTGCATAAGCAGAAAAAGACCTGCAATCCAATTTTCAGGAGCATTTGGGGGGTGATTTTCCCCAGAAAAAGTCAGGCAGCACAGAAGGCTGGAGGAGGAGCTGCAGCCCTCCCATCTTTTTGCTCTTTCCCTGCTTTCAAACTCTCTCCCCATCATCCAGAAATTAAGCCTTTGCACAAAGTGCATTTCTTTCTCCTCAATATTGATTTAAAACCATTTCTCATATTAGGTTCTGAATAGCAGGGGAAAAAATATAAAGCACATTTTCCTCCTGTCCTAAAGAAGCAATGGGATAATGGACTGGCTAAAAAATTGTTTTCCCCAAAGGCTGCAGCTCTTGGACAAAGACACTCGTGCTTGAGCCATGAAGGAAATTGCCTGTTGGTGTAAATATGCCAAATGCTGCTTAGACACTCGATGGCTGCTCACAAGCTGAAATATTCCTTCCTAACTCTGCATCACAGGCTTTTTATTGCTGCTGGCACAGCCTGTGACAGCAGGGAAGAGTTTTTTGGGTACTGCAATGCTGAGAATCAGTGGGATGTTGTTCGAGCAGAGGGATGTTGGCCTGAGCCAGGGTCACAGGGCTGGTGGGGACAGCAGGAACAAAAAACAGGACTTTGCTGTAATTTATATCAGAAATGAACCAGCAAAACAATTGAACAAAATATTTTAGGGTGTTATTTTGTTTTTTGAGAGAGTTACTGGCCACAGGTGAGGCACCTCCAGTGCTGTGTCCAGCTCTGGGCATATCACTGTAAGAAGGACATTGAGGGACTGGGGCGTGTCCAGGGCACAACAAAATCCAAAGTTTTAAACTGGGAGGGGAGATGTGTGCTGATGTCTGCACAAACAATTCCATGGGTGAGGGTTTCAGTGTTTAAGGCTTTGAAATGGGTTTTGATGTCTCCACTGACTTTGGGAGCAGGTTTGTGACAGAGCCCACACCCTGACTCCTGACACGGGCAAGGGGGAGTTTCTGAACTCTGGGGTGAAATGCCAGCTTCAGGGGGATGTGGTTTGGGAAGGCTGCACCTCCCTGGTACCTCAGAGTGAGGAAAGGAGGAGGGACACATGCAGCCAGAGTTTGGGATAAAAGGAAGCTGCACCCTCCAAAACCTGAGAGAGAAAACCCAGTGAGCTCTCTCTCCCTCAATTCCAATAAAGCTGCCAGATTCTGTCTCCTTTATGGACACTGGCTTTTCCCAGCAGGACTTTCCATACCAGGGGCACAGCAAGTCCCCTTTGTCCCCTCTGAAGAGCTCCCACCATCCTCAAAGCTGCACTGCCCCACACAGCTCTGCACCATCCACAACTGCACCGGGACACCCCGAGCTCCTGAGGCTGAATTCCCAGCTGATTTTTACACTCATTCCGAAGTAAATGATACTTGCACTTGAATTGTTTTACAGTCACAAGCCAGTGCATTTCAGTGAGCACTGGTGCAATCTGGACATCTGAAGGCTTGTTATGAGACACTGATGGCTGGTTAGTATGTCCTAAACATAACCTTGAGACAACGGGAGATCAGAGCATCCCATAATTACATTCCTCAGTAGGAAGCAAGTTCCACAGCTGATATATGGAAAGGCCAAACCATTCTTCCGTTCAATGTAAGCAAAAATATTCCTATTACTTCAACTGTTGACTATTGAATATTTCAACTGTTTCACTGTAAAGCACTCAGCGAGTTTCTCAAGAGCGCTTTGTAATTCCCTCCTCACTTTTAAAAGCGCTCAGGAGAGGGAGAGAAGCACAGAACAAGAAGAAAAGCTTCAGCATCCTAAAGACACCTATGAGTTATAATCACCTCCCAATCACCATCGTTAATGCATCGTTAAAAGGAGCAAATAATTCGCCTGCCAGCAGATGAGCTTTATCACAACCTTCCTGAAAACCCCTTAACTCCAAATTTCAGGGACCCTTCAAGATGGGCTAAACCTTTCCTCTAAAACCCACCCAGCTGCTTTGCCATGCACATCTACCGAGCAGCTCGCAAAGGTTTCATGAATAAATGGACACCAAGCAGCAAAAAGGACAAACCTCGAGAAATACCAACACTCGCATATGCTCGGACAGCCATAAACCAGCGAGATCGCCTCGAGCTTCTCTTCCAACATTGTACTCAAATTCGTGGGTGTGCCAGAGAAAAGGAAAAAAATTCTGAGCCCAGGAAAGGAGCTGTAGAAGCCCAGCAGATTTATGGAGCCAGCAGCCAGTTGTCAGTGGAAAAGTCATCAGCTTATTCATTAGTCTGCCTCCACACTGGAGCCATAAAGAAAAATAAAGAAACAGCAAAATCCAGTCCCTGTGACAACGTTTTAACAGCAGTGGTTAAGATTAAAGGTAACCTCCAGACCCTCCCAGCCTCCAAAATACACACTTTTATTCTAAGGTGTCCTTTCATCCTATTTCCCATGCTTTGCTGTTGTTCCAATCAGAATTGCAAAAGGACATCTCCGCGGAACTTAAGAGGATTTGGGGGACATCAGAAATACTCTGCACATCCGCATTAGGCCGCTAAGCCCGCTCCAAGTGCAGGGGATTTCTTCTCTTCTTTTCTGCTCCATTCTGTGCAAAAGCTGAGGTGATGGGTCAGGAGCATTTAGCACCTGAGTCCCAGTCAATGAACGAGCTGCTAAAGCGTGGCTTAAACCGCTCTCAACAGCACAGATCCCAACACCTCTGAAAAGCTGGAAATCCCCAGGGAATTGCTGAAAAACAGCGTCTAAGCAGGTCATTTTGAAAGAGTCAAACGAGAGAAATGAGGAGTTCAAGGCATTTTTCAAAGGACAGCAGAAATTCCGAGAAGGTCCCTTCCAACTTGAGATATCCCATGATTTTCCACACAGAAGTTGAGAGGGAGGAGATGCAAACAAAACACAAAAGTAAAAGCTGTGCTATGCAGCTGCGTCCTCCACCTCACCACATGGACACAGCACCGTGTCACACTCCGCAGATTTCTCCAAGAAATCAGGAAATCCAGGCTTTTCCCCCGAGGGATTC
>JANRGV010000002.1:22721985-22733921 GCA_024734035.1 Alethe castanea
ATAATTATATGTGTATATAGTATATATATATATAATTATATATATATATTTAGTCCGGAGCTCGTGGAGTGACTTTTAATGACATTTTGAAGTGCTAAGGCACTTGGAGTGTCAGATTCTTTATTGGTCCCAGTGTTTCCCTGCAAGCAGTTGCTCAGATATTAAACATCCCCTCTGCCAGGGCTCACAGAACAAACACTGAGCCCACTTGATATGAGGCAAATGTTTGATGTAATTCTGTTTCAATTAGTTTATTCTTGGCACTTTTACACGTGTATCTGCATCCAAACCTTCACGGTGCAGCAATTATTTACTTCATCTTCTAATTAATAAGTGCTGAGTCTTGAGGAATTGGTTCAGTATCTGCTCTGGGAGAGCTGGAAATGTTTTCCTGGAGCAGAGAAGGTTCCAAGGAGATTTTAGAGCCCTTTCCAGGGCCTAAAAGGGCTCCAAGAGAGCTGGAGAGGGACTTGGGAAAAGGGCCTGGAATGTGATTTTAGCTTCCCTACCAAGGCAAAGGCTGAAGAAGACAGAACCCAAAATTCTTCATCCCCTTAGGTTCTAAAATAAAAAGAGTTGGTGCTCCATTGAATAATCTTAGAGAGCGACAGGAAGTTCTTCTGCTTCAGAAATAAAACCTTACATGACTTTCCAGAGCATTTATCCTACAGAAAATGTTTGTCTTAGACCATCTCTCTGAGAAATTAATAAAAACATCCCAAATCAACACTGGAAACTTCCAAGCTCCAGTTCTCAGCTCATCTCCTCCACACTCCTGACAAGCCCCCAGCCAGGGATGGGATCTTTTCAATATTTGCCCATCACTTTCTTCTCGAAAGAGTTTCACATTTTGAGAAAATCGAGGCACTTTTCAAAGGACCAAGGGCTCGTCCTGCTGTGCTGTGAGGATTTCTCTCCACCACTGCCACCCTTGGTGGCTTTGCTGCTGAGAGGACTTTGGTGTTTTGCTTAGGAATGAGCCAAATGGAAAAAAAGGTGACAGCAGTGCCTTGTTTCAGCAGGGGAAACCTCACCTGGACATTTTTACTACTCTATTCTTCAAGATCTGATTTTATTCTTGAAGGAGCCGATAAATTCCCAGCGAACTGAACATCCCATCTGCCCATAAAGTCAGCTTTTAGCACCAAGGAAATTCAGTATTCCTCCTGAATCCTGCAGCCTAAACACAGAACCTGGAAAACTGTGAATCTGGTGCGTGGGGAAGCCAATTATTTTCCTCTTGCAAGCTGATTTATATTATAATTCAAAATGCAAACAGAATAATTCCAGAACTCTTTCTTCCAGAGGAAATACAGATAACAAGATAATGCAGGGAGGATTCATTTCCTACAAGCTGCTTTTGTGTTGTTTATTGAGCTAAATAAACATGAGGGATGTGTGAGAATCACAAAGCATCTTCCTGTGGCAAGGTAACTGATAGTGGTGGGGGTTTTGCTTTAGATTTAAAACAAGGATTAGAGAAAAATAAGAAAAACAGGACAAAACCCAACTTGGAATTGTTCCTTAATTTGGCAGCACAGAAGTTTCCCCAGCAGTTTTGCAGGGCAGGCTTTGCCCAGGTGCCTCTCAGCAGAGATTAAATCAGGGTTTCTTAATTTGGGTTTGCTCAGAGCTGTGGTTGATAATTCACCTTTAATTGTTATTCATTCCAGCCACTCTCTCCCTCTGCCTATCAGCAGTTAATGTGTTTAGACAATTAATTAGCCATTAGTAAAGTCCCTACTGTAACCAGCCCGTGTCCCCAGGCATTTCCAACCGGAAATTTGCAATTTATAGTGGGATTTTTCCAGCTCTGCAGGTTCCAAACATGTGGGACCAGAGGGCTCCAGAAGGCCAGATGTGAAATTCCTCAGATATTCCTGTCAGAAAATCCCAGTAAAACCAGTGCTGATGGGTCCCACTGGATCCTCAGCATCCAGACTTTGTTCCCTCCCACCTCCTCCTCTCTTGACACTGCCCCGGTTGGAGACAGAAGGATTTGGGGCTGGAGGTTGGGCTGAGCTGGGAATTGCATCTTGGAGCATTCAGAAAGCCAAGAAAATCCTAATCCAGCTCAGACCAACCTCCAGGAGTAAAGCAGGGATTTTCCAGCCTGGGCATGGAGCTGTCTCCCTGCACCTGGGATTGTTCCCCATCAGCAGAGGTCTGATAATGCATGACCAGATGATGTCCCTGTTTTCAGTGGGAGCAACCAGCAATTTGCAAGGAAAATAGCTCTCAGTTTGGTGAAACATTTCCTATCTCCAGAGATTCCTCTGTTTCCAAAAGACTTTGTAAAATAAAGGACATTTTCCTGTGTCTTTATCTGACCCCAGCAAGGAAACCCTCCTATTAAAAATTCCCTGGAGAGGCAAATAATCCAAACACTTCTGCAATCCTAAACAAAAGAAAACCAACAAACAAAACATCCAATGATTCCCAGCTCTGAAGTGCTGGAGTTCTCCAGTTTTGCAGGAAAAGCAGCAAATATTTGTAATCCAAGGATTTTCCTGCAAGCCCATAATGACTAAACTGGGATGGATAATCTCAGTTTGGGAGCAGAGCTGCCAGCACCACCTCTCATGGCAAGAAGGGACACCTTGCTCACCTTCCCACTTTGCCCTGATTATTGGGATAATGATGGAACTGCTTGGAAAGGATTCCTTAGAGTCTGGTATTCCAGTGGAATGTGGAGCTTGGGGAAATCACTGTCTGGCTCTGCTGGAAATCAGGGCACGCCCAGAAATAACTCCCCCAAAGCTGTGATACCCTTCAGTCACTCAAAACCTGCATTGCCACCCTCTCAGATGGTTCATTAGTGCCTTGGCAGCAAATTCCAGAGGTCAAGAGAACACTTTAGTGCCCCTTAGATGGAAAACTCTTCTTTGTGGACACAATTGACACCAGATTTTTTTTTTTTTTTCCCTCATCTTGAGCCCATCTGTACCAACACATCTGGGGAAAAGCACAATTCCATCCTCAAAGGTGTTATAAAATTAAGATATTTCCCCTAACATGGACAATGAAATGTTATTTCTGAGGACAGAGGATAAACCAGGAATTTACAGGCAGGGTTTTTGTTATCTATTTCCTTCCTAGCTTCACAGGGAAAGGAGCACTGTAAAGTTCATGCTCAAGAGAAAGGTCACCACTCAGGGTACAGCAGAGGCTACTCCTGAACAGAATTGTCAGGCAAAAAAGTCTGAGCAGCCACAACTGCACATGGGATTTCACAGCTGCTTTGCAGTAACACTTTTCTCCATTTTCACTACATTTCCTGGAGAAGGGCTTATAAATACTGAGAAAAGACTGAGGAATAATTCTCCATTCTTTCCACGAGCGTCCATAAATATTCTGCTGCTCAGTTTGGGACTGAAGCATGGCCTGACCTACAGCAGGGCTCAGGAGAGACTGGCAGAGGAGATGTTTATTATTTTCCTGCTGACTCCCAGCTGTGGGATCAATGCAAGGGGGAAATCCTCCCTTGCCCTTCTCATGCACGGACATTTCAAGCATTTCCACTTCTCTCAGCACCCTCAGAGATCTGACACAAGCCCTCACCCAGTTTTCTCCCCCATGTTGTGTTCTTTGGGTACTGCAAAAGTCTGATTTGCACGGAAGTTCACAGCTCAGGCTGGGCCTTCTTCACCTGAGCTCCCAAAAACAGCAGAGATGGCAGAGGAGAAAGGCCCTTGCAGAAGGAGCACTTGGAAAGAAAAGAGTCAGAATTTTTTCTGTATTGAAGGTTATTATCAATAAACCAGCCTGTATTTTAATAAGTGAGCTACTGCATGACAATGACAGAATTCAACATCACCTTGAATCAGGCACTCTTCAACCCTTTAAAATACACTCCGAGCTCATCTTTTACATAGTTACATGCAGCTAGTTTAGCTTTAAACAACTCATTTTCAACATTTCTGGATAAGCTGAAATTGCCAAGAATGCCAGGAACCCCAAAAGCAGTTTCTAATACTTTTTCTAGAAGGTGGGAGCTGCCCTGACCCTCTGCAGAAGCTGGATCTTGGTGTTTTCCTGGAGCATTCTCCTCTGCTGGACTGATTCACTCCCTCTATTAAGCAGGAAACTTTAAAGCTGACATTTCTAATTGTTTCAGCTCTCTTTACTCAGAGGTGTTTAACACCAGCAGTGTTTTCTGAGCAGGCCCTTTGGAGCTCTCTCACAGAGGAGAGTTTGCTCTGCTAAAGTGAAAACAAACACACCCCAGAACTGCTGTTAGAAACTCAAGTGCTCAGAATTAACCTTTTATTCAAGAAAAACCAGAACCCACTGTGTTGGAGCCAGCTTCTTGCTGATGGAAGGGAAGGAGGAGGATTTTTGTTCCCTGTGGAATGAGCAGCTCTGAGGAACACAAAGCCAAACCTTGGCAGAGTCATCTACACAAGGGATTTATTGAGTCCAGTGGCTCTGGGAATAATAAAATTCCAGCTGTGCAGGGGAGTGAGGGACAAGGAAGGTGTGGGAATCACTCCATGCATTTCCAGGAATTCTCAGCATCTTGAGGAATTGGTTCAGTTTCTGCTCAGGGAGAGTTGGGAATGTTTTCCTGGAGAGGAGAAAGTTCCAAGGAGATTTTAGAGCTTCTTCCAGTGCCTAAAAGGGCTCCAAGAGGGATTTGGGAAAAGGGCCTGAAATGTGATTACAGCTTCCCTACCAAGAAGACAAAACCCAAAATTCTTCTTCCTCTCAGGTTCAATGATAAAAAGCAAGGCCTTGGCTAAAATAAACCCATGTTTATGTTCTATAATAAAGGGTTGTCAGCACACTCTGCTCAGTCAGGCTTGGAAATCATCCAGCATTGCTCCTGCTTTCCTTTCCACCTCCAGGATAATTGGAGTTATCCTGCAATTCACCTGCTTAAAGTTCTCATTCTCAACCTGGAAACTTCCATAAGTGCTTTTTATCCCTCACAGAAGGGTTTGGGTTGGAAGGGACCTTAAAGCCCATCCAGTGCCAGCCCTGCCATGTCCTTCCACTGTCCCAGGCTGCTGCAAACCCCATCCAGCCTGGCCTGGGACACTGCCAGGGAAATCTTTCCCATTTACAGTAGGATCTCTGATAATTTGTTCTGCCCCAGCAGCAGCAGCAGCAGCACAACCAGCACAGCCAAGCTGCACTGTCCAAATAACACCCAAACATTTGCCTTTTTTTGTCTCGGGTCTGAAGAAAACTTCCATTCTAATTGCAGCTGCAGTCTCTCATTGAAACACAGCTTCATGAAACATTCCATGTTGAGACACTTAACTCCAGCTCCTCTTTTCTCAGGTCACTTTTTCACTCCATTTCCCTTTGTAGGAAAACTCTCCCAGCCAAACCTCCCTATTGATTGATATATGGGAGACTTCTCTCCAAGTCAATAACAGCCCAGAGCAAGAATCTGTGCCTCTCTGCTGTTATTTATCCATAAAGAGCTTTATTGAGCTAAATTGGTGTTCAGTTTAGCTCTCACAGTTTATAATTTTATTTTTTTTTACCAGTTGTCCTTCTTAACTCTGTTGGAATCTGCTGCCAGCTAAATCAGGCCAGAGAAAGCTTAACAAGTGAATGACAACCATAATTCAGTGTTTACTGCTTCAAACCTTGATCTTGCCATTCCAGCAGCAAAATTCCTGACATATTTTGAAATTAGGTTTCCTTGCAAAAAGCAATAGGCAAGGAATAATAAAAGGAGTGGAATGAAGGGAGCAGGGAATTTAGGATGTGCCCAGCAAAAATCTACCAGCTGTGGTTGGGGTGCAAATATCGTTTCACACCATGCTGCAAAATTTCTCCCCAATTTCATCAACTGCATCCCAAGACAATGTAATATTGAAGGAAACAAACAGAGCTAAATCACTGAAGAGATGATTATTTGTTCATTACTTAAGACTGTGTTTGAATTGGCAAAAATTAGGGCTAAAAAAAAATACTCCCTGCTCACTAATTAACTCTGCATCTTAGCTGGCATTTTGTTATTTCTTGGCCTCAGAATCCTAGAACTGGAACCGTAAAAAAATAACTGGGCTTGGAGGGTCATGCTTATATCAGTTCCCTATAAAATCTTTGGTTTCTGGGATATTTCTCCCCTTTTTGCAGTCTTAGTAGTGATTTACAAGGTAAAAATTCCACTTTTTTTTCTCCTAAGATTACACTGTGATTTCACTTCTTTTTGATTTTAATATATATAATAATGCTTGATGAATATGATGAAATATGGTGAATAATCATGATCCACAACTCCAAAATGGTGTGAAACTCTGGCAGTTATGTGGTGTTTAGGAGCCAAAGTTCTCAGACACATTCCCAAGTTTCAATGTCAAGATTGAGCCCAAATAACTCCTGTAGAAAAACCCAAACCTCCCCAAAAGGTGCATTTTCCATCCTTGAAAGGTTGCCCTTCAATTTTACTGCACGTTTAAAAGACTTCCAGAAACTTTCCAAGTATTGTAAACACCTCCAACCTGTGCCCAGAACAAATCTTTGCTCTCAAAAGCTTCCAGAGATTTAAAATTCCTGGGGTGTCTCAATCTCAAATCCTACCTGGGGCAGCGGTAACACGTGTAGGAATAAGAATTTCCAAAAAGGGTGTAAAAAACCTTTTTAAAATTAACAGTGTAAACCCTGCCCTCAGGGCAATTTCTGCCTGCTGCTGTCAGTTCATGTTTGGTGACCCTGGCAGTTTAAAATCCTAAAAACAGGATGATTTCTCCTCTGCATTGTGATTTTCAGTAATAAATCCTGATCTCCTCATTATCACCATGAATATCATATAATATCATATAATCCCCTTTTTTATCCTTCTGAGCACTTGGTTTTAAAGTTATCTAGCAGTGAAAAGCTCCCAGGTGTTAATTGCACATTGTGTGGGATAACTCTTGCAGCTCATTCCCTGTTACCTTCCCATTAAATTCCATGTTCCCATCCGAAGGCATCAGCAGGAGCAGCTGATAAAGCTTCCCTGCACCATTAATTATTTTGTAGGATCTTCTCCTTCTCTTAATTGTCCGACCTGCTCTTTTCCTGGGAGCAGGGAGAGGCTTCCCAGAGAAGCTGTGTCTGCTTCATCCCTGAAAATATCCAGGGAGAAGTTGGACAAAGCTTGGAGCTTTGGGACAGTGGAAGGTGTCCCTGCATAAAGATATTCCTATTTATTAATTTAAAACTTAAATTAATCATAACTCCTGGTTTGAAATACCCAAACAGTGTTGGTTAGAGCTGTCTATTCCCAATAAAAATGTGGCCAAGGAACAGGGAATGAGCAATGCCAGGCTGGTTGCAAAGTCTATATTTCATTTTCTCCTCTCCAGCGAGTCCCCGTGGCTCCTGCAGTGAATAATTGGCTGCACCTTGTAAAACACGAAGTGAAACATGTGCAGAGAGTCTGTTCTGTCCACCCAGACGTGTCTGTGGAATAATAAAGACCTAAAGATTGCAGCTGGCCGTGGCAGACTCCAAAATCCGGGCTTGTGAAGACACTGGGATCATCTTTATGGATTTATCTGGGGTAAGCAAATATAATTAAAGGATGGAGACACCAAGAGCTGTCTGTGCTGACAGCTTCAGACCTGGGATCCACTCTCAATTTAACGAGCCAGTTAAAGAAAATTAACAGAGTTATACCCTGCTTGAGTGTCCAGGAGGTGAATTCAAAAGGGATAAACAGCAATCCAGGGGAACTTGCACTGCCCAAGAGATTATTCAGGCACTGGGAGAAAGGAGATGACCCTTCCTGATTTCACACAGCAGGGTTTTCTTCCTGAGACAGAAGAGTCAGAAATTGCATTCCAAACCCCCAGGGAAGGTGGGGTGTTTTCCCCCCCAGTTCTCTCACTGCAGGCAGCTCGTGGTGTGCATCATTTCAGCTCCACTGAGCCTGAGTCCTACAGCTCATCTTGGGAAAGCTATTTTTAAATAGGAAATAAACTCTGTTACACACCAAAATCACCCTCAGTAGCATCACACTTGTTTATCAGAACACTTCAGCACAGGGCTGGGACTGCCTGTGCAGAATATTTTGCTAAATATGAGAATTGAATTAGTGTAATAATTGATTTTTTTAATAGGTTTTTAAAAGCTCTGCCTTCCAATCCCCTTATTCTTACTCTCTAGTGGTTGATGCACTCGCCTTACATCCAGGTTTTATGGGTTTTGGTGCTCCAAAAATAATCAATATTTAAATTTAAGTTACATGTAACAATGCACTACTAATGCTTGAGAAGTTCCTACATTTGATCTGTTGGTATAAGGCCTGCAGTTACCATTGATCAAAACAGACATTCCCTTTAAAACACAGGTAATAGTGGGTGGGGAAAGAAGAAAAGCTGCCTGAACCAAGCATTTAAACAGTGAAACCATCAAAGATTTCAGTTTGAAGGGGCCATCTCCACTTTGGAATGAGCAGGGTGATGAGGTCCTGGGATGGGCAGTGCCTGGCAAGGTGTGAATTCCTGCTCCTTGCTGGGATTCCAGCTCTCATTGCTCATTCCCTGTGCTCCCAGGAATTCCTGGAGAGCAGCACATCCATGCCCAGCTCCTGGTTATTGCCCCCTCACACCGAGCAGCTCCAGGTTTGGAGGAGAATTAATTTTACACAGCTCTGTTCTGCTGAAGGCCAAATATTCCTGACAAACAAGGTGGTAAGAGGCAGCATTTTGTTTAGTCAGTATTTTCCTTTAACAGTTCAAAGTAGAGAAAAACTCTAAATTTTTGGTTTTGGTGAAATTGTGTGGTTTGAAAATTCTCCTTCACCTAGCAGAAAAATATAAAGAAAGCTAAATTAATGCTGCCTGGGGGAAATTAATAAATTAATAAAGCTTTTGGTCAGCTTAAGCATAGTTATACAAGTGATGCCTGTCCCATAGATGTGTTTTTTAAATAGGTCTGATCAATTCAGGAAGATATTTGGATATCAATAACACAAACCAGCCCACTCGAATAATCAGGAATGAAGACACCTTCCAAACCTGGGATAAACAATCCCTTGGGATTGCTTTGAGTGCTCCAGCTGATGGTAAATCCATTAAAGAATTAAAGAAGGTGAATTAAAGAATTAAAGAAGGTGAATTCCCTGCTTTTGGGGCTTTAATTACTCATTGCATGTGCCTGCCTCATTCTGGGAGCTTGTTCTGCTCTTGTTTACTTAGAGGCAAAAGTTGCACCCTAAAATTATTTAACACTCTGAGAATTAAATAGTGGCAGGACTGACAAGAGAAGAGGACTAATTAAATATGTCAAAAAAATTTTAAAAAGAGGGTGGATTAGATTTTTCAAGGCCTGAAAAAAACCACTTGGAAGACAACTGACATGTTAAATCAGATTTCTAACACCAGTTCTCCAACAGATATACACCATAAAGGCAAGAGTTTTAACAAGTCAAAGATTGACAACAGCTAAAGAAAAAAACCCAGCCAAACAACAAAACCCCCAAGTTCAGTGAGCCTTTATACTCCCTTTAGATGAAAGGGAAAAGAACATTTTCCTTCTCTAATATTTTTCTACTGTTTTCCAATATAACCAAATAGAACCAAGGAGCATCCTTGGGACAATCCTTACCTGTTGGGTAGTGGAGAGAAGATTTCTTTCCTTGGTTCCAGCAGTTTGATGGGCTGAAGAAGAGAAGACAAACAGTTGGATTCCTCACTCCTAGCAGGAAGCACTTTCTTTCCTTTGGGGCAAGAAAACCCCCAATTTCTGGTCCTGCTGCTCTTCCTGCTTTCCTAAACCCCAGCAGCTGCTTCCCCCTGAGGGTTTTCCCTCCACCAACCATTTCCAGCTGCTCAGGGCTGGAGCCCTTGGATTTGCTTTGTTAAAATATTAATTATGAGCCCGTGGGTTGATTGGGGACATCTGCCCCAGGTCACCTCCAGCAGGACCAATGTGGGTGCCTGGGGTGGGGAAAAATAAAATTATATGGATTGGGTATTGGAAAGATGATTGGTAATGATGAATGAGCTGAAGAGGAAGTAATTAGGTTGGATGTGAGGAAGGAATTCCTCCCTGTGAGGGTGGGGAGGGGCTGGGAAGGGAATAAAGTAAAATTAACAAAAACATGAGAACTACAGCCAGCGTGATGTGCATGGTTTAATGGTACCTTGGCCTTGGTCCTGAAATTCCCAAATTTCAGGATCCCAAATCTCAAGTTAACTTTATTCTTTCTGTATTTATATTTATATTAATTATATATATATATGACCTCAACATTTGATGATCTCAGAGGTTTTTTCTTTAATCTTTAATCTTTTTTCTTTAATCTTAATGATTAAATAATTCTGTAATATAAATATATATATTCCTGTGGAGTGTGAGTAACATCCTGGCTTTTGACATCAAAAAAACCTCAGCAAAATATTAGTGACTATTGTACACCACTTTAGCAGCTGAACCTTTGTGAATGTGACATTAAAATGCTCCCAAACCCTGCGTGGGGAAGTGTTTCATGAGTAACTGCTAATATTGCACAGCCTCAGCTGTCAAGATGAAACAGGACAAAAATGGGTGCAAAATCGTGTTCTCATCTTTTCAGAGATTAAAAAACCCAGCCTGAGGAAAAGCAGATTAACCAGTGCAAAAAGCACTTGGCTGTGGCTGCCCTGGTTCATTCCGAGATTTGCCTGAACGATTTCCAGACTCCTGTTTGGTGTGAGGGGGTTTCAACACATTCAACAAATCAAAATATGCGTTTTCACTCCATGAACTTCCGAGGTGACAAATTTGAAAGGAGCCTGGATGTCATCACCCCCTTTCTGACAAAGCAGGAGAAAAGCACGTGTTGGTAAGGGCTTGGGATTCACCCTGGGTAAATCAGGAGCAGAGAGGGGAAGAGCGAGAGGAAAGCAACCCTTGGGTGTCCCTGGCCACGCTCTGAATACCTCAGCGAACCTGGAGCATCACATTCCCTTCCTGGGAGCTCTCTGGCCACTTCCTAAACCTGATTTCCTGCAAATATTTGGGAGCCCGTCAGCTGAGGGCAGGACAGAAGTGGGATGCTAATGGCTTTTGGCTGGGAGTGCAGCAGATGAAAACTCGCTGGAAGTGTCTCCTTTAATAAAGCAATGTCATGCCAGGCCTCCCCTGGTGCTGGCCCGTGGTGACATGAAAAATTATAATGGGGGAAATGCAGAACTCTGCAGATATAAATAACTGGAGACCCTCAGAGAAAATTTCCAGCCGGGGCGGTGGGAAAGTGTAAACGTGTTAAGGAGCTGCAGGGAAGGAGATTATTGCCACCTATTGACAACAGCACTAAAATAATCCAGCCTGCTGGCTCCTGAGCAGGAATTCCTCCCTGGGAGCTTTGCAGCAGGCTGTTCCTGTTGGATTTGTGTGGCAGGGGATACAGGGATTGGGAACAGCAGAGGATTTGATGGATAGGACCCCATCTGAGGGGAATTTTTAAATAACCCAAGACTTTAGAGAGGTGGTTTAACAGTGATTGAAGACTTGGCAAAGCAGTGTGGTGCTGCTGGATCCAGAGGGGTGGAGCAGGCACAGAGGAAGGGGAATGTGGTAAATCCATGGAGTGAAGGCTGGCATCTCACAGGAGCAGTGGTGTTTCTTCCATGGGATTTGTCCCTGGAGCTTCTGGATGGATCCCACTGCTGCTCGGGGAGTGCTCAGCCAGAGACAGCTCAGATACTGCCTGGAAAGTCCTTAAAACCTGGACTGGAGAATGAACACAGCCACAAATCAAATCAAATCAAAATAAGCAGCATTCAGCCACACAAGGTCGAAAATCTGGGTAATCCTTTACCAGGAATGGCAATCCTGTCATGAGGCTGATTTCAGCCCAGCTCCTCAGAACAGTCCCCGTGTGATCTCCCTCCTCTCCTGTGTCCTTTCAGCATTTCAGATCCCAAACTGATGCCTTAGGATTTTAGCTGTTATATTTCCATCTATTTGTAACCCTGCAGTTCTTTAGTGTGTAACTCTGAACTCCA
>JANRGV010000002.1:22734212-22755913 GCA_024734035.1 Alethe castanea
TTTTTTTTAACACATCCTACAAAACAATTAAAAATTAAAGCGCTGCAATTCCATTTTCTACAGCTTAAGTTAGCCATTTCAGAAGTGCCTGTAAATAAGAAAACTTCAGAAAGTCAAAGGTCCAGCCTGATTGGTGAGGAACTAAAAGAAAGGATAAATAAAAGAAAACAACATTTTCAATAGAAAAGCAGTTGTGCTTCCTACTTTAAATTTGTTCTTAAAAAGGATAACAATTTAGATATACCAAAATTCTGCACTCATTGTTTTGAAGCAAACTTGCTGCTGCAAAAAGAACATTCCCAGGTGGATTCAGTGGATTTGGGAAGGCACCAGGAGGAGGGCAGGACTGCCCAAGGATGACAACAGCATGTGGGCACTTGGAGTCACCAAGCCTCCAACTTTTTTCATGGCAGAAGAGAGAGGAAAAGCCAGGAAAAGTGGAGTTTTCAAAGGGAATTTCATGAAGCAATGAGCTTGACTTTGTTTTAACATCACATTGTTTGTTCTTCACAAGATCAGATTTTTAAATGCCTTTAATGATATAGATAAATGCTGGTGAGAATCACTGAGGCTCCACTGAAGCCAATTACAGCAGTGGAGCCTCTTTAAAAGGAAAATCTCATTTTCTTGTTTAAGATGTAAACGCCCTGAATGAGTAGAACCCACCAAGGATCTTACTGGGGAAATTACAGCAGCACCTCAGCTCTGAATTATTAATAAACAACATGCAGTGGAATTATTCACCCAAACAAGCCATGTGTACATTAAGAAATATTTCCCACAACAAGGTTTAGATAGAAGGCACTGTGATTAAATGGAGTTTAATTAACAGGCACAATAACCTAATCAAAAGGAAGTGCTTCCATTATTAGTCAGTACCTGCTGTAGAACAACTCTATTGTGAACATCCACTGGATGTTGAGGAGCCACAGAACCAAATTCGTTACTGAAACACTGAAATAACTGAATTTACCTTCACAGAGTGATCATGGTAGTTACAAATTTCAATTTTAAATGCTTTCATTCCACTGAAAAACAAGATTCAGGAACAACACGTGTCACTGGAATAGAGGAGTAGGTGATTAAAGGGTTCTACAAGAGAGTATTGGGAAAGTCCAGATCCCTAAAAGTGGTTCAGGTAAATAAAATATATAAACTTACATTATTTGAATCATAGAATTCCAAAATGTTTTTAAATCCATTTCCTCTTGTCCAGTCACTCTAGGCCCTTGTGGTGTGCCATAATGGCAGCAAACTGGAAAAGAGAAGATGAATGAATCAAGAAACTTCAATAATATTTAAAAATAAACCAGATACTTTTCACAAAAGAATTATTAACTGCAACACATTTCTGTAGATCAATAAACTGCTGCCACTCACTGAAGAATTTAATTTTGTATTAGAACCTTCATATCTTCTGCAAATGAAAGCAGCAAGAGAATGCTGCAGTATTTCAGTGCTGCACCACAACAAACTCCTCTGGACCAAATTCCAGGATCGCAGTCAAGGAGAATAAATTTTTCCAAACCATGGAAATGTCTCCTGCTGGTTTGGCCTTTTTTAATCAAAGCTGCTGCTTTCCAAGGCGAGGCTGTGGAGGGCAGCTGGAGACAGAATTCTCCCTGCCCTGGGCACAGAGCTGATATTTTGCAGATATTTTCCCTCGGAGGGAGGAGGAGATCCCACATCCCCACCATGTGAACCTGGCTAAACCCAAGGAATGCAGCTTCTGGTAGAAAAAACACCAGCTCAGGAAAGACTTGTTCTACCTCTGCATTCATATAAGAAAATGAACAGGTTCAGTGGGGGTTCTCATCATGAACAGCTCTCCATAAACCCCCAAAGATTGGCTCCAACATTCCCTGCCTGAGGATCTGCTCCCATGGCCAAATCACCTCCAAACCAGGTTTAAAATCTGGGCTTGCCTGAGTTCTGCACCACAGCTGAGCTCCTATTCCTCTCATTCTATCAGTCTCCCCAAATATTTGGTGACCCTCAGTTATTTTACTGGTTCCTGTTTCTTACAATATTCTGCTTCCAATTTCTTTTGTTCTCTGCCTCACCATCAGGTCTCTTCAGCAATTTATAGCCCTAAAGTTCACTATATATTATACAGAAATGACCTTTCATATAAGTGGGTTCTCCCTGTACCATTTACACCTCTACTTCCAGCTGCCTTAAGATCCTGGATTTTCCTCTTTTTATTGCTTGGGTGCCTCTATGGTGACTCCTGTGTGTCTCTATCACTCTTAAGAAAATAATAATCTGTTTTATAACCTTGCTTCAGCAAAGCTGTATTTATTACAGCACACTGAACCACAGGAATCCACAATTCCACAGGGGAAAGAAGTTTACTTGGTATGATAGCAGTGTGTCTCCCTTTATTCTGAGGCAAGTAAAAATTAGAGTAAATCAAATAAAAAAAAAAAAAGGCTGCACAACAGGAAAGTAAAAGGAAAAGAGGTGCAGTGTGACCATTTCCAAATCAAAGTGACAAACAGGTTGAAGTCATGATCACATCAGTGCAATCAGACTTAGAGGACTTCCAAATTAAGGTTTTATTCATAGTAATGCTTTTATTCCTGCAGCACCAATGGCAGGGAATGATCCCTCAGCATTCCCACAGGAGATGGGAATTTGTGGGATGTGTTTTCCCCAGGATGTGGTTGCAGGTGTAAATACAACAGCAAAGCAGCTGAATAACTTCATTTTTAGCATCACTAAAAGCATATTTGATGATACATCTGAGTAACCACTCAAACATTTTGCAGACCAACCTCTGTCTGTTCACTGGGATTTCCAATTTCAAAAATACAATCAAATGAAAAAAAATGACCCAAGAAATTAACTTTACACTTGAAACAGAAACACATATACTTGAGACAGAAACACATTTTCCAATTCCATTTACCACAGAGTATAGGAGCTCCATACACTGCCTTTTTTTTTCTTTTTTTTATATCCCTCCTCCCTAAGTTCCAGATTTGTGGGATTAAACATATGACAGCCTTTGCTTGGAGTTTGCATCACTAGGAAAGATTTTCTAAGGCTGTGGAGAAAATGGAGATTAGTCCTGCCTTGCTTTACTTTTGTTCCAGACACATTTGGAGTGCACAGGGGAGGAGGAAGCGCTCTAAGGCAGCGCCAGGAAGGCTTAGCCCCATTTCACACCACTTAATCACAGATTACAAATAGCAGGGGACAAGAAATCAACTCTTTTTCCCATTCCTAAACATTCTGGAGTTTGTTTCTAAGCATGTTTTCCTCTGAGGAGGAAATAGCTAATTTAACATGCTTATTAAGACAAAGGGATGAGCTCTATCCTGTTTTTAATTGGGTTGTATCAAACCTAGATGGAAGGGATGTGTTTGTGGGTTCTTTACTGCAGAGCAAATAATTTAATTTACCGTTTCCATTCTGCTCATTATTAAATCCACTGCAATTTAGTACCTAAATTAATTAATACCTAAACAACCGTGCAAAAAAAAAAAAAAAAAAAAAAGTAAAAAGTCCATGAAGTTCAAGAGTAAACAGCAGGGATGTGCACTCCACTAATGTTGGGATTCTTGTAGCATTAGCTGGTTTTCCATTGCAAGAGTTCACAAACACAACATATGGACCATAAAGTGCTGCACATTCCAACGCAGAGCTCCCAGGGAAAGAGGAATTTAAATCTTCACAGCCACTCACAAAATCATGGAATGGTGTGGATTGGAAGGGAGCCCTTTCACTGTCCCAGGCTGCTCCCAGCCCCAGTGCCCAACCTGGCCTTGGACACTTCCAGGGATCTCCAGCTGCTCTGGGAAACATCTCCAGCCATCTCCCAGAGTTGCTGAGAGTTTTAAATTCTCAGCATCAGTTGTAAAACTACTTTTCACCTTCTGCTAATGCTGCACATCCAGATGCATAAAATTTGAGGAATATGTCGTGGAAAATAAATCCTGATTTTTTTTCATACCGATGGAATTGGGTTTGGACACAGGCAAGAATTCTTTGAATTCTGAAGCTCCTGGCCCTCAGTAAAATGCAGAATTCTGAAGAGAAGGAATTGGAACAATCCCTTTTAGAGAGAGAGGTTCAGGTCAAGGTAAAATTGCTGCCTCACAAAAGCTCCATTCACCAGGAGCAGAGCATGAGAAATTGCTGCTGTGAGATGAATGCATTCCCCTCATCATATGATTAATAAAAAGATAATGACTCCTTCAAAAAGGCAATGGTTTGATATTATTATTTTTGCCTGTGTCACGCTGGAGCATGTGGGCAAAGAAAAAAATCCTTACCAAGGCAGAACACTAAATTCTTCCCCTGAATAAAAGTTCAAATACCATTAACTAACCCATTGTACAGATGAAAAAGGCCCAATTGAGACTAAGAATAAATACCTGGAATTCCCTCTCCTGCTCTTCATTTTGGAGACACGAAAAACCATCACACTTGAGGCAAAGTAATGAGTTGCCGTTGCTTTTTTGTACAGTTTAAATGCTCAAAGTGCTTTATGGATTTTATGGTGCCATAATACAAAATTTGCAAATATGTAGAACATCTTTAGCATTAGGAAGAGATTTTAAATGCTAAGCTTAGTTCAGAAGTCCTAGGAACAAGTACAACGTCTTGCAAATGGTAATAGATAATTTTTAAAGCAGAATAAATGCAGATTTTGATAATTAATAGCTTCCTAATTTGTTTTAGAGAAGATTAATGTTAAATAATCAATCATTTTTCTTTTTTTGGAGGGATGTACACCTGTTTGGACTAGTCTACCTGATCTATTTTTAGCCCATAATGGATTTATTTGCGTTACCCATAAATAAAATAACACAACCACATCTGTAGCAGATCTATTGTCACCAAGTTAGGATGTGACAGTGGCACTTCCAAAAACGTCTCCACCTTCTGCAAGCTTTACTGGCATACCACAGAGAAAGGTTAAAAATACCAATAAATAATTATTCCAGAATCATCATAGCAGTCAAAACACATCATTTTGGCATGGCAGAACCATAATTAATGGCAGAATTACTCTGGTGAGCAGGAGGTGGGCGCCCTTTGGTTCAGGATGGTTTTTATAAACCAAAAGGTTTCTCTGCTGTTCCCTCTTGAAGATTTGTCTCATTTTTTTGGGCAGAGCCAAGCTGAGACCTTGGATTAAAGATGCCAAATTTCATGGCACTTAGCACCTCATGCCTTAGGATTTTAGCTGTTATATTTCCATCTATTTGTAACCCTGCAGTTCTTTAGTGTGTAACTCTGAACTCCATCCAGTGTCAGCTGCTGCTTTCCCATTTTGCTCAGACACAACAATTCCTCTCCAGGCTGGCAATCAAGGACACCTCACTGCCTCAGGCCCCAGAGATGGAAACAAAAGTGACTTGTGGGGAGCAAACTTGGGGTAAACGACTTCATTACCTGGAGCTGTAATTGGGAGATTAATCCCCAATATGCAAATTAACCAAACTTTAAAAAGTGTGAAAACCTGTCACCCCTGGTGCATTTTGGGTGTAGCCCCATGGGCGTTTTGTCTGCCCTAAATGTACCTGAATAATTCAATAAATAAAACTGCTTTTTATTGCCTTAATTCTGTCTGGGCTCTGTTTTTAGGTAGCCCTGGAAAAAGGCGTCAAAACCCTCTCCCCCTCTGCCTGTCAGAACTCAGTTTATTATTAGGTACATCCAGTGTGATTCACTCCTGACAGCCCACTGATTTCTCATCTAATTTGGGTCAGACAGTGCAGATGGAGACCAGTTCCCTGCCCCATCTTATCCAGTCCCCAAATTCATTTGCTATTCAGTGGAAATCCAAGCCCAGAAATTTTTATCTTTCACTTGTCTCTCAAGAATTCCCTCTCTGAACTTAACTCTGTCAGACAGACTGGTGAAAACAAAAACTCCAAGAGGTTGGAACACTTTCCTGCCATACTGCAATATCTGCAGAGCCTTTGCTGTGGGTATTAAAAATATTCATTATTATTTAGGTGTCCTTCAGGAGTCCTATCCCTGGAACAGGTTAAAATGAAACTTGTTTGAACAATCTGTGTCGTGGGATGCATTTTTGACTAAATGCTAATTAGAATCTTAGAGTTTGGTCTGGGGTATGATTAGAGAATCTTGGAATTGTTAAGGTGGGAAAAGACCTCCAAGATCATCAAGCCCAAATATTTGACCAAGTATGACCCTGCCCATATCAGAAAGTGCCACATCCACTCATTCCATGACTGCAGATATCTGATGAAATGGGGTAAAAAAGGCTAAACACAGTAAATTCTAAATTTTTACAGCTGGATATTTAGGAGAAGTAATTTTAAACTAAGAACTCAGCAAGGTTTGAGTGTGAATCCACTCACTTCCCAAATTACTCTTTGTATCGCCAACTTTGTGTGCTAAATTTGAAAGGAAGAGCTCTCAAAAGAAGGGATTTCCTTGAAGAGCAACGCAGATGGCAGCAACGAGAGCAAAAAACAAAACAGATGAACAAATCAAAGTTACACACAGCAAATCCCGAGCCTGAAGTCCCCAGGAACAGAATCTGCACTCTTGTGCAATCCTACAAGTTCTTAATTGGCCTCCAAGATTTGCCTGAAAATTTCTGGTCAACAGAAAAATCAAAGGGAATGGCGAAATAATTGCCTAATTAATTGACTTTCCTGGTGGCTGTAAAATGCTCCAAAACTTTCCCAAGCAGGATTTCAGAGCTGCTAATAAGAGATGGCAGGTGCTGAAGGTGACATTGACAAGCATTTGTCTGCAGCCAGCAAAGAAATACGGCCACACACACGCTGGCATTATTGGATATTAGAGGTTCTGCCTTCCAAATGTCATATTTTAAATGTCATTGGATTTGCAGAGAGGGGAAAAAAATAAAATTTTAATGCTATTTTAGTCGTGTACCTCTTGTTGAGCCTTAAAATAATGTCAGTTTTTACGAACACTCTTAATAGTATGCAAAAGTAATTATCTGTAGTCTCTGAGGTTCGGTAGCCTTTAATAATGAACTGAGTCATTCCATATCCCAAATTTATAAATGGTGATTTGCAGACTGGAGGGGAGCATAGGCATCAGAGCAATGAAGGAATAATCAAGGACCACAAAATTCTGTGAAAAATAGCAAATTCAGATTAATTTATCTATAAGTTATTAATAGGATTTACCAATCCTGAAGCCAAATTTGACCAAAAATCCAGTAACATTTAATAGTGTGTTTGGTGGGGTTTAAGCACCCTGATTTCACAGCCAGCTTTAATTTCACTGTGTCAAAAGCTGTTAGGTTAAGACATTAGCAATGGTTTGGTCTTCACTGTAAATATTTAATGTTTAAGATAAGCCTTGTTCATCTCTGGAGGTTGCACAGAGGGTGGTGATTCCAAGTGGGTGATTCAAACCTTCCTGACCCGACTCTCCAGGGGTCATTCCTGATCATTTCCTCCACCCAGCAATTTCAAACAGCACCCAGACAATTATTTTCTACTCAATGTCTAAAGAATAACTATCTACACACATCTAAAGAATAGCTATTGATTCTTGGAAAGCACAAGAAGTGAAATCGAATCTCAGGTTGGAAAGGCTGTAAAAATAAATACTCAATCTTCAGAAGTGAGAGGGGTCTAATCAGAATCCCTTCATCACACATTTTGCTGTTTCTGTTGGTTGGGATTCAGGTAAAGGTGATGAGCTGAGGGTTTGGGCATCCTCTGGAACAGCAGCAGCAGCTCCAAGATAACTTTTAGGAGGGGAAAGAGGAGTTTTGCCCAGTCCTGCTTGGACTCCCAGGTGCTCCAGGCTGAGACTCCAACCAGGAGCAGCACAGAATTCAGCTGAGCAGCCCAAACACAGCCATGGGAAGCTGGCTCGGGGAACAATTAGGGAACAGAATGAATGGAAATGGCTTTTGAAAGAAGACAATGAGCCAATTGGTGTTATTATCCCTCCCTGGCAGCGTTCAGGTTGTTTGGCAGCGAGCCAGAGGGATGGGTTTGGTTCCTTTCTCCCTCTGATTGCCTTCAGACATCAGGCCCAATAAAATAATTTAACTTATTCCACCAGCATTGCCAAACCAACCCCTCTGGATATCCTTAACTCCTGGTAAGGTGAGCCCACAGCATCGTCTCACATCTGACCACGCTCATGACTAAAACTATAACTCTTAGAATGATTCCAATTTCAATTCTGTCACCTCTTGTCATAGTGAGTCACAATTCTTGTGTTTTACCTCTGGCTGTCACAGCACTGGGGCCATCCTTTCTGCACCCTCACCACAATTCCAGGAGGTTCTGTAACTTCCCTGCAGCCTGGTGGGCTCAGAACTTTGCAGCTTGGGAATCCCCCTTTCCCTGAACCATGAAAGGAGTGAAACTCTTACATTCTATTAAATCAAATTTTACCTTTTCAATTACTGGTAAATCACTAGAATAATTTGCTGGATTACTTAGTGCAGTTTTTAGTTTTCCAAACCAGAAGGTTGATCTCACTTCCTTTCCAGAGCTGTCCCACTGCCCAATAAATTTCTGTCAAGGTAGAATTTTTTCCCCTTGATATAAAAATAAAGTTTTCTCCCCTTTTTTTCAGCCTATTCCCTACCTGTGGCTCAGATTTCTCACCTTCCTCCTTGGGCAGGGCTGGCCCCTGCTGCCCCATCCTTGGCTATTTCACCTCCACCACCCTCCAAGTGGGGCTTTGAAGGATCTTTTCACCCTGGGCATTTGAAAACCCCACTTGAGTCCACAATGAGTTCCTGGCATCCCCCTTGCACTGTGGTAATTAGCCCCATGTATAAATTAACCACACAATTAGAGAAAATGAAGTGAGTGGTTCTCCAGCCTTCAATATTTCACAGAATTATTTTAATATTGCATTAGGTGACTGTTTCTATTATGGGTTTTGTTTGGGGTTTTTTTCTGCTCACATCAACTTTTCTTGGAATATCTCAGCTGTGAAAATCATTCTGAAGAATGATTAGACTTTAGACTTCATGAGTACCCAGAAATTTTGGGTGTTGCTCTGTTAAATCTCTTCCAAAAGCAAATACAGGAGAAGTGTCCCAGCCTGTCCAAGCCCAGACTCGACCTCAAGGAAAACTCCTGCAAGAATTTAGGGAAGTACTGCTTGAGACAGATAGGGAACACTCAGATGTTATAAACTGCCTGTGCCTAGGAATAAAAATCAATTTAAAAATGTAAACAGCACTATCAATGCTATATCCTGCTGCACAGTTCAGGTTACAGCACATTTCTAAAATGCAAAGGAGCTTTGCAAATATAAAAGTCTTTCATTCCCTCCTCTCCAAACCCTGTAGCTAAAACAATTTCTGACTTAATTCCTTTCCTCCACCACTTTCTATTCCACCCCCTCTCCAACCCCCATTAATACAAAATGTGCATTTTGGAATGGTTGGATTTGATGATATTGTTGTTGTCCAACCTTAATGATTCTTTCATTCTGTGAAGTTTTGTGTGTGGCTCTCTGGTGAGATGGGACCACCATGGACCTTTGAGACCTTTCTGGCCACATTCCTGTTGCTCTGGGCTCTCCACCCTGGTTACTGAGCCAAAAAAAACCCTCATTCCTCTTTTCTCAAAGCCCCAGCTGAGCCATGCAGGACAGGTTTTCTGGGAAGGGCTGCCCCTCCCTTCTCCTGCTGTACACTGGAGATCTTGTAGGTCTTTTCTCCATCACTTCAGTTCTGTGCAGCAACGCTGCCTATCAGTGCAAAAAGCAGCTTCTCCCCCTCCCTGCTCCTTTGGAGCATGCACAAAACAGCTGTCTTTAAAATTCCTTGAAGGATTGTGTAATCTCAGCAATAGCAGGGAGCACTTGGGAGCGGAGTGCATTTCAAAGTCTAATAACAGCAGCAATAATAACAGGGAGGCACTGAGAGCTCAAGGATGCTGTGACTTTGAGCACAGCTCTGCTGTGGCTCTGAGAGGCTCTGCTGCAGTCAGGCTCACCAGCCAGCTTCCAACACAGCCCAGGGAACACAAATTAGATTTTTATTTCCGGAGGGTGGGCCTGGGCGAGGCCCGTGTTGAGTGCAATGAAGGTGTTTGCAAACTGAAGACTCTTCAATCAGCTAAATGAGCTTTTGCACCTTTTCACAGATCCAGGTGCTGTTTCCATTAGACTTTACATGCTTTTGGTGTGATCTCACTTTGGAAGGAATAATCAGGTCAGCTAAAAGGGAGCCAAGAGTTGATGTTGACACCTGTAGTGCAGCCAGACGCAGGGATTTGGGTTTGATAGTTGTCTGATAAAACATTTCTGATCTGTGCACACAGAAAATGATCACAGGATGCACCACGAGAAGGCAGCAAGGCTGATTTAGGGCAAAGTGGGCAGGGGTGACCCTGGGAAAATCAGTGGGCAAAAAGAATCACAGAATGAATGAATCACAGAATGAACAAGGCTGGAATAGATCTTTGAGATCATCAAGTCCAACCTAGGAGCTCACACCTCCAAGAGAGGGTCCAGGTCAGCCTGGAGAAGGAGGAAGGGCTCCAACAAAACCAAAACCAAGTGAGAACCAAAACTTCTTCCATTCAGGGTCCTGAGTCAGCCTGAAGGGAGCCAAAGTCACTTGAAAGTTGAGAGATGTGTTCTACACACGACACCAATGGAATGGGAAACCAAAGCATTGATCTCGAAGTTTTGGCCAAAAAAAATCCTGTGTGATGAATGACAAAAGCTGAGATCAAATGTGCTGCCTTTTATCCCCATTTTTAAGGCCCTGAAATCAGGACAATTTCAGTGGGAAGCTGAGTCTGAAATATCAAACCCAGCTCCAGAAATCTCCCTCTGTAGGGAAGATTTGCTACAGGGAGATCCCGTGGGACAGATAGAAGCTGACAATTTAATAAATGAAGATGGAAGCAGAACAAGCTGACATCTTAATCAGCTCTTCTTCTGGAAACAAAGGCACTGCACAATTTCCTTCCTTATCCAGCTCTTTCTCAACACCACTTGATCATATCTGGCCACAGAAATTACTCTTTGACCTCTCTGGCAGCTGCTTCTCTTTACAGCAATTTGTTTTTGCTCCAGCTCATGTTTCCAGGGAGGCAAAAAAACAAAACAAAACAAACCCACAAAAAAATAGAAACAAAACAGCAGCACTTCACAACTCTACATAAAATTGTCACTGACCCAAATGTAGGAATATCACTCCCTTTTGTAAGTCTCTGCTCAAATAAACAGCTCTCAGCATGTTTGCAACCTGCAAAGACCAAGAGCAGGAGCTCTGAGCAGCAGCCTCTCCTCTAATTGCTTTCCCCTCCACCAGCAGCTCTGCTCCCACTGGTGGGCCAGAACAATTCCAGGCAGGGATTTTTAATGTTCCCACCCAAATCGTGCTCCGTGGCAAGCTGCTCCTTGAATTCCTGACACTGTAATGGTGAATTCATAAAGCCCCTCAAATTCAGAGGGTTGGGGGATGCCAGCACAAAGCCTGGCTGGGATGATTCACTTTAGAGAGGCTCCTGAAGCTCACATCAAATTTTAATAAGTCTTTGACTCTCTTTTGGAAATGTCACCTCCTAATGACACCGTGCAAAAATGCTGCTCCTCCTATTAGCTCTGGCTTTAAAATGCTCAAATGCTCAGCTGGTGGTGCTTGCTAAGCTCAAGAGAAGAGCCCAAAACACCAAGGAAGAACATTCTGCTGCTGGGATGATGTTGGGACATGCAGCACCTGCTCCTGCTTTCAGCTGCACCAGGGAGGATCTCCCTGACTCCGGGGTCAGATGGAAAACCCAAACATTTATGGAGCTGAATGATTCTTTTCAAAGCTGGGGAAGAGACTCATCTGAAAAATGGCTGAGTGCTCAGCAAAGTCCTCCTGCACCTTTCAAGCCCCAAAATCCCACCTGAAGAACCAATTTTGCACGTACCAGGTGACTGTTCAAGGCAGAAGGGTGGGGGATGAGACAATTACAGAATTATTAATGCTGGAAAAGACCTCCAAGATCATCCACACACAGCCCAGCTCCCCTGGTCTGGGGACACACATTTTACACACATTTTGTGTCCTGGCCACTCCACCAGGTGCTGCACCATTGCTTTTACACAAATAGAGCCACATCAAGCCAACCACAAATTATCAACTCAGAAGACTCCAAAGTTTATTTTTTGTAGTGGAAGAACTCAACCAGCAGAGGAGAGAAGGTGACTGGGGAGCAGCTGAATTAATAAAGGAATGTCTGCAGGAAAATGGGATTATTTGCAGAGGGAAACAGCAACAAAAAGTCTTTCTGTGCCAATCTAAGTCAGGTCTCAGCCTGAAGCAGCATGAGCTGCAGGGATTTCCATAGTCCTGGAAGGATAAATAATGCAGGGAGTGTACCCACACCTGGCTGGGAATTACAGCACTCCTGTGACAGGAAAACAAGGCTTTGATGGCCCAGGGGTGCCCCTGGAATGTGACACAGCAGAAAAACCTAAATTAGAAACAAGGGACTAAAACAAACTCAGTTTGTAGGTGCAGAGTGGGAAATGTAATCTTATTTTTCACCCCTTGCCATGGGCAGGGACATCTCCCACTAGAGCAGGTTGCTCCAAGCCTTGTCCAACCTGGCCTTGGACATTTCATTATTCATTAGAAAATTGTAGGGTTTTTTCCATGGGAAGGACACTGTGCTAGAGGTACTTAATTAATAAAAAACCTATTTTTGCTATTCCCCTAATCTCAGATACAAATTCATTTTCATCCTGTTACCTGCTGGTAGGAAAGACCAGCCTTAGCTAAAGCCTGATCTTCCCCCTCCTCCCCTGGCCATCACCTTGTTAAATCTCACTAACTGCACAGGAATTCCTATTTTTAAAACGATACAAAACACAGATGAACTTGTAATATTTCACCCCATGGGCCCAATTCACCCCAAATTTGCTTCCTGCAGGATTGCAGGGAGCACAGCAATGCCATGGGGGTGGGAATCACATCACAGGGATGCTGCACTGGGCACAAAATTTACTTCTAAGACCCTTTCATCTGTAGTTTCATATCTATTCTATTTCCAGCTCCCTTTGTAAGGGAGATAATTTCCTCCTTTCCAGTTTTACAGGGATTGTGAGAGGCAAATGAAGAACAATCCTGCCCAGAATAAGGAAATGTTTACATGTAAAATTAGTATTCAGGAGCAAGAGGAGCTGCACAATCTGCTGTGCACGCTTTAAGCCAAGAAATTTCATGTGAACATTGAATTTTTTATTTTTAGTTGTAGCACTGTGCTTGAAGAATTGACAGCTGAGCTCCCTTTTGGGGATTCAGCTTTGTGTACCAATTTAGTAATAAAATTAACTTTCACAGCACATTTCATGTGCAAACACTTCTAACAAAATATCAGTCTCCTTTTGCTGCTGTATCATGAAATTCTATTTTCTTGTGCCACATCAATCCCCACTTTTTAGGTTAGAGGTCAAATGTTGTATCAGGAACATAAATCCATTAAAATGTCGATAATTAGAGAGGTGCCATTTATAAAACTCTGGGTGTAACAATTTCCTCACAGTGTGTTGGTAAGAATTAATTCTGTTCAATTAACATCCCAAACTGAAAAAGCTGATAAAACACTGATAGGGAAATATGAAAAATGATGCCCAGCTGCAGTTGGCTATACAGAAAAAGCTGAATGAGGAACTGAGCTTCTAAAAATAGGTTTAATTTTTTTTTTCTTTTTTTTGAGTAGTATTGAATTATTGAATTGGATTCCACGAGTGCAGGATTCAGGAGATTCAGCCCTGAAGGATTTACCAGAAGATCAGATAAATATAGGCAGAGACATGAGGAGAAATATTCAGACATCACCAAAAGCTTCCAAGCAAAACCTTGGGTTTAAACCAAGGGGGACAAACAATGCAAGAGTTCCTTAATTAGAAAAAGCCTTAATTTTAATGAACTTTCCAGAACTACAAGTATTTAAGACCCCAGCAATTTCCACCAGCCAGGACCTAATGGGTTTGGTGAGAATCTTGCCTTCAGCTCTAAAGCTCCTGAGCATTCCCATCATGTCTGAACCCATCCCAAACCTTCCCAGAGAGTTCATTTGAAATGTTTGGGCTTTGTTTTCCAAACCCCCTCTGCAGATCAGCCCCTGCTATAAACCCAGCTGAGGGCACTTAGATTTGAGCAGGGATATTTGGAAGCCAACGTTTTTAAGACCACTTTAGAATTATTATTATTATTTCCATTCTTTCGTGGAAAACTGGAAAGAATCAGTTTTCCTGCTTCCTAACAAGTCATGGAAAAACTAAAGGTAGCAGTTACTCATGGGGTAAAGGCTGAGCAGTGAGAGGCAAACACAAACCTTTGAAGCAATAAAAAAAAGTGTTTCCAAGCTGTTAAAATTTCTCAAGCAAGACCAGGAAAGATTTAGGAGTCCGTGGATTTATTGCAAAGGCACATTTTTGCTGGAATTCAGGAGTTTTTTGAGCTGCAGGGGGAGAAAAATGGGATTTGTTTCGTTAGGGTAAACTGAAAATAAAAGCAATAGAAACCCTCTGTCCATCCCTGAGCCTGCAAAGCTCTGCTGGAGACTTGCTTAACTCATCATTTGGATAAATGTTTAAAATATTGCAGACAGAAGAAGAAAAGGGGACAGTGGATCCAGAGGGGATATTCCAGAGGCAGCACTTGTCCTGCATCCCATGGGCATCAGTTGGTCCTTCCCAGTAAAGAGCCAGGGGCAATTTCTTTCTAAACCTGTACTGGTTTATTGATTTGGGTCTTCTAAGTCATGTCTAACATTGCATCATCCCAATTCCTTGGCATGCAGAACCCAAAAGATTTAACCCATCATTTACCACAAAAATAAGTGTTCTAATGAAAACATCCTGTGCAGAGACTGCCACAACATATCAATACTTCATAAGTTGCCTGTGTTGAGTCCTCTATTTTCAAGAAGCTCAGGAATTATCCTCTGGCCTCCCTGGGAATGACCCAGGAATGCCTCAAGGGCAGAGGGAGCTGCAGGGGGATTCTCCACCTCACTCCAAAAATGCTTCCCTGTGGCTTAATTTTCAGTTTATTGTGGTGCAGAAAGTTTACAAGTGAGAGTTCTAAAATTCAGCTTGAAAAATGACAGCTTGCCCTTCTCACTTTCACTCTGGACCAACTACAAATAATCTCTCCCTCTGGCTTTTTATTGTTTTTATTTTGATTATATTTTAAACAGGTCCATTTAGGAATATTCACCAGCTCCTCCTTATCCGTCTTCTGAATTGAATTTGTTGCAATGTCTCAAAATGCTGATTGCAGATAGCTCTGCATCATTTCAGCAATTAATTGCTTCTTAAACTCTTGATTTGGTGGGGAATGTGTGGAAGATTTCTGCAAAGGCTGATGTGGCTGCTCTTAGAAAATTGAGAGTAATGCTTTCAAATTAGAAGTCACTGAGCCAATTCTTGAACAGAAAGCAAGAGGCTGAAAGGTCCATGGGGTGAATGTTCAGGGATGTTTCTGCCTCTCCACAAGTTTCTACCTGCCCAAAAATACTCAGAATTCTATTTTCCCTGGAAGAAATATAACCCTGCCTCTGTGGTTCATCACAGTACATGAAGCAGGGGAAAAAAACCCTCTATTTATGGATAACCAAATGGTTTGTTGTGCCATTAGTTACTCAAACTTCAATTAAATGCAGATTTAACTGAATCCAAAGTGGTTAACTTTGGAGAATTAATGATATAAATCTGGAGTCTCAGGCAAGCAGTAAGATCCTGAAATGAAGGAATAGGTTTGCAAAGATGCAAAAACTTCCCAAAAACATATTTATAACACAATTTCTGGAGCATCCTCATTGTAGTTTTTAGATGAACAGTGACAAATAATTTTTAAAAACCTGGGTTTTGCATGGTTATGATGCAGAATATATCCCATATCATAAAATCATGAAGCCAGAGAATGGTTTGGGTTGGAAGGATCTTAAATATGATCAAATTCCAAGGCCTGCCATGGGCAGGGACACTCTGCCCTAAACCAGGTTGTTCCATCAGCCTTGAACAGGGATTTAAATTCCATCTAATTCCTTTCCACTCTGAGGACTTGTTCACCCTGGTGGAAACATTACAAAAATCTCTCCCCTGCTTTTTACTCTCCTCTGTAACAATTCCTGCCTGCCCACCCTCCCTGATTATTTCTCACATTCTCTCACGCTCCAAACATTGCCTGGCAGGGTCAGATATTTAGAGGCAGTGGAGGATTCATTTTCCAGGTAACACAGCCCTTTTAATTGCAAATTCACCCGAATTCAGATGAAGAGGAATAAAGGGATGTCACCCATTTCAAATTCAATGAGAGCAATTTATTCCACAAGGAATGAACTCTGTCCCCACAGCCCAGCCCAGCGAGCAGCAGAGATGGAACAGGGAGAGCAGCAGCTGGGAGAGCTCCAAGCCATGAATTTGCCATCAGAAATGCAGCTCTGTGTCTGACAGCACCACCAGATTCTGGTTTTTGTTAAAACTGGGAGACCCCTGTGGTAAGCTGGGTTCATCAGTGGCTGAGCAGCTCCCAGCTCACTGCCAAGGGGACACAAAGGAGGAGCTGCACCCAAAGTCACTGTTAAAATGGCCAGAATTTGTTGAGTTTTGTAGATTTAAAACCAATCCTCAACATTTCCACACACCACCAAATGTTGTTTTTGTCACACATTTGTGTTCTGCACAGTGATGCTTCCTCCTTCCACATGGCACCATTAATAGAGGGATTGCAGTGAGAATAATTGGATTACTGAGAAATAGAGGGTTTAGATTAATGGAGAAATAGATGTAGTTTTTGTATCTCTGATAATGATTTTTCCAATTAATTTTTCCATCACACTTATTACTTTTGATCAATTAGATTCAGACACCCAGGGTCATATTATCATATATTCATATTTTCAGTTAAATTGCAGTTTTAGCAGCAGAAAAAGAGACAGCTTCAGTTGCTGGTCCAGGAAACTGAGGCAGAGAGAGGCAAAAATTCTCCTGAGAGATCCCAGCTCCTCCTCATCCATGGTTAGGAGGGAATTTGGATGTGTAAATCCCACTCTGGCCATACAAAACAAGGATTTGTTCCTCGCCACAGCCAAACCAGCACTGCTGATTTTGCTGCTTCCTCCTGTACTTTGCCCTTCTTTAAAAGCTGTTTTACAGAGGTTTGAATATCATCAAGAAGAAAGTTTACATTTCAACACACTGAAATACTTGACAAATCCCCAAACCCAAGGAAATTCAGCTTTAGGGTTGGCAATCCAGACTGACACTCCAACCTCGCTGCCACAGCCCCAACTCCTCCTTGCTTTTGTGCATTAATCCCAGACCTCTCACTTCACTAAATACTGACTTTTTTTTTTAGCAAAATTATAGTAACAAGTGCTCCAGTTTCACTAAACCCCAGTACCTACAAGATTTGGATTACTAAAATATCCTTTCTGCTGCTGGTGTGTGCATTTGGAGATAAGTAGCAGGGTGAGCAGGCTAATAATGGCTTGGAATCTCCTCTGGATAGTTCAGCACATCTCTAATTTCATTGCAACTCTTTTTCTCATTAAATTTAGATGAAAGACCAAGACATCTATTTCTTTTTTTTTTTATTATTATTATTTTTCCTTGAAGGTATTATGAGAGTTGTGTTATATAAACTCTGAAATACAAGGGAAAAGCTACAATAGCAGATTAATTTGTGTTGTATTTCCAATTTTGATTGATTATTGTGGGAATTATGCTGGGCCACAATAATTAAAGACACAGTAATGTAGGAATTAACATTAAATTTGGCTTCTAACTCACCCTGCTGTAGATGTGAGGTTAAAAATGGTCCTTATTATTTGCTTAGGATAATTTTAAAGGCATTTCTGCCACTCAAGTCCTAATTAAAACAGTCTTTAAGTGGAAAAAAACTCCATCCCAGCCTTTTTTAGCAGTGGAAAAATCCCCATTTTCTCTTTCCCACGTGTTTGCACCCAGCCAATCCTACCAAGAAGCAAAAACCAGAGTGAGCATAGAAGGTGCTGTTTGACCCCTTCATTTTTTGATTCATCCAACAAAATCGACAAAACCTGGAAAGAAAAAGCAAAAGGGAATTAAACAGAAGTGTTTGAGTAGGGCTGAGGCTGGGGAGAGGAATTTTAATGGTGAGCAAACAGTTCTGTAACTTTGTGGCTACACCTTTATTGTCTAAACCATGTCTTGGCTCAGCTCTCACCAGGGTTTGGGAATATTCCTGACATGAATTTTCCAGGGAAAAACACATTTTTTGGGGAAAAAGATGGATAATGCAGACGAAAATATAGAAATGCATTCTTAAAGCGTAAGAAAATCTTTCTAATGAGCAGAGGAAATAGGGAAAAATGCTTTTTGTGAGTCCTAGCTTGCCTTAACAAGATAGGAATTGGAAAGGATTCCTGGTGAGGGTCTGTTTGTGTCAACAGGGAAGTTAATGACAATTAAATCTTGCCCAAAATGGCAGGGATTTCACCCAGGGGTGGGAACATCAGCACAGAGAGCTCCAGGGCTGGCTTTGCCTCTCATTAATGCTTTACTCACTTTCCAAGTCTGGCACCTTTCTCCCTGGATTCGAGGTATTTGCCTTCAAAGTAATTTTAATATTCAAGTTCCAGAGGTGTTTGCAGCCTCTGGCTCAGCTGACATTTACTTGTGAGAAACTCAGCTGAAGCCACTGGTAATTTCTGTGAGGTGTTGGCATTAATTTTCTCACTCTTCTGCCTCGTTGCTCCTGTTTGTGGATCCCAACATTGCCTAATTTTTCCCCCCTTTTGCTTACATTTGACAGGTTACCTGTGGTTTATTGACTGGGGGAAGTTTACTCTGTGATTTTTGCTTCTTTGGCTTTGGTATCCAGCAAAAAGTCTTCATTTAGCTCGTGGTAGAGTGTTTATCTGACCCTAAATCCTTTTATTCCAAATCAAACTTCCAAAGAAATTATTGTAACCTGCACTGCTTAGGTGTTAACAACCTCTGTACACTTTCATTTCTGGTTAGAAGGAATGAAGGAAATGTAATAATCTAATAATTTGTTGAGGGAGAACTGTCTAAAAAATGTTCAGTCCTCTTTTCCTCCTGTGCTTTCAGATGAGGGAAATTCTATTTCCTGGAAAAATCAATACTGATGAATGCTAGGCTTTAAAAGTGATGTTTTAAATACATATTCCACATTTAAAAACAATGTCCAAAGCTTATTATTACAAGTATCTTTTCCAAGGTTATCATCTACCAGCTGAACAAATAATAAAATCATAATAATGGGAGAGCAACAGTGATTGTAAAAGAATTATTCATAAATGCATTAAGATCCAGCTGAAGACTTGTGTCAATAATTACCTTCATATAATAACACTCAGTGTTCTCATACAGACAGATATTAACTCTTAATTCCATCCACATTTATGGGGCCTGGAGTAATTGCAGGCTATAAACAGAGCTGCCAGCTTTCACTGGTGATACATTTATTTTCTAGGGATGAGCTGTGGTGGGTAGGGATTTTGGGAAGGAATTCTTGGCTGTGAGGATGGGATAAATGGGATTTTGGGAAGAATTCTTGGCTGTGAGGGGCAAGAATAAATGGGATTTTGGGAAGGAGTTATTGGCTGTGAGGGGCAAGAATAAATGGGATTTTGGGAAGGAATTAATGGCTGTGAGGGGCAAGAATAAATGGGATTTTGGGAAGGAGTTATTGGCTGTGAGGATGGGAAGGCCCTGGCACATCATCCTCTGGCCTTTATCTATTTCAGAACCCAAAACTTTTGTTTCCCTGAGTGCTGTTAAGCACTGAGACCCTTTGTGACCCTGAGAGAATTTTCCCATTTCCTTTTAATCTCCACCAAGCCTGAATTTTCGTGTAACCTGTTTTAAATGTGTCACCAGAGAGTTTATTTGGCTACAGGCAGCGTTTTCATGACGAGGTTTGGTTTTTCTTCCGAGCTGATAAAAATGGAATTAGCAGGTATTAGCAACTAAATTAGTCAGGAGGCATTAATAACAAAAGAACCTGCTCAGGTTCACTGAAGCAGATATAATGCTCTTCACAGGTAAAGTATTTTTTTTTCCCAATAAGTTGTTTGTTTGCATTGCTTTTCAGGTATTATTTCTTAAGAAATTAATTCTTCTTAAGCACAGCTCAGTGAACTCAAGAACCTGCCTCAGACTTTTGTTCCTGCAGAGAAAACCCTCCCCATCCTCTCCTTGGACTCCCAGATAAAGTGTGTGAATTCCCTGGAGAGGAATTATTAATTATTTAATTCAACCTCCAGAACAGCATCATTTCCAAAGTCTCCAGAGAAAAAGGAATCAGAACAGCAGCTGTGGAAAAAAGCAGGTTCAGCCTCGTGGAATTAGTGCTCTGCTGAATTTCTTACAAATTCTGGTAAAACAACAACTTTAAACATCACAACACTGCAGCAGCAGTTGTAAAAAACTGGTTCTAAACTGGGGGATAAACTGGTTTTCCCAAAATCTGTGCTTGGTCTCGTATTTGCTGGTTCAGCTATCACCAGATGGATAATCCCTACTCAGGATGTAAAAATGCATGGAATTCCACCCAAATTTAAGGACAGAGATAATGAATTCCTTCAGTTGTGACATTTCTATCTTCAAATCTTCTGTGCAATATCAGAAATATATGAAAGTGAGACCATCTTAAAATCAAATGAGCTGGAGGGCAACTCTAAACTGGGAATGACACATTCACATTTTTCCTTCAAGCTTTTAAGCATCTCCACTAATAACTAAAATATTTCTGAAATGGGCTGACCTTTAGATTCTGTTGGAAAAAAAAAAAAAAAAAAGAAAAAAGCTTCTTTTCTTTTGGGAAACTGCCTCCCTCCACTGAATCATTTCCAAGCCTCAAGGCAACTCTCAGTATCAAATATTCTGTTGTTACAACGATTTCTAACATCATTTTATAAGTGGACTCTGAGAGAAATTAGCCCTAATGTCTAAAATGAAAATATTCCGAAAAAACTCTTGAAATTTATGTCACAAAACACAAGTAGGACTTTTTTGATCCAGACTTTCAGCTTTGAGTGATTTCTGTCACGGGACTGAAAAAAGCTCAATGGGAAGGTTCCAAGCCCTGAGTAATTGGGTTATGAACACCCTCAGAGAGATTATCAGGAGTTTTTATCTGCATTTCAGCCACTGCAGCCATTGAAATATTTGTCCAAGATAGCTGAGAATGTTGATTGGAATAGACAGAACGTTCATCAATGTTTACCAGATAAACATTTCTCAGATCAACAAAACCAAAATGTCAAATTTTGATAGATGTGGTCTTTGCAGTGCAGTTTCTTTGATTTGACCTAACAAAAGGATGTAACAATGCAGTGAATTAGGATGATCACAAATTGATGTGTTTGTCGTCATTATTAGTGAAAAATGTGGGAATGAAAACAAGAACTTCCTTTGATTTAATTACATTTCTGTAACTGTGAAATCATCAGCCCATAGATTCTCTGAGCAAAATATTTTAGTTCATTTGAGTCTGGATAAAAGTTGGAGATAAAATATTCTGTTTTACAGTGTTGTCTTTGGCCTCTGTAGTCTGGAGGGTTGATTAGTGGAAATCAATAACTTCAGTTACCTGGTTATGGCCTGAAGCTGCTCAAGGTGATTCCTTGAACCTGGAAGAAAAATTAAAAAAAATTGTACTCAAATGAAAATATCTTTTGGATGAAGAGCTGTCAGACATCTGAGAGCTCAGCAGCATGGCAGGACTGTCAGGCACT
>JANRGV010000002.1:22756013-22767970 GCA_024734035.1 Alethe castanea
TGCCTCAGGCCCCAGAGATGGAAACAAAAGTGACTTGGGGGGAGCAAACTTGGGGTGAATGGCTTCATTACCTGGAGATGTAATTGGGAGATTAACCCTCAATGTGCAAATTAAACAATGTTTTTTCCATCTTATCTCTCATATATATACATAAATATATATACACACACTCACTCATTTTTTCCCCCCAGGATCTATCAAAACTCCCTTTACAGGCAGAGGAAATTTTCCTATAAACTCCAAACTAAATTTTAAAAAGTCTTAAAGTAGCAATCAGACTGAACCTAAATCAATTGGCAGTTTATCAGTTGTATATAAAGTGGCCTCTCCAGATTTTTTTTTTTAATGCGAAGAAATTGCTCTGTGTAGAACTTTGCTGTGGCTCTGAAAATTCACACAACAGATCTACAAGTGTGGGCTTTTAAAATTTTCTATCTTATCAGAAAGACGATGAAGGTGGCATTAGTAGCACAATTAGCACTCAACTTGTTTCAAGCTGCTAATGCTCAGCTTATTTTTAAGTTCTTTATATTCTCACCTCACCTGCAGCTATGTAAATGAAATACAGACAATTTCCACAACACAGACACTGAAATGTGAGCTCGGCATTCAGCAGGGTTGGAGATAATTAAAAGCAACAAGAGACAGCTCTCAGCACTTTCAAGTTTGGGATCAGTTTGGGGAGGGATGCTCTTCCAGCTCCAGGTTTGCTGCTGATTTTAAAACACTGAACCATCAAACTCCAATTGAACTCCAACAACAAAATAATAAGTGGGGGGCTGGGACAGGGAGCTCTGAGATGGAACTCAAAGCTGCAGTGCCTTTGGAGATGGGATAAAATGGAATTGAGTCCATAGCTGTGCCATGGTTCACAAAGCAAAATCATGGGCAGCCTTTTTGTTGAAGCAAAAAAGAGAAGAAAGAGCCTTTTTCCCTCCCAATTAAATTATTGCCAGAAAATATTTCCTTGCTGACAAAGTGTGTCCTTCTAAAGAAAGGAAAAGCTCTGTGCCAGTAACAAATGAGAACTCATACAGAATTTCTGATACATAACAAATTCTCTTAACCTGGAGAAAGAAGGATTTCCAATAGACAATCAGCATATTCATAAAGGAACTGGTGTACTTTTGAAATAATCTTAAATGCCAACAAATCTCAAAGCAGGAATGCTGTGTGTTGAAATAAAAGTCTGTTTTGGGGAACTGATACTAATTGGGGGTGTTTTTTCTTCCTTTTAATTATGGGGTGGATTTTGGACATGCAGAGATTGAACATTTGCCTAAACCTTATAGCTCCACAGTAATCCTTGAGGAAATTTATATTTCCCTGTATTAAAGGGCTTTAAATGAATGCCTTCATTACAGGACTGGTTAATAGGATGGACATCAACAACAACAAAATCAGCACCACGAGGGTACAAAGCGTTAATGTGAAAAACAAGGATCATTCCATCCGTGTGATACATTCATTCTGTGCCCACCAAAATGGAAATCTGGGGCTGAATTAAAGATGAGGTCGAGAGAGTCAGAGAGTCCTGACAGATTCTGGAGCATTAACTCTTGCAATAAATGCAGCTGTCATGCCTGACAGCCATTTAACCAGGCAGAAATTCCCAAATAAATTGGTGCCCGTGCTGGGAGCTGCTCCCCCTCTCCCACAGCCCGGGGCTGACCTTTGCAGAGCACCACAAATTACCAGGAATATTCCACAGTCAGTTTTATGATGCTGGTACTGACACACCATCCCCAATAAAGATTTATGTCCTACACAGCAGAAGCTGAATAAAGTTTACCTGGAAAAAGCTGAAGTGCCTCGAGGAGCACAGCTCTGGAGCAATCAATAACATCCCACCTCCTGATGTTCCACTCATTAAAAATATAATATAGATGATAATTATACAAGAGGAATTTCTTTTGTACTCCTGTACTCATTTTAATTAGAGGCCATAACCCTCTTCCTGCTGCATTCACGCCTCGTGTTTTTCTGTCACCAATATTAATTATTTCATTATAAAAAGAGCAGCCCAAGCTTTGAAGGCAATGAGGTAGAGATCCAAAGGTGGACTGTGGGGCAGGATGCACAAATCATCAAAAGCTGAATAAACTCAACTGTAAAAACTGTGGCATCCAGCGTGCACCACTTGTTAGACCTGAAGGGGTGTTTTAAAACTGCTCCATGTTTGAAAAAATGCTGCCTAATTAATGAGGAACACATCAAGCAAAGGCTGTGAGTAAAGTCAGAGTAATTGTGGTTGTTGTTATGAAAACAGTGCATTGTTTTCTGGAGTTTTCTCAGCCATCAGGGATCAGCCCTTTGCTCACCACGTGAAAAAGGTGAAGCAGGACAAGAGAAATGAAGGAAGAAAAATGTGGAAGCAGGATGGATTTGGGGTGTCAGCTGGAATGGGAATGAGCCCTGAGGCTGGAGAATCTGAGAGGGGAGAAGTGAGGAGGCTCTTGGGACTCCAGGCAAGGCAGACACACGAACCAACAATGCAGGCCCTAAATCATCATTTTCACCCATACATTTCCCTCCAGGCTCACAGAGAACCCCACAGGGATTTTCTCCCCGCTGTACACTGAAACACTTGCACCAATGCCCTGCTTTGTAATTTAATGATTAATATTACTTCTGTTCTGTTTTATCCTTAAATAGGACACTTGGAAAAAGGAAATTTTCCAGTTAGGATTGGGATTTTTTTTTTTTCCCCTAGTGTTTATATGTTCAACTGAGCAGGAAACAAAGCAAAGTCACTTAGGATACATCCAACACTACTCAGTAGAAATGTGTAGGAACAAATCCTTTAACTATGACTACACAAATCCCACAGCTTACCCTTAATTATCTGACTGGCAGATGACCCAAACATGCAACTTCACAGCATTTGTGCACAGAAAGTTCATTGAAAAGTCTTTTTTTTTCTGTCTTTATCTGTTATTTATGAGCAACATCCAGCATTGGGAACCACAGTGTGGGCAGTTTCACAGATCAGCCACCCAGTTGATTTAATGCACTCAAAAGTGCAAACAAACAAGCAGAATCCTGGTTTTTGCAGTTTTAAGTCTTTGAGTAATGTCTGTGGCTTGCTGAAATTCCTTTTTTTTTTATTGAAAATTGAATATGTCAGCTCAGCCATCACTTTAATTTGTTTTAAAAGATTTATTAGGGTTTGATGGTTTTCCTCTTGCTTGATTTTCATGTGTTTTCCTGATGAAATTAAAATCATTGGAGCTTCCACCAGAGAAGAACTTCATCAATGTGTCAGGAGGAGCACGATTTTAATGAAACACTTCGGGAAAGTTCCCTGAGGAAACATTTCCTAAACTTTTGAGGAGGCACAAGGAACTTGTGGGGCCGGAGAAAAGGAAAGCACAGCACTAACAAGCCACAGAGCTGGGTTTTATATTCTGTATTTACTGCAGAGCTGTTCTGAGTTCTGCTTCTCTTTAGCAGCACAGACTCAGCTCTCCCCTGCTCCTTGTGCACATCCAGGCACTGTAAAATCCCAATATTAACCAGTTCTCCTGGCAGCGTTCAGGATTGGTGTTTTGACACTCACTGCAAGCCTGAAATAACCTGGAATAAAGCAGGTGGTGAATAATAATTCATCATTCATGATGTTGTTCAGGCTGTGTCTTTCTCAGGAGATTTTTCCAGCTGTGGGACCTGGATGTCACCCAGCTGGGAGCTGAGAGTGACAGAGGGTGACCTTCTTCTCCCTATCCCAGTGGCTGGGTGTAAGATTTTCCACCCCAGCTGTTTTAGGATTAATTTTAGCGTGTCCCTTATCTTTTAACATGTCCTTTATGTTTCATAAACATAAACCCCTGAGACACAGCACAGATCTCTCAGTGGAACTCTCAACATTCAGCACCGTGGAGAATTAACAGAGTGCCCTGGAAAGTCCCAGGGAATGTCAATTAAATATTGGGAAGTCATTTAAATATTGGGAAGGAATTCTTCCCTGGAGGGTGGGGAGCTCCTGGCACAGGTTCTCCAGAAAAGCTGTGGCTGCTCCATCCCTGGAAGTGTCCAAGGCCAGGTTGGGATGGGGCTTGGAGCAACCTGGGACAGTGGAAAAGGTCCCTGCCCATGGTAGGAGATGGAACAAGAGCTTTAAGATCCCTCCCAACCTTCAAAATCATCAAGTCCAGCCGTGCTTCAAACTAGAATTTTCAAAAATCTAATTGGAGAACAGCTAAAAATACCTATAAATTAAAGGTATTGTAATAACCCCAGTAACTAAAGCTTGAAATATTCTTTCATGAAGCTTGACATAAAATATACCCCATTTATATATGTTTCAAAGTGTTTTACTTCCCTTTGGTGCTCAGCTGTAATAAAATATAAGTCCATGTGCTCTCCAGGTATCACAGGAAATATAATCTGTACCTGGAAAGGAATGCCACTTTGATTTAGAAAATTGTCTGCCCCTCACAAATTACACTCTGCTGGCAGAAACGTTTAAAAAATAAATTTGAAATGTCCTTCCAGCCAGGTAAAATTACTTAAAGTGAACATTTGGGATAAGCTGTGGGATAGAGGCAGGAAAACACAACAAGGGAGCCCCATCCAACATGGAAATGAGACACCATCACCAAAATTCAGATGCTGTCAGGTTTGCATTCCTGAGCTTCCCTCAGATCCAGCCTAAATTAACATTCAGGAAGAGGGAAAAAGGAAATGAGTGCTAAGAATATGAAGTGATGGATACAGGGCAGGAGAGTCTGAGCTGCAATGTGAACTGTAGCAAAGCAAAGGAAAATGATGGGAAGCATTTCCAGATCTCTTTTTGCTGGAAAAGCAGCTGAAACTCTAGGATATTTAAGTAGGATCAAAAATAATACAGAGAACATTAGAATACATTAAATAATTCCCTGATTCTCTCCTGAAACCTCATGCTCAGGAGCATCCCATGGGACTGATGGCTTTTGGAAAGAGGCAATAACAATCATTATTGACCTGGAAAACTTCCTAATGCAGCACTGTTTTTACTTGGACACAAGGCAAATAAGAAATAAATAAAAACCTATACTTACATCAGCAAAGTGATGGTGGAATCCTGTTCTCCAGTCTCCTGATGTAAAAATTCAGGGACAGTGTGAGGAATTGAAATGGGCAAGGGGATTTCTTCCATACAAGACTGAATTAAACACCTGGAATCCTCACCACAAGGATATCAGAGAGGCTGAGAACTTTACCAGCTGTTAAAAAAAATCTGTATTTTTTAACAGATCATAAGGGCATTTAAAGTTACAATATTAATTTAAAAAAAAAGATCAGATACTAAAATTGATTTCTAACCAGTTAGGATCAGATATTTTTGAGAGCCCAAATTATGTCATTCTGCTGAATACCTGAAATGGTTTGAAGGGAATTTGGTGCTTTCTTCGTGCCAAGGCAGAGAGGGGACAGAGTCTGGAGCCAACACCTCATCTCAGCAGCTCTTCAGCTGGGTTTGGTGGTTTGGAAGCTTCTGGTTGTATTTCACATTCCAGGTTTGGTGCAGCTCCTTTCTGGAGCACCAGAAATCGATTTCCACTCATCTGAGGCCACCCCTTGGTGAGGTGTGGTGAGAATTAACAACACCAGGAGCTGCAGGAGAGAAAATTCAGTCCAAGATTCACATGGACCAGCACTGGGAACACAGCTCTTCCAATTTAAACTGCCCAGATTTAAAGCAGGGGTTCTGGAAAGGAGGAAAGAGCAGGCTCAAAAGGAGCAGAACCAGAGGGACACAGAGAGGGCTGGGGTGGAGAAGGGAAGAAGGAAAATCACTGGGAAAGGGAGTTTGAAAAAACCTTTAAACCCCATGGGGTACCCTTGGCCACGACAGGCTTTGGCCAATTTCCTTTTCCAAAGGAGATTTCACTAATCTGAAATCAATTCCAAATCTTCATGGAAAAAAATCAGCTATTAGGCTGGCTCTAAGCTCAGCCTAAATCCTCTGAGCAGCACTTGAATCCCTGCATTGCTGGAGCCACCAGCATGGTCCTGGCACACTCCTTCAATCTTTCCTTCCTCCCCTTCCAGTTCAATTCCCATTCCAGTTCTGTTCATCCCCACACTCTCCCTGCTCCCTGCTCCACACAGGAGCTCAGGGGCTGAGGTCTCTCCTCAGAAAAAAAAAAAAAAAAAAAAGCTCATTTATCCATTCTGCCAACTTTTAAAAGTCTGAAAGTATTTAACATTTAAAAAAAAAATTCTTAGCTGCAAATAAGATAAGGAAACACATGAATTTGGTGTAAATACTGATCACTTTGTGATAAGGAGAAGATGGAAAAGACACATTATTTTTACAAAATTATTTTCTGGGTTCAGATCAATGTGCAATTGATTAATTTGGAGGCAAGGACAGATTTCTCTTATCTCTTATTGATGTGGTAGCTGCAATATTTCAAATGAACAGTCTAGACTTCCAATTCACATTAAAAAAATGTGGATTTTTTAACCATCTCATGCATGATATTGAGTATTTTTACTTCTATTTCTGGCTGGATGTGAAAATTGGCAACTTGTCCTGTTCTGAGCTTCTCTGGTGGATGAAAGGATGATTCTTCCTCTCCAGCACAGCCAAATCCAAATGTGCAGGCTGGGATTTTGCCAGATGACAATGAACTCCCAGCTTGTGTTTAACAGAGCTCCCAGATTGATTATTAAATGATTTCTGAAAGGCAAAGAGATGCTGTTGGGACTGGCCTAAATAGGGAAGTGTCAGTGTTGATAAATTCTTCAGCCAAAGTCTAGCAGGTGAAGGCTCACATTTCAGCAATGATGAGCATTCCCAGCCACGATAAATAATTGGGAACTGCTTTTTGCTGTTTGTGCCCTGCTCAGAGCCATTGCTGGAACAGCAGTTAAGGTGTGAACATATTTCACATTAATTTAGCTCCCTGTCCCACACTCCTGCATCCTGCCAAAGCTGTGGTTTCTCTATTCCCTTGATCTTCAGTCCTAAAGATGCAGCAGCAGCTCTGACATCGATCAAAGTTTCTGGACTCCCATCTAAGCCAGCCAAAACCCAATAAGCAAAGCCCAGCCAGGACCTGGGAGATGGAGACATTCTTGAATTTTGAGGTGAAATAACTTATGGGAAGCTTGGTGTCATTTCACACATTCTGCATTTTTCTAGGTCCTTTGTCCTCAGCACCCTGTAATGGCAACAACCCAGAATATGAAAGGGTGTCATTAAAAAAGGGTAGAAAGAAAACATTTTTATGCTTTTCTTTTCCTATTAAGGAATAGTTTTCCCATGAAGCGCTTTTCCCTTTTGCTGGACACAGAGTAGACATTCATCCCTGCCTCTAAAACATAGAAAGACAATTTACAGGAGTTTGTAGGGCCAGGACAAGAGGGAATGGCTTCAAAGTGGCAGAGGGCAGGGACGGGTGGGATGTTGGGAAGGAATTCCTGGCTGGGATGGAATTCCCAGAGGAGCTGTGGCTGCCCCTGGACCCCTGGCAGTGTCCAAGGCCAGGTTGGACATTGGGATTGGAGCAGCTGGGACACAGAAAGGTGTCCCCGTGGCAGGGGAGGAATGGGATGGGATTTAAGGTCCTTTCCAAACCTGGCATTCAGAGGATGAGAAACCCAAAATCACTGCAATCCCCAGACCCGAGCAAACACTTTTTGTTTGTTGCATACAACAAATTCCTCACCTTCAAAAAGCCTAGAATCAAACTGAAGTAGACCTGAAAAGGAAAAAGGAATTCAACTCTTCTATTTTAAAATGTTTCCATGAAATCACTACCGATGGTTCAGTCCCCATTCCTTGACATGGCACTTTTTCCTCTCAGCCAGCAGCAGAAGCAGCAAACTCCACTAGAAATAAATAGAAAATTTTATTGTAGATAAACTAAACTGCACATGGAGAAATAAAAAGGAATTATCAATTTTAAAAAATCAAAGTCCCTTTGGTCAGCAGACATGAGGAGCTGAAGAAGAGTTTTTGGGGCACAGTGCTGGAGACTGGGGGGAGGTTTCAGCAGAAAAACCATTTCCATCCCAGCTCTCACTTTGTCTGGGCTCTGGGCATGAGGATTAAAGCAGCATGGCAGTGCTCCAGAGAAACTTTCTGGGAAAATTAGGAGCTCCTTCCATCAATATTTGATTTTTTTTTTTTCTCATATTCTAGCTTGGACTGAGTTCTGTTAATTTTACTACACACACTCACAGCCCTCGATTCAGGCAGCGCGTGCCACGTGTACAGATGCCAAAAACCAGGAGAAAATCCTTTGCAATCCCCAAATGACAAAAACCAGTGGTGCAGGACAGCACTAAACACCAGCAGTTGGGCCCTGGCTCTGGCTTCTCAAATGAGATCCAAAATGCAAACAGGAATTTGGAACAAAACTCTGCAACTCAGACACCGCCCCCAAAAAGCACCGAGAGACACACAGATGACTTTGACAACCAACAAAGAACTCTTTTGTTAAATTATTATTTTTTTTGATTCCTCCCCAAATTAAAGCTATTTTTTCAGCAGAGTGTCAGCTGTGAACATGAAATCCATGGCATGAGGGATGGTTTGTTCAGTGCTGAGATTGCTCAAGAACAGCACAAAATGACCCTCCCGTGGTGGCAAAGTCGGTGTCAGCTTGAATTACAAGTTACATAAATCCGAGTTACACAAGTTATAACCCCTAAGAGCTGCTCCAGCTCGTGCCCTGAATCATTTGCCCAAGTTTCTGTTTGCAAATCAGACTGGTTCATTTGATGCTGTTTTTGCCCTCTCTGCTGTTTTCTCAATTTTCCCCTCTCTGTTTCCAGGAATAAGCACTGACCAAACCCACCCCATCCTGCTTTTCCTTCCAGACCCTCTGGGAATTCTCCATGAATATTCCTTGTCTGAAGAAAACAGGATGAGGTTGAAAGAAAATATCTAGAAGAACATAGGGTGGGTTAATTAGGTCAAATAATTAATCTAACCCTCCTTATGCGACCATTTCTTCTAAAATCCAATCCCATTTTCTGGGGAAAAAAAATCCCTCATTAAACTTCTGCTTAAATCTGTGTTCAATGTATATTTAACTACAAGAGGGCAGGAGTTTTAGCAGAGCATCTCCACATAAGTTGGCCTAAATACTTCTAATATTGGCATTTTACTCAGTAATTAACATAATTTACACTATGGAGCTTATTTTCTTTCCAAAAATCAATCCTCTGCTCTGATATGTTGCCGAGGAAAATAAAAAGAATCAAAAAGAAAAACGATAAAATCTATTTCCAAAGACTTTTATAGAGTAAAGTCATTTAGTTGCTGGATGGATTTAGCTGCCCTGCTGTGAGGTCAAACCTGGGAGGCAGATAATGTCCTGATGGCTTTACAGTTCTTTTCTTTAAGCACTCTTCTCCACTGCCCTTATTTCACCATGAAAACAGCATTTAATTTAACCACTCCCAACCCCAGCCTCTAGGCAGGCAGGTTTGCTTTAGAGAGAAAAATTACCTGTACAGTTCATAAAGATAACGTGCAAAATAGGAAAATACAGAAAGAAAACGTGTTTAAAAATCTGTACGCAGAGAAATAATAAAATTTTAAAAAAATGCAATCTGTGGAAATTCTGTTGAAATCCACTGCAAAGAAAAGCAAAGCATCACATCCCTCCCACACCTCTCCAAGCCTCCATCACTCCTCTCACCTTCCTTGGTGACTCCTGTGATTCCTGTGCCCTTCCCAGGGGCAGGGATGGAGACAGCTCTGGGCACAGCCAGGGTCCAGGGAGTGACAAATGATGCTCTGTGCCTTGTTCTCACTGGCTTTTCCTGATTTAGTTTCGTGGAAAGGTCAACTTCCGTGTAAGACATCAGAATTTCATGGCAGATTCTTGTTTTCCACATTACTTTGGCAGATGTTTTCACCTCAGTACATCAGAGCAGGTAAGGAGTGAGAAATAACCTGCTCATCCCTGCAGGGTGACAAAGCTCCTTTCTTGGGGACTGGAGTGACATTCAGCTCCCAAAGCATCCAAATTCCCAACCAGGAGACAAAACAAAGCAAGTTTGGGTTGGTTTAATAATATTTTTTACACAAGTAAATGCAGCCATGCACAAGGGCAAAGTGTGATGTGTTAATTTATGAATTAACTCAGAGCCCCTCAGTCACAGCCAGTTTAAAAGAGGGGCTCCAAATTAATTAACACATCACATTTTGCTCTAGCACATGGCTGCACTTGCTTGTAGGAAAAATATTATTATCTTCCAGCAGCGTGATCACTTTGTCACCTCTAATGAACTGGAATTTGAAAGCCCCTGAGTTCAACAGGTGCACAAGGATGGCTGGATCTGCATCAGGGAGATAACACACCTTGACTCCAGCAGAGCAAGGGTGAGTGCCCAGCCCTCCACAGCACATTTGTGAGAGGGAAATAGAGCATGCCACTAATCCTCCAGAGTGCTGGTATTTCATTTGAGGAGATTTACTCCATGCTCTGTTTCACCCATCCAAAAACAGTTGTTTTAATTCAAGATGTTTGTGCCCGACACTTCTTTTTTTTTTTTTCCCCTCTATTAAGAGTTAGTGCTTTTAATTTGGAAAAAAAATGTTTTTCTGGTTTTTTTGTGTCTAACTGGCATGGCTGAAATGCAAGTTTTTTGTGTTTATTGTGTGACTATCAATGAGTTTCTGGGGTTAAATTTAAATACAGAGCATGCTCAGATTCCTCTGAAGACAGAGGGTTCACAAGAGCCCAGAAAAATCTGTCTCCTTGTTGCTAACAAACTGTATTTTATTGTTTAGGAGCAACAAAAGGAAGGCTCAGCATTTTGAGTCACCACTGATGCAATATTAACATCCTGTCCATTCTGGGCCTGAGGCAAAACCCACTAAAATCAGGAGAAATTCCATTGGCTCCAATAGGTTTTCTATTAAACCCTGCCTCAGCCATTTCAAGGTGAGATCTGGGCCCCACAGAAGGATAATGGGAAAAGTCTCATTGACTTCAAGGGAAGCAGAATTGCTCCTACTGCAGTTAAAGGGCAAAAAATCGCTCTGTTTTTCTGCTTATTGTGTGAGGAGAATTTCTGGGAATGACACCTCTGATCCATTTTTTGCTTTCTATGATATTTTATATTAAGGACACAGCAAAACAAGAAAACCAAGAGAATTCCTGAGTGCATCTTAAAAGCATCAATTGCACTTTCAAAATAATCATATTCTCTAATGCCCCTGCTCTGTTTTTTTGAGGATATGAGAACAGTGCTACCTTTAACCTGATTAGATTTGGGCTGGGTTTTTGTCCTGCTCTCCTTTTAGCAATGCCATTAAACGGTGGCCTGCCCCCAGGAGATCACAGCTAATGATGTACAACTCCTGCCACAAAGGCTTTATTTGCTCTTCAGCTCGATTTGTTGAACAAGATCAGAGTTCTTGCTTTGTTAGGATTTTTTTGGGATGTGTTGTAAAGAGCCAGATGTCAAAAAATCCAACCTTAGAATTAACTCCAGTCACTGTCAGAGGTAAAATATGTTATTATGCTTGTACTGCGTGTGTCTGTGACTGATTTAAATGATGCCTTCCACAGGCTGCTTAAACCAAATTTAAATCTCTATTTATAGTGTGTAATCAGCTGTCTGGCACAATCCTCCCTGTGGAGACATTCCCATCTTTTCTGGTGCCTCTATGGCTATTCCTGGAATACCACCACCATCCAAAGCACACTCCATGAGTAAAGCTGCAGCCAAAGGAAATCTAATTTCTGCTCAGTACACACTGCAGGAGTATTTAGCAAAATGCTCTTCAGAGACCATTTCCCACTGAAACACATCCGACACTTGAGAAAGCAAACAGAGCCAGGCAGGGTAAAGCCAAGACCTCCCAAAATGAGTCCTTTTAGCCAACAGCTTTCTCAAAAGATGGACTAGGGAAAGGGGAAATGGCTTCAAACTCACAGGGGGCAGGTTGGGATCAGTTTTTGGGAAGGACTTGTTCCCTGGGAGGGTGGGGAGGGTTTGGGATG
>JANRGV010000002.1:22769651-22784677 GCA_024734035.1 Alethe castanea
GAAGGAAGGAAGGAAGGAAGGAAGGAAGGAAGGAAGGAAGGAAGGAAGGAAGGAAGGAAGGAAGGAAGGAAAAAGAAAAAGTGGTACTACCTCCTATAAATCAATTATTTTTAAGCAGCCATTATTTCTGAGCTGCCTCAGAAACTGGGAAATAAAAAAGTGGATTTCATTTTCCCACATAAATAACTCCTCCAGTCTCCAGACTGTCCCTGGGCACAGGCAGAGGTGTCACCTGTGGGCAGGTGGCCTTGTTGCAGCCATCAGTAAGTCCCATGGAAGTTGTTCCCAGAGCAGGAGGGGAGCACCAGGCTGAACAATTATTTCATGGCTTGAACGTGGACTAGGATCAGCATCAAAAAATCCCCTGGAATTTCTAAAATAAGAGATCAAATTTGGTTAATTTTGTCATTACAAGCCTGTAATAACTTTGCTATTATAATAAATAAGCAAGTAAGTAAATAAATAAAACGTTTTGTTTTCTGCAACCATCCTTTAACTCTCAGAAAAGTGTTTTTGCATAAGTGGCTCAAGAAAGTAGGAATTGCAGTACTGGAGCAAACAGGATAATTGGAAAATTATGGTCTGAGCTGCACTTTAAATTGGTTACTTTGAATTTTTGCAAAGCTCCCACACCTCTGTTTGGGAATGTAGCTCCCATTCCAGCTGCATTTCCCTCCACACAGAACTTGGAGCTAATTTATTTGCTTAATTTCAAGTGACAAAGCAGCAGTAACCCATCAGTCAAAGGAATGTTCCCATCTGGGAGAGTGTCACCTGTAAATCCATCGATTACCCCTGAGCTGGCACAGGGTTAATGACGTTGATGTATGGCTGTGTCACCGAGCACTGGAACCACTGAGTGGGAACATTGCAAAATGGGAGAGGTTTGATACGGGCTGAGACTCCTTTTCACAGCCTCTGGGCTTCACCATGCCCAAAACAACCAAAAAATCCAAAAAAAAACAAGTAAAGAACCCAAAAAACAACAACCAAACCAAACCACACACAGGAAAAGCAAAGTTAAAGTATAACTCCTTATGCACCTTTCCAAGCCGTGATCACAAAATTATTCCAGTTGGAAAAGACTTCCAAAACCATCAATTCAATAACACCAAGTCCCCCACAAATCCATATTCCCAAAAAACACATCCACACATTTCCTGAACATTTCCAGGACTCCAACCCTCCCTGGGCAGCCTGTTCCAATTCCTGACGAACTTTTGGTGAAGGAATTTTTCCTCATATCCAATCTAAACCTCTGGTGCAATGTGAGGCTGTTTCCTCTTGTTACCTGGGAGAAAAGATCAGTTCCCAGCTGGCTACAACTTCTTTTCAGGGAGTTTTAGGGAGAAAAATAACTTTGTGAGATTCCACCTCAGTTCTACAAATACAACCAGAGCACCACCACATAGAGCTCCTCTCAGGAAAAATAAAAAATAATCCATAGCACTTGATTAATTACTTAATTAATTTAAGCTCCACAGCACACCATTCCACATTAGAAGACATTTTTTATCTTGGTCCTGTTTCTGGTGTCAAAGGTTCTGCTCGTGGATCACTGGGTGCCATCCTATGGCAACACCATGGAGTGATAAATAAATAAATATTCCCCTAAAAATACCCCTGCACCGTGGAGTAATAAATAAATAAATAAACAAATATTCCTCTAAAAATACCCCTGCTGCTCCATGCTGAGCCTATCACTCCTCCAGACAAATGACCTGGGAGGGTGGCAGCTCAAAAATCCCAAATATTTTGGCATGTCCTGCCTTGCAATGGCTGCAATCAGGAGCAAAACTGGTCCTTGCAATGACAGCTGCAGGAAAGTCTGACACAAGTTCTGCTGTAAACAAATCAAAAATCACTTCACTTGCCTCCATTTTATCTGAGGTGAATCTCTGCAGTGTTTAGCAGCACCTTATATTAAAATTCTGCTTTAAAATCCAGTGTTAATTAAGCAATTAAGGATGGCAAGGATGATTTTATGGCATCATTTACTCCTGGATGATTGTGCTGTGAGGTGAATTCCACCAGCCATGTTTTATGGCCTTGTGAAAAGCTGTCTTCCTTTTCTCATTGCTTTTATAACAGATTATAATGAAATCTTCTTTATGTATTTTAAATTATTTGCTTGATAACAAAGTGGTGTTATTATTTGCCACATTAGCAGAAGGTGCTGTCAGCTGGAGTTCAGCAGTAGTTAGAGACATATTTGCACTGGCAACAAATTAAACCACCCCAGATAAAAAAATAACAACCCAGAAAAACGCAGCAGCAACATTCATCACAAATTTAGAAACAGAACGGATTTTGGAATGCACAAAATTCAGCTTGGGGAAGGAGGATACGGATTGGTGGGCATTGCTGATGAGATCTGTAGGGTGCAGAGTCACTGGGTGAGGCAGGTGGGTCAAAATGATGGATTTTAGGCAGAAAATATTATTTGGACAATGCTCCAGGCACAGGGTGGGATTTTTGGGATGTCCTGGGCTGGGCCAAGAGCTGGACTGGATAATCCCTGTGCTCTCTTCCAACTCAGGATGCTCTGTGATTCTGTGAATTTTGGGAATTTGGGGACAAAATCTGAGTGATATTTCTTATTATGAGCATTTTGTACTGAAGAACCAAACAGAAACACTCTTTAATAGAATATCATGAGCTCCAAAGCACATGAAGCCTCAGCTACCACTTAAATCCCAATCCCAGCTAAATTGTGCAATGGACATTTCTCAAAATTAGTAATAAGGGCAAAGGGGGAAGAATATAAAATAATATTGCTTTTACTAAAAATGTGATTCACTTTACTGCTGTGCCTGTACACGGGCATAACAAATACATTAAACATGAATAATTTATCAGGATGTGTTTGGAGTAATGTGCATGCCTGGGAATATTGGTAATATTTTTATATTCCTGTGATGCTTTTGAAGCACAACAGGACAAATGCAGCCATTACCCATTTCACACAGCACCAGAACATCTAAACTCACCTTCCTCTTCTAAAAATAGAGGAAGCAGGAGTGACAACAGGTTAGTTCTGGAAGTGAGCAAGTTGTGGCAGTGGCACACAGAGGGCAGGAATTCCAGACTCTCCTGGGACAGGGCATGGGCTGAACTGAGGCATGAGTTGTGTAAATAATCACCAGCACAAATTGAGCCAAAGCTGTAGCAGGAACTGTTTAATCTTCCTTTTGCAACTCATCCTTAACTAGAACGTGTGCTGGGGGTGATGTCCCAGTGGTCCACACAACCAAAGACTCCTGATATCATTAAAGCTAGAAAATATCTCCTGGAAAATATCTCCAGGATCATCAATTCTAACCTTTGAATGAATTCTGCCCTAAATCACATCACAAAGTGTCACATCCTCTCACTCTTTGAGCACTGCCAGGGACTCCCCCATCACCACAGGAATGTCCCCAGCCTTGCAGGGTGCATTAACTGGGAATTGTGCCCATGTCCAGTGCCAGGCAGGATTATCTCAGGCACTGGCTGTGGCCTCTGGGTGCCATCTCAGCAGAAGCAATGTTAACAGGAACATCTCTCCTAATGCCTTAAGCAAACCTCCAGCCTCGTGTGCCACGGGCAGAGCAATCCCAAGGGAGCAGCAAATGGATTTGCTGGACATTAACACAGATAGAGGCAGAGGAATAAATGGCTGGGAAGGGTTGGGATGCTACAGACCTGCAAAGACAGTCAGATTTGTAGTGAGTGTTAGAAATGAGCACTGCCATCAATCTGGGGAAGCCCAGGGAGACTTTTCCTTCAAGTGCTGCTTCCTGCCCTTCACAGAAATCCTTTCCCACAGGCAGCAGGACTGAAGATGCCCTTTAGGTCTGGCACATCTGTGGTTTTTGCTGCTCCTCATTTTGCTTTACTAGGGTGAGCCTGTGCCCATAAATTTGGCCACCCAAGAGGAGATTCTCTTGTGGATTCCCATTCTGCCCACTGGAACCATCAGCACCTCGGACAGGGACAGGGATTGCTTCTTCCACCACATTCATTAAAACTGTGATTTTAGGAGATGGAACCTTCAGGAGGAGCCTACATGGAGCTGCTGGAGAGATTCCAGAGGAGGCCACGGAGCTGGAGCCAGTCTGGGAGAGCTGGGGGTGCTCACCTGAGAGGAGAAGGCTCCAGGGATTGCTCAGAGCCCCTTGCAGTGCCCAAAGGGGCTCCAGGAGAGCTGGAGAGGGACTGGGAACAAGGGATGGAGAGACAAGACACAGGGAACGAGTTCCACTGCCAGAGGGCAGGGATGATGGGATTCTGGGGAGGAATTTTTCCCTAGGAGGGTGGGGAGTCACCAGCACCCTTTTCTGACTCAAGTGGATCTCTAAGATAAATTCTCAGCATACCCATGCCATCAGCTGATGAGCTTAAAATAAGAGAGCCCTGCCACAACCTCACCCTCACATGGAATAGAAATAATATCCCACATTTGTGGGAAAACACCTTTTAATTGTCACTGCTGGCAATTGGAGTGCCCTGGGGGAGGTGGTGTGTGCACTGAGTGCATCCCAGCATGGATTTATCTTTGAGATGAATTACTGCAGCTGGAGGACATCAGAATTTCTGACACTTTCAGGGCTCTTATTTTAACTGTAGCTCACCCTTCTGACTGATGGTGCTGAGGAGACACCAACCTCTGGAAATGCTTACCCAGTTTTGCCAATCCCCTTGGTCACATCCATTGGCAACTCCTCTTTATCACAATGTTTTCTTGAACAAAATCCAATTCCATCCCATAAAGAGCCATTCTCCTCTTGTTTTAGGCACAGTTAGACTATAAATATCATCATTCAGAGGTCACAAGGAAAATCCAAATCCCATTTCTAAGGGTGTTATAAGCAGCATATGGTTTAAAAAAAAATTAAAATTGTAATCTGGACAGATTTCAGCCTGAAGTTCACAGAGGGAAGAGTCTTCTCCCATTTACAAGATCAAGTACAAAGAGGTGTTCCCATTTTAAAAGAGCAAGATCCATACATTCTTTATATAGCACAAATCAATGCCTCATGACTAGATAATGGTCCAATAACTTTGTCTCCTGAAGGACTGCTGAGGATCAAATGGATACAATTAAGTGGAAAATATAAGTACTTACAGGAAGGGTTGAAAATGGATTAAATCATAAACCACCCCTAATGGCTGGTGAAATACTCTGAGCAAACCCACCGAGGTCACAGCAGTTTTCTTCTTGGAAATCTCCCGTAGGTGCTTAGGGAAAGCAGTAATTTAAATTTATGGGAAGATAAAACATCCCACAGTCACTGCAACATTCAAAAGACAGAAAAAAATCAAACAAAGCCACTGCATCTCAGAGCAGGAACTTTCAACACCAACCCAAATCCCCAGCTCAGAGGGGTTTCCTGTAAAAATATCCAGAAAAACTTTTCCCAAAACACCTTTCAGCAATTCTGGCTGTCACCTCTGTGTCCTTGCAAAAACCAGCTTGGAGGAATGATGGAAAGGCCTGGTTATTTAAATACTAAATACTAATAATAATATCACAAGAATGAATGTTGGAAAGGCATGGTTCTCAAAATTAAAAATTACCTGCTATTTAAAAGGAAGGAGTTTTCCAGAAATAAATGAGGCATGAGCATTCTTCATTAGATAAAATATTATTGAACTTTTTTCAAAGATGACTGGGTTTTTTTCCTCTATTATTAATGAGGGAAAAAAAATGGATGAATTTCAGCAATTCTTTACTATTCATTTATAAAGTAAAATTGCTCAGGTACCAGATTGATTGGACTTCTCTAATCCAATCTGTCTTCATGTAATGCCAAAAAAAACCCAGCAAACAAAATCATTGCAGGAGCAACTTCACCTCATACAGCATAAGTTCCTCTTAAATATTTTAAGATCAGAGTTTGTTTAATTAGCAAAATATTTGCAGGGAGATGCATCTGCTGCCACTGGATTTCTTGTCACAGCACAAAACACACCAGAATTACGTGGCAAGGAAATGAAATAATGAAATGTTTTTGGTAACTTTTTAGTTTTTAGTTTTTTAGCTTCACTCTGACAAAGCCTTTCCCCAGCAGATGTGAACCATTCTGTGCCTACAAGAAACTCTCAGGTGTTATTTTGTTAATCATTATCTTCCAGTGCCATCTTTGCACATGAACCACCTTCTTTCAAGGATTTGTATTGAACCTCAAGTCTAACCCATATTTTCAGCTGACTGGGAAACCTCTCAATGAGGTCAGATGGGAGAGAAACACAGCCAGGAAAAAAAAATTAAAAAAAAAAAATCTCCCAACTTATCACCATCTGTTTGCAATTGGATTAATAAACAAATCACTGAAGAACCCTTGTAAATAAAAAAAAGTCTCAATTATTAGGCTGAGGACATGTTTTTCAAATTAACCTTGCAAATTGCAGCAGTAATAAAACATTGAGATGCACGTAAAGCCTTTCTAGTTCCTCAATCAAGAGACGTGTTGAAATGGATTTTAGGATATACATCAGCTCCAGTAAGCATAAGCTGAATAATTCTTTCTTTTCCCAGCAATAGGTGTGAAATGTTGCATCAGAAAACCTGCGAAATGGGACTGAATTCCATCCCTCACTGCAGCTCTGCCAGGAAAATAACCTCACTCAGGAAGATCTCTCAAGCATCATCTTAACTTGCCCTGGATCCCACCCAGCTGCACACTCAGAAATAAAGTGTCCTTTCAGGCTCTAAATATTTGGGGTGTTTAATGAAATGATTAACAAACAGAACTGAAAGGAGAAACCACTCAATTCACGCCAGATGGATTTTTTTTATTTTTTTTTTTACACAATAGACTGAGCGAATGGACTAAATAAAAACTGGAAATTGAACCTCAGCAAATCTTCCAGCACACCTAAAAATTACTTCTTTCCAATATAAAGGCACTGTGAGCCTGGAGTTGCTAAGGCTCATGATTGGTTTCTTATATATTTTCTTACATACTTCAGGTTTCCAGAAGCACTTTTACCTCAGCAATCACAGAACCATTTGCTCTTCCCATAAAGCAGTTGCCTACCTGTGCTCACCCGCTGGTTCAATTTTCCAGCTCGGAATCAGAGATAATGTTTTCCACTCCAGCCATTTGGAATTGTTGCCTTAACTCCGGGAACAGCCTGAAAGGTTGCAGAACAGATGTAAAAATGGAATTAAAAACGTGCTGAACAAACACCTGGAGGTTTGGTCCTGCTTTTTTACTGGCTGCAGGTATCCCAGACTTCCAGCTCTGCACACTTCCAGCCTGAACTTCTCACTCCACTGCAGTGAAACCCTTTTATGGGAGTGCTTTTGGGAAATCTAATCGTTATTTCGTAAGTAAATTACTGATTCTGGCTTCGAGTTTCCCGACTTTCTCTGCCCATCTATTTATCAATATAAACCATCACATATTTCAGCAAGAGTTTGGTTGACGTGCAGACATTCATCCATTCATTTCTCTTTTCTGGAATAAGCTCATTTTCTTAGGAACAGTTACTGGAAGGAAAAATCAATGTCTTACATTCAATTCTTGGGTTTTGTGTGCCTGAAATATCAGAACACTCTTCCAGTTATTGCTATTTTCTAATCCAGCAAGTAGAATACGATATCTTATTTTTTTTTTATAACTTATGTACATTAGGAAAGAGATCAAATCTGCTCCTCTGTGAATTTGTGGCACTCTGGCTCAAAAGGAAATTTGATGGGTTTGGGTGCTTTGAAGGCTCCACAATTTCATAGTTCACTCTAACCAAAATCATAATTATTGTCTTCTACAGAATTCACACCGCACATCCCCCACCTTAAAGAGAAAAAAAATCCAATTATCATTTTCTTATCAATTCAGGATGACTCTTCCCCACAGAAAATGGCCCAAAATTTAAAAATTAAAAGCATCATTTCTAAAGCCCAAAGGATAAGAGGACTTTTTGACATGGTTCTGCAGGTTCTGCAGAAGATTTTCTATAAAACCAAACCAACCTTCTCCCTATCTCAAAGGCCACAGGACTTTTAAGGCTGGTGGATAAGGGAAGACACAAACTTTAACAATTATAGTTCTAACATTTTAACTGCAAAAAGAATTGCTCAGAACAAAATATTTCAGCTCACAGGCCATGAAGGAAATGGTTTCATTTCTTCCCTGGTTTTATATGCACAGCCCAACACTTGGATGCAGGGTTCTAACCATCCCACAATGACAAACTGATTTAAAACCTGTAAAATTATTTTTTATCTGAAGCATTTGATCTAAAATCTAGACAAAAGATATTGGAAACACCATTCTCTGAGCTAGATTTTTTTTTTTTTAAAGAAAAGCCAAAGATATTTTAAAAAGTCACAACTGACAGAAATTACCCACCAAGGGCTCCAAGAAGCTCTGGAGGACCGCACAGATTTTTGACCAGGAGTTTAAGTGTGGTTAAGAATCTAGAACAGATTTCTGAAGATTTATTTTTAATGTCCCCAGAATAAGCCTGTGACAATCCCTTGACCCAAATCAGATCTCTCATTGCTCTCTTTGATGCCAACCCCACCCTCCATTCCAGATCCTGGGCCAGCTCCTTAATTCCCACTTACCCATAATAGAATTCAAGTAGGAATTAATAATTATTACAAAACTCAGCGTTCCCAGACATGGGAATTGTACAAGTCACTCTGGATTTGGGAAGATGAGGGCAAGCCCTCCAACCCAGGTGAAGCTCCCAGCTGTCAGGGAAGAATAATGATAATGAAGTACCTGCCAAGTACTTCCCAGGAATCCAGTGAAAAAACTAAATTTAAAAACAGGATTGGGTAAAAGCTTTTTCTCCCACTCCTAAGAGAAATCAGGGAGAGGGAGGGCTCACAGGACATTGTTTTCCTGCAAAGGTTTGTTTTCCACAAGAGGAGAGTGACATTTCATTGAAAAGGAGACTTCAGGGTTCAATTTTTACAAAAAAAAAATAAAAAATGTTCGTTTCCATAGAGAGCAAAATCCAGAGCGTTGCCAACAACCCTACAGATCCACACAGAGATATTGGATATTTTGCTTCTGCTCAATGTACTGGTTCCATGATTTTTTTTGTTGTTTCACCTCTCTTAAAATGACCCGAAGTCTTGCATTTGACACCAGTGACAAACAACTTTTTCTCCTCCTGTGGGTAAAACATTGGGTTTAAATTGACTTTGAATGAGGAAAACAAATACAAGATTTCTTTTAATTTACTGTGTGTTCATTACATTTCTTGTCTGCTTAGTCAAAACACACCATTGGAATGAAAATTATTTATAAATTCATTGCACACTGTTTTGTCTTTTAGGCAAGGGCTTCTTCTCTTTCAAACCTCACCTGTGTCATTTTCTGTTTGAAACAAATTCCAGTTTTGAAAACCACAGTATCTAATTCTGCCGAGATTTTGCTGTGTTATACAAGAATTGAATAAAGCTTAGCAAGACTTAAGGAAATCCTGGCTGAGCTGTTAAAACTGAAACCCAACTTTTGCAGTCAGCAGTGAATTTAGGACTGTTGGAGATAATTATAAAATTGCAGAGTTCTGCCTGAGCCACTCCCACGGCAATTGGGGGCATATCAGGGGCTAAATATGATTTAATTAAAATCAGCAGTACTTTTGTGACTGAAGACAGGACACTGAGGTTTTTATCTACAATTATTACATCATGGTCTTGTCCATGTCTGAAACCCAATGAATGGTAAAGGGAAGGAAGAGCACTGATAGGAAGTGTAGTCTTGGCTTTATCAAACTCCAGAATTCCTTTCCTTTGCAATTTTATTTGTGTGTTCTTAACCTGTAGGTTATGGCAGGAAAGACAACTGAATAAATTAGGGCTAAAAGGAAAATGTGGGATCATGGAAACGCAATAACTGGAATAGCAGACACCATGGTACCAACGGAGATGGCAAAGACTTAGGAAATACCATAATAAGGATTTTTTTGGCTCTAACTTTATAAAAACCACAGCAGGAACAAGAACTTGTCCCATCTCATAAAACCAGAAGAGTTTGTAATTCCCTGTGGCCTCCCATGGAAGCCATGAGGAAATGCCACTCCAAGCTCTCCTTCCACCCCATCCAAGTGTCTTGATGCACTGCAGGAAGCTGAGCTAATAAGTCATGAAGGTTCTGTAATTCATTATGTTGTCATTATCATTTGTAATCTTTTCTGTAATTAGGTACCAGTGGGTTTCCTTGGAGAACATATGACTGAGTCTGAAATTGCTGCATATTCTCAGCAGCATATGCCTGCAACTGGAGCAAAGCTAGGTCGTGTTTCTCAAGTGTATATTTAATATATGGAGGGGTTTGGGGTTTTTTTTTTCCTTGTGCAAGAGAGTCTGCCAGGAGGGTTTGCTCATTACTGAGTGTGGGCTTTATGTCTGACAGGTCTGGGGTTATTAATAAGCTGCTGGATCCTTCCTTCCATAAACTGGCACATGGAGAAGGGTCCAGACCTGGCCAGGAGGGAGCCCAGAGCAAGGCTGGGGTAGGAAAATCATTCTTTAGTCTCATGCTTTAATTAAACTGACTTCTGCTGCAGTTTAATCTGTGAATAAACCAGTTTTGCTGATGTCTGTAAAAGTCATGGGGTATCCCGAGGGGAAAGAGACACACAGGGATCATCCCAGCTCCTGGCCCTGCACAGATCCCAAAAATCTCACCCTGGCATCCCTGGGAGGGTTGTCCCAATCTCCTGGAGCTCTGGGACATTCCCTGGGGAGCCTGGGCAGTGCCCAGCACCCTGTGGATCAAGAACCTTTCCCTGATATCCAAACCTCCCCTGACAATCAGACATTTCCATCACGGCCCAGCCCAGAGGTCCTGTGCCACCTCCTGGATTTTTATTTATTTGTGCACAGACCACAGTGCTGGCAAACTTTGCATCCCCTCTGCTGTACAAACTCTGTCACTTCTCAACAAAATCAGGGATTAACACTCTCTCCACGTTCTCCACAGCTGCTGATAAAAGTGTCCCACTGGCCAGCAGCCACCAGCAGCTCCAGTGGCCCCACTGGAGCACACAAAATTTATTTTTAGCAGAAATTTAAGTGAAAATTGAAGAAAACTCCCTGTGATATCCATTGTTCTCGCACTAATGGAAATGGTTTATCTGTCATCCTTAAAACAGTGACAAAAATCCAGTTAAAAGTGCTCAGGGAGCGTTCCCAGCTGAGGATTTACAGGGAAAATGTGAATTTTCTGTCCTTTTCCAAAGGCCAGGAGGATGCCAGCAGAACCATCTGACACCAAAGCACATCTCCCCAGTGGGAGCAAGCAGTGAGTGATCCCTCCTCTCCCTGTTCTTGTTCCAGGGGAGCTGTGAGCTGGCAGAACTGAAATGGGGTGTGAAAGATATATATATATTTTTCTCATATTGCAGCAAGAATTGCTGAAATCATGAATGCTCTAATTACCTGCATATATATTTATTAAATCAGTTCCTGCCATGACACTGGCATCATTCTCCCACTTACACTCAGACCCTTTATCTCATCCATCTCCAAAGCAGAGTTTCTAAAAGTTTCCACATCCTTTCTGGCTTATCTTTCCTTTCAGACAGTCGTGATAAAGTTTTTAAAAATAACTTGAAACGTCTTCTAAAATTCAAATGAAACCAAGAGATACATCTCATTACCCAGCATTGCTATTGACAAAAATAACCCTCTATCACACTGTTTCTATCTCCCATCTCAGAGCCTGATCCTGAGCCACCAAAGCAAAAAAAAAAAAAATTAAAAAAAAGGAGTTGCATAAAAAGGAAATATCAGACTCCTACTTGTGAAATGAGAGTTCCCAACAGTTATGATAGCAGTCCCTTAAGAGATCCATTGTAGACAGAAATTCAAAAGAATCAAAATCTCTGGATTTTAAATATATTTAACCTTTTGCAATTTAAAATGTTAAATATACTTAATGTAGTGGTGCCTTTTTTTGCCACAGAGGTTGCTAATTTATAAATGCTGCCACCAAAATCACAAACCCTACAAGTTGCCTGGGCCTGGATGTTGAAAATCAGCAAATTTCTCCAGGATTTTAAAAGTTGGTTTGGTTTTTTTGTTGCACCAAAAGCAGAAGCCTAAAAAGACCTCTGCAAAAAAATTCCTCCAATCCTTATGTTTATGGAAGTTGGATTTCAGTATTTTGCTCCTGCAAATCTTAAGCAATAAAGAAAAAGAGAGCAACATAAAGCTACAGCAGAAAATTTTAAGCTTTTTCTTTTTTTTCATGGTCACAGGGGCCAAGAGTAGATATTTGTAATAAAGGAGCATGTTTAAAGAAATGTGGATTAAATGCAATCTTTAGCTCAAAAGTGAAGTTCTCAGCTTCATTACCAGGACTCAGGGCTCAGAAATATTTATTAATAGAAGTCTGAGCTCCCCTGAGTTTCCTGTCATGAGACAAAACATCTGCTTTTTTTCCCCTCCAAAATGATGTCTGTCCAGCTGGTTTTTTTCTACCTCCAAGGAAGATGCTTTTGATGATAATCATAATTTGATAATTCATAGAGATTTTACAATACTCCTGATACCCTTGAATTCCTGTAAGAGATATTTGACAAATTGGGCTGCACACAGTGTGAGTTCCTGGGGAGGAAAACTTGGGTCATAAAAACTAAAAATAGTATTACAACATCCATAGCTGATCAATCTAACTGGTTATTTGGTGAAGCTTTTTAGGTTTATATAATCTTTTATAGTTCAATAATTAAACAACATAAGTATCACCATTTTATATATAATTAGTGGTGAACAAGCAATGCACACAATACGAGGGAATGGTTTGGGTTGGAAGGGACACTTCAGTTCATCTTTTCCCAATCCCTGCCATGGCAGGGACATTTTTCACCATCCCAGGTTGCTCCAAGCCCATGGAAGGGGCAGGAATAATCACATTTCCAAGTGTTTCCCCTGTGGACACACAGCACCTTCCCCACAGAGTGCCTGAAATCAGGATTTAGCACTCCCAGGCTCTGGGATTTTTTCCCAGTGGGGCACATGGGAAAAGCCTCTGGCACACGTGAGCTTTTTTTACAGAGCTGCTCTGCTCTGTAACAGAGATCTTGAGGATGTTCTATCAAGAAATCAATGGAGCTGATAAAACACACCAAAAGGGTAAACACATTTTTTATGTTGTGTTCACTCCCGGTGTTGGCACATTGGAGTTTTTGTCAGCAGTGAAATGCCAGCAGACAGGGAGAGGAGGTTGTGTGAGTTCACCCTGTGCTGCCACAGAGCTCTCAGCTGTGGAAAGACGAAAATTCCCCTCTGTGTAAGGAAAAAAAAACACAACCCCAAACACGTTCCAGCAGCTGTATTAAGCACTGCCCATCATCAGCCACCAGAGATGAGCAACAGCTCCTTCCCAAGGTGCATTTGAGAGCTGCCTCGGGAAGGAAATGTGCTTTTGTCAGGCAGCCAAAGGATTCCCACTTAACCTCTGCTCCCAGCAGGGGTGGGATCACAGGGGCTCATCCAGAGGGGAGGGATGAGGGCAGAAGGGATCAGCTGGAAGCAAGACAAGGACATGGCAGGAGAGTGACAAGCACTGGCAGCAGGCAGTATTTCCCTTTTCCCCACTCACATGGGGTAAATCTAAAAGATGCTCAGGCATTTGCTGAATTCTACTGGGGACTGCTGCCTCAAAAATGACCTGGGGTCCTTCCCAGCTTCCAACACCCCCCTTCCTAATCTATGGGGTGAGAGAAAAACGCTGTTCTTAATTGAAATTAATTTTTATCCAAGCCAGTCAAGGTCACTTTTTAAATTCAGCATTTGCTGAAGCCAGGTCTCTTGATTCAAAATTGCTGCTGATTTAAGCCCAGGTCCAATGAGATAATGAGATAAACCACTCTGCACTGCTGTGCCCCAAGGAATCCCATCAAAACTTGGGAATGGCACCATTATTAACCACTGCTTGTCCCCTGTGAATGTATTTTTTTAAATTATTTAATAACACACATAACAAACAGAGTATTCATGACCGTTTAACAAAACATTTTAACCCAATTTTTAAGCGCCCCAGTTTTGCACTCTCTGGCGCAGCAACAATGAATTCCCTGGAGTTTTATGGAATTGCAGAAATCCCTCTGACATATTTTTCAAGGATTTTTTTACAACAGATAGAGAAGAGATATTTTATCCTACCATTCAACTTCTCAGTTAATACCCACAAATCCCAAAAGAATACAAAGAGCACCATGTGTTAAGAGCAAAAACTCATCAGATGCACCCATGAGTAACTTCCTACTCATCCCAAATATTACTCTGTTGCACTGGAAAATCATTTGGAAATCACTGGAAATCGCTGCATTTCCTCTTTTTGTTATACATCTCATTGTCCTACAGTTTACAGATTTTCACACCTGAAATAATAACAATAAAAGGCAACAGAGACACAGCAGCAAAGTTCAACTTCAGCTAAAAATAAACTTAGCAGGGGATAAAAATAGGCCAGGATGGAGATCCCAGCATTCCTTCCAAGCCCTCAGCTTGAACTGCTCAACAGAGTTTTCCATTATCACAAATCAAGTCAAAAGTGATACCTCTAAACTCTCCAGGAGGAAGTTTGTGCTCCTTTTTGTTTTCTTTGGGTGGAAAGGGTTATGAATGATTTTGAAAGGCTGATTTTCCTCACTCCGTTTGTGTCTTAAAATAAGGAATTTAAATGTCTTTTTTTCTTTTTTTTTCCACTGAAATATCACAACCAAGAGCAAATTCTGTCTAATTGGGACAGAGCTGCTTTTCGCTTGTGACTGTCTTGTGACATTTCTGAGAAGTTAATTTGAACCCAGAAAGTCAATTTACATTGATAAATCCTTGGCATTATCCTGCTCTACTGGGTTTGGTTTTTCTTTTTTTTTATTAAGAAAGCATTTTAAAAACTGTCAAAAAGCCCATTACTAGAAGTGTGTCTAACCTTAACTCCCTTGGCTTTAAAAATGTGTCAGACAAGGAAAAACGGAGATGGAAAACAGAGATTTTTTTTTTTTTTTTTTTTTTTTTAGATTAAGGCCTTTATAATCATGGAATCACAGAACAGCTTGGAAGGGAC
>JANRGV010000002.1:22784777-22803319 GCA_024734035.1 Alethe castanea
ACAGAGATTTTTTTTTTTTTTTTTTTTTAGATTCAGGCCTTTATAATCATGGAATCACAGAACAGCTTGGAAGGGACCTTAAAGCTCACCCAGTTCCTGTCCCAGGGACACCTTCCAGCATCTCAGGGTGCTCCAAGCTCCAATGTCCTCCCAGGGGGGAATTCCTTCCCAAATTTCCATCTCTCCCTCTGGCAGTGGAAAACCATTCCCTGTGTCCCTGATATCCCATAATTCCCATATTTCCACACACAACAGTGACACATCTCATATGAACAAAAACTTGAGTGAAAACTGCTGATTAAATACAAACCAATAAATTCCATTCCCTTTGAGAAATCCCGTGAGGACAAAAGGGGTTTGAAGGGTGCCCCAAATTTTACACAAAAAAGACAAAAATTTGCTCCTTCTTTAAACCATCCCTAATTCTGAACATGGAGATGTTTCACTTCTCCACTGAATATAAAAGCCAAGCGTCCCTCTATGCACACCATAGTGAGATGCATCAAGAAAAGGAAGCATTAACATAATTAAAAGTAAGCATCCATCCCATTTGTGTTTATCAAGGCAAAATGCAATTATCAGAGGCAGGCTGTGCTGGAAGCTGCCTTTGCAGCCCAGCACTGCAAAGAGCCCAGCTCCAAACCAGATTTATGTGCCCATTTGTGACCGTTTCATTTCGATCATTTTCATCGTCACTTTCTGAGGCGCTTAAACGCGGTTTAATTAAATCCCACGGACCTACAAACCATTCCCACGGTTTGGAATCTGGTCAGAAGCCAAGTGTGCCATGTGCCATCGTCATTTTTGGGAACCATGAAGTGTAAATTAATGAGAAGATTGAGGGGGGATAACTCAGAGGAAGGATAGCGTTAATCACACTGGTGAAGTAATTGATACCAAGAGGAAGGGAACAAAGTTTGTTACCATTCAAGGAGATTTGCAGTCCCACAGCTGCCCAAACCAAGCAGAACTGGCTGAATTGTTGTCCGTTGGGATGGATGGTCAATGTCCAGTCCAAAAGGATGAAAGCTGGATCGTAGAAATCATGGAATGGCTTGGGTTGGAAGGACCTCAAATCCCATCCAGTGCCACCCCTGCCATGGCAGGGACACCTTCCACTGTCCCAGGCTGCTCCAACCTGGCCTTGGACACTTCCAGGGATCCAGGGGCAGCCACAGCTGCTCTGGGAATTCTATTCCTCCCAGGGAACAATTCCTTCCCAAATCCCATCTCAACCTCTCCTCTTTTACTTGAAAACCATTCCCTCTTTCCCCATCTGCCCAGGTCAAAAGTCACTCTCCCTTTGTCCCTGCAGGAGCAGCTCCCAGGCAGTGACATTCACTGGAGAAATAAAAGCTTTTCTGTGGCTATTTCCAGACATGGAGATGTTTCCCTCTGCCCTCTCACGTCACCTCCCCAGGTTTTCAGGAGGATAACAAGGTCAGTTCTTGCAGGGCACAGCATCTGCCCTCCAGCTCTCCTCAGGGTTAAACCACCCTGAACTCCTGCCACTCCAGCCTGACTCCTTTCCCCTCTGAACTCTCAATTTTAAGTATAATTCATTGCATAATAAAGCTTCCTTGTTTGGGCTGATACTGATTTGAAGCTGCTTTGCAAATCGTGTTCAAATATCTTAAAGCCTGGATGAGTCCTGGATGTGCAGCAGTACAATGGAAGTCAAAGGAGCAGAGGAGTGTTTCAGAAGGAGCTGGATGTTAAACCCAGAGTTGGGAAGCTGGGGAGAAGCCCCAGAAGGAGCAAATTAGGGTATAAACTTTGGATCAACCTTTTCTTCTCAGAAGTCAGCAGAGAGAAGGGGTGATGAGATAAGGAATTCTGTTACAGGCTGGAGAGACAGAGGGGAGAGCAGCAGAGGAGAAGATAAGGGTAAAGACTGAAGCAAAGGTGCAAATGTAAAGACAATTATTGTTTTAACCACACAGGAAATCATGAAAGAGAACTTGGTTTTAATCACCTCAGCATTACAAAATAAATCCGTGGAGTTTTTAAAAGAAAAAATAGTTTAGAAAGGAACATTCAGCAGACTTCTCAGTCTCCCTGAATGACTGTGCATGAATTCCCACAGAACCAGACCTTGTCACTTCCTAAAGCATCCCACCCCTAGAGCCAATCCTTCAGGACAGTAAATTCCACTGATTTTTTATGGATCCTGGGCATATTGGTCAGTGCTTTGAATTTCCAGCAATACAATTCCAAAGGAGCTCTCCTGAGATGCTCTCTGCTGGCAGCTCAGGCATTTCCTGGATTTTCAGGAATTTCTGGGGGGGCTCTGAGGATGCCACATCTCTTTTGGGTCACAGCTGCCCAGAGGGACGTGACAAACAGAATCTGCTGGTTTGGTTTATGTGCCCATAAAGATTTCCTGGATTTTACTATTTAAAGTCTTTTATCGACACACATTTTTAACAGGTCAACATCCTTACCCACTGAAAAAATTCCAGTTGCCTAAATTCATTAATTTGATTATGACAATTATAAGTTTTATATAAGTCAAACACTGATTGCTCTTAAGACTTCCATGATAAGCACTAATAATTTACTGATATTAGTTACAGATCTTAGAAGAAATCATGAGAGATTTTGCTGCATCCACCAAAGTAAATGAAAAAAAAAAAGAAATACAGATATAAAAGTAATACTGAGACAGCTCTTTAAGCTACAACTCAACTTGAGAAAGTTTGATGGCATCAATTCAGACCTGAAATGTCATGGAGGCAATCAGGCACAGCAAAGGGAGAGCCAGGACAGGGTCAGGGGGTACAGACAGAAAAATAGATTTGGGAGTTGTCAGCAAAAATGTGACACTAAAACCTGTGAGCATCAACAATAGTGCCCTAAAGAAGGAATAAATACAGGAGAGGAGAGCAAGCAAAGTGATATCTCTATGGCTATGAGCAATTTGGGACACTCTGGAAACAAAAGAACAAATATCAGATTGTCAGGATAAGAACCTGAGGAAGGCCAACATATTACAGACTAAATAAAAAAAATAAAAATCAGAAAGTGCATCAATCTCGGTGCCCACAGCAGTGAATGGACAAGGAGAAAACACAAGGTGCAATTCACAGATGTGGCAATATTGAAGTGGGAGCAGCCTGTAACCCACAGACAATATTTGGAAAGAGCTGTCGTATATTTGAACAAAATAAAATTCATCTACAAATATGACACACACTTGGAGCTCTTTTTCCTCTTCATGGCTGTGGAGCTGTTGGCAAATTTTCCAACAGCTCTGTGAGAGAGGCTCTTGTGCAGTTTTGGACACAGAGGAAACTGAAATGAGGTTTCATCATTCACTGAGAGAGATACTGAAGAGCCACAGGACCATGGGCTTGCTGGGACACTGTCCTGACTGCACTCAAGAAATCTGCTTTAGCCTGGACTAAACCTCCTGAACCCACTGGGTTTTACAAGGAAAAACCTCTTTTTCCACATCTCTGCTGGAGCTGGCCAGGCTGCCCCCAAAATTCTGCAGGTGAGTGGAGCTGGCAGTGAATAATCAGGCTTTTCACTAAAGAAGGAATTAGGTTTTAGTACTGAGCCTGAGGATTTCTTCCTTATCAAAAGTAATTAAAATGATATCTTTTCAAAAAAATGAGTTTATAGCAAGCTGTTTTAAAGCTGCAGAAACAGAAAAAAAAATCTAATGTAAGATGAATGTTTTGCATTAAAAATTGGTAACTTTTGAAGTTGTCTGCACTTCCAAAATCAATAACTACCAAAAGAATGAGATGATGATAAACTCAGAGTGTCTCTTTTATTTATTGAGAGGCTGAAATAGAAGCCAGAGCCTTTGGAGCAGCAAGCTGCTGCTTTTCTGCTCCTGGGAACGGTTCTGGCACCAGGCTCTGGAGAAGGAACACGAGCTGGAGTTCTGTGCTGAGTGTGGACACAGCAGCCAGTGATGGCAAAGAACTGAAATATTAACTTTGGGTTATATTATAACTTGTGTTTCCTTTCTTTGTCCTTTATTTTTACTCTTTTATCTGCCTCCTCAACTCTTGCAGTGTTAATCTGGAGATGGTTTAAGCTCTCCTCACTATAATCAGTTGTGTCTTCCCCTCAACAAAGTGAATTTTCTCATCACCCTAAGCCTCTCATGCGGAAAAATTTTAGTCCAGCTGGAGTATTTTGATAACATTTTACTCAGAGAGGGCTGTTAATGACCAAGGGACTTAATAAATGATTGTCACAGTAGAAGAGTCCAGCAAGAGTATCCAAAGAGTTCATAGGGTCAGAAAACCAAATTGTGATGGGAGTCTGAAGCTCAGCATGCTGATTTTGTAAATATCATTTTAACACCCTCGAATATAAAAGATATCAAATGGGCAAAGAATCAATACTGATCAAAGAATGCACATTGATCAAATGACCCAATAAACAATTAATTGGTCAGTAAATATTTTTAAAAACCCAAGAAATTCCCAGTAGATTCAACAAGGCATGGTGGAAATATTAAGTGACAGTGGGAAAGTAAAAGGCAAGACATGAAAAAGGAAAAGGAAACATGAAAAAGGAAAAAAAAAATTCTTGTTCACAAAGAAAAGAATGATGGGAATTGCTCATTCTGGGGGATCTGTTAGAGGACATAAGCTGGGACAAACATCTAAAGGCCAGCTCTGTCCTCCTGCACTGCTCAGCTGCTGCAGAACCAGGAAATCCCAAATCTTTCCATGCATTTATTCCCACAGCACCCTTTGAAAGGGGATAATGGAATTTCTTTGGGAGGAAGAGGGAGATGAGCAGTGCCATGCTCAGGCCAAGCTCCCCAGAGGAGTTTGTGTCTTGCTTTCCTTGACGTGGCCCAGATGTTCAGCTGGAAATTAAGCACAAAACCTCTACAAAAACAGGGAACTGGAACCAAATCCAAGGGTTTCCTTTCCTTAACTCAGCAAACCACCCCAAAATAAGACAAAATTCTTCCCTACAGGGCAACAGAGATGGGGACAGCAGGGTGGTAAAGCAGCCCTGTCCCTTAAATTCCACTCCTTGCTAATGTTTCATAAAGACAGAGCAATAATATTGGCAGAGATAAAAATGAACTTCCCAACACTCAGCAGAGGCAGGACTGGAAGCAATGAGACAGAAATGCACAAGGGGATGTGCAGTAATCAAGATAAACCCAAAATGCAATCCCAGAACCCCACAGTGAACTCATCCAAAGGCCACTGCTGAATCCAGCTCGCTGATAAGAATTAAACAAAAGAGGAAAAAGCCTCTCTTCAGCAGAAACAGCAATTTTTCACACCTCTGGCAGGCAGTTTTTCCCCTGGAAGCAGTAATTCCCGTTCCCATCCAGCTCTGTGTCTGGGGGACAATCCCAACCACAAATCCATGGAATGGACACACACCAGTGACAAGCACAAATAAATTGGTGTCCTGGGCTGTCCTGCTCATCTCCATCTCCTGTGATTTAGACCCAGCACCAGCTGTATCTCCTCATCCCTCATTTGTTATTGCATTAACAGCTCTCTTGTTATTTCCCATCCCTCTCCTCACTGTCCCCACAGTGCTCGGGGCACGCTTTGCTCCAACTGGAAATGATAATGCTGGAATTCTTTCACTCTTCTGGGAAGGACTCTGCTTTAATGTGGGTTATATTCAGCTCCCCACCTCCCCCTGCCAACACAAACTTGCTGCTTAAAAAATAGAAAGCATCAAAAATAATTCAAATTAAAAAGCATGAATGTATCCCAAGGAAGAGCAGTGCTGAAGGCAGCTGGCACAGGCACTGCCCACAGAGTGAAATAAGAATCCAAAACAAGGGGGAACAGCTTCCCACTGCCAGAGGGCAGGGATGGGTGGGGTATTGGGAAGGAATTCCCAGAGAAGCTGTGGCTGCCCCTGGATCCCTGGAATGTCCAAGGCCAGGCTGGAGCAGCCTGGGACAGTGGAAGGTGTCCCTGTCCATGGTAGGGATGGCACTGGATGGGATTTAAGGTCCTTCCAATCCAAACCATTCTGGGATTTTATTATTATTGTATTAAAGGAACATTTATGAGGAGAGAGATTGCAAGGCTCTGTTTCCTCCACCCTTGCAGGGAGACTCTGCATGGCAATGGAAAGCAGTGCAGAATCATATCCTGAATATCCAGCAGGTTTACCATCAGTGGCAAAGGGAATAAAATCCATTCCATACTAAATAGACACCTGGAACCAAACCAAAACACTCATTTTTCCTGCAGACAAAGGGTCTCACACCCTGCCCAGGGTTGCTCCAACACCAAACCTCAAACCCTCCAATCCCACCCCAACATTCCTTCCATTCGTTTTCTTCCAATGACTCCCACATTGTTGAGGCACCGTCAGACCTTCCCACAACTTGGATTTAACTGACTGAAAATCCATGGATTATTATGGAATTACAAGGCAGAACAAGTTCTTACTCTGATCCTAGAAGGGACATGAAATGTTGTACAAAGATTTCCTATAAAACCAACAGATATTTCACTCTTTTGGGTAGACAGTAAGAGGTTGCATAAAGTTAACAGAGCCTCCTCAATTTTCCAGCTGAATTCCAACCTGTTCTGGAGTGATTTGAAGCACAGCATATGATTTCTAGCAGATGCCTGGTTTAGCAGATATTATTAGCTTTGAAACTCTGCATAAACTGCCAGAAGGTCAGAGAAGGATAAAAGCTGACAGCAAGAGGCTCGAGTAAGTGAGGGTAAATACATCAAACAATCTGTTTAACACCACATGAGGCAGAGGTGTCACCTCTTCTCTGCAGTGGAAATTCATTCTACACAGGAAAATACCAATTTTTGAGACTCAAGGGCAGCAAATTTTGTTCAGATGGAAAACAGGGAAAGGAGGAAAAGAAGGCATCAAAGCAGTTGGGAGTCATTACAGTGAATTCTGTGACATGCAGAGCACTCCCAACTCCACCAGCCTCATCGCAGGAATCCCAGGATTTCTGTCCATGGAATAAACACATCTGCAGTGAAAACCCCAAAAATTCTTCATTAAATTTAGCAGGACATAAATCACCCCCATTGCCAGGCCACAGCTCTCTGTTAAGGCTTTGTTAACAAAGGGACTAAAAGTCAAATATCTCCTGGTCACAAGTCAGCAAGGATTCCCAAAAAACCTTCCCTAGCTCTTAATCTAGTCCGAACTTGAGCTATTTCCATAAAATTCAGAATTGCCCATGAAATCTCTAAGTCTAAGTCTCTAAGTTTGGCTGAGGTCCAAACCACAGTGGGGCCATCTCAGACTGGTCCAGCAGCTCAGGAGATTTCAGCCCTGCCTTCTGCTCGTAGCACCTTCTCCTATAAAACCAATCAATTTTATTGAGAAATCCATCCCTGATGTGGTGCTGTGAGGAGTTCTGGGGATGGTTCCTGTAATTTCTGTAATATTTGAGGCCTTTAGAGAAGAAACTGCTTAAAGAATCATGAAGGTTTGGAAAAAAACTCTGATATGATGTCCAACCTTTGACCATCATACCCACTAAACTCTAACATGAGTGTCACATCTACTCATTTTTCTGGACACTTATTCAGACAACAAAAGTTATCTTCAGGCAAAGCTGCCTTCAGAATTTTTCCCATTACTTTGAAGAGTGTTGTTGAGTCCACTAAAAAGTTCATGTCACAAATCTTGTGTATTATTCTCTTTCATCAACAAGTCCTTCACAACAACACACATTGTTAAGAAATGAGAGGAGGAAGAACATCCTGGCACAAAATCTTCCCCAGGTCAGGATAGAGTCACACCCAAACAGAAGATGGGATGCAGTGAAAACTCAGAGTTCCACTTTCCTCTGATAAGTCAAAAACGAACAAACAGAAAAATCCAGATGAAGAATAATTTCTGTTGGCAAAACACTCGTATTTATTCCATTGTTAATACATAAGGAGGGATTTATTTGCTAGATTTGAATTTGATTTCAGAACAAGCACGCTGAATAATTTAAACTTTAATGTATTTCCCTGAATGGAACATGCTCTCATGAGAGGGGAGCAAAAGAATCAGTTTACATTGCACAAATGGACAGTGGTAAAGAAAGATTTCCCTAAACACAACACGTCAATACAATTTACCATCTCTGGCTTTATAGGAACTACTATAAATCTGCTTTTCATATTTTGGCTAATGTAAAACTCTTGTAGCTGAGCCATAATGGTATTCAATTCTTATGCCTGAATAATTTGAATGGTTGGAAGGAAACAGGGAGCATCTAACATATGGATGGGGTAAGGGAAGACAAGTTCAAACAACAAATCAAAACTAGCAAAGAATATTAAAGTAGTTCTCTGATACTTTGAGATTCTGGATTTAGTCCTAAAGTTCTTCAAATCTAATCAGTAGCATCAGCATGGGGACTAAAATACTGTAATTATTGATGAGGGTGATGGTTAACGAGCAATACTGTCCTTGGGTTCTCACCAAAAATTACACAGACAATGAAATGGCTGAAATGGCAGAAATGGCTGAAATGGCAGAAATGGCTGAAATGGCAGAAATGTTGGCTTCTGGAGTCTTTATGTAAAACTAGAAGTGCATCAGGCCAAGAGATGAATTTTACATGTCAGGACAGTAAATAAAATTCAATCAAAGAAAAGAAAATCCTTCGCCCTGATTAGCAAGTCTGAAGTTTGGCAAGGCTGACACGATGGGAGAGGCAGTCAAAAGCATCAGCGAGTCTCTGTTGGAAACTTGAGGGCTCTCAGGTTTGATTTCCCAAATGCCAGAACTCAGGAGTGGGGCACAGCCAACATTTCCAACGTGCAGCACAATCCCTCTCACCTGGAGGAGCACGGTTTGATTTCGGAATGAAAGCACTCCGACATTTCATTATTCCAAATAATATAATTGATGTGAGATGCAAATTAGTTCATTTAGGGCTTCCACTGAAGCCAAGTGTCTGGACAAGGAGCCAAGGGACGGCAGCAGCACAGCTGTCACAAAAAAACCCTTCCTTGGTTCAGGACACCACTGGGGGCCAACCAAATTAGGCGCGAGTGGTCAGAGAAGATGCAAAAGAGAGCAAAGACTGACAAGGCCTAGATCAAATCTCCTGAAGTTCCCTGCAGGGAATCTGCTTGGAAAGGGTTGCTGAAAATGTCATCTGCCTTATTAGAATCCAGTGAGTCTTTTTGAGGAGCTCTGGAAAAGGGCAGAGAGGTGGGGGATCCTCGGGGTGAGCCAACAGCCGGACACGGCCGGGATCCCTGGCACCAAAAGGGAACAAGGGAGGGCAGGAATGGGCTTTGCATCCAGGGAATATCCCACAGGGAATGCTCCTCTGCCCTGAACGAGCCACCCAAAGGGGAGGAATGCAGAGCCAAAAAGGCAGCACCAAATTTCATCCCCTAGGAGGGCAAATGGGAAATTTTAAGTTGTAAAGCAAGAAAATCCTCCCAGGAGGAAATAGTTTGGACTGGGTCAGCTGTGAGGGTGTTTACGGATGCTGTTCATCACCTGTAAATTTAGGATGTTCCTTTGTAGCAGCTGTGTCCCTAAAGTGCACAGGTAAAGCCTACAAATGCCTCACTCATTGGGCAAATATCCTTCAAACCCCAACTCAGTACAGGATGACCTCATTCCAGGAGAAATTCCATCTTGCACTTATTGATGAAAACCACAAAGAGAAAGAAGACAGAGAAGACCAGCAGCTGGTAAAAGAAAAAGCAGATTTTTATCACCTAACAAGTTCTTATGTTCTATCCATCCCATTTTCACCACTGAAAATTCAGAATATCCTAAGGTTAACAGGAGGCACTTAAAGCCCTTCTCCCCTCCTGTCACAAGAACTCAGCTTTTCTTCCAGATAAATCAAAAGGACATAAATCCACAGGGGAGGTTGTCTCTCTCTCATCTCTTTTCTTTTATTTATTTTTAATTCTGCCTTTCAAGTAACTTTTGGTATTGTTTCTTGAAACATCCATTATCCTTCAAATCTAAAAATGATAACACAACTTTTCAACATCCTGATTTATCATTCATGGTTGAAGTTCCTCCAATGGGAAAAAGTTGAAAATCTGTTTGCTGATTGTTGTCCATCTCATTTCATCCCCTCACCATTTTCATTTTTTACCTTCCAGCTTTGCAAAAATACCTTTTCATACATTTTTAGAGGCCACAGCTATAACATCGTCAAAGCAGCCCAAGAGCTGAAAAAAATCAAACCAGCACATTACCTCACAGAGGCTGAGCTGCAGTTGCAAATTCCTCCTTTGCCTGCAAAGCCCCAAACCTCTTTTTCACTCTGTTTATATTTGGTGAGCAGCATCTGAGCAGTTTCATCTCCATTCGTACCCCCTTCAGGCAAATAAATATGTGCATATACATGGATTTGTCTGTATATATGCATTTATTCACACAGATCCATATTTTAATAGCATTATTTTCTGTTTTACATCACAACCACGATGCTAAGCTGAATTTTAGCTGCTTTTCCACAGTTTCCTGGGGTCACAACACACTAAACATGTCCTGGAGAAAAGCTATTTTTCTCTCACCAGGGCACCATCTCCTGCTCTGTCCTTTCAACTTTTCACTTCTCCTGGTAGCTACTAAAACTCCCAGTTTTATTACAGCTCTCCAGCTCCTGATGTTCTATGAGCCTGTCTGTCTTCAAGGCCAAAACAGATGTAGATTTTTTATTTTTGTTCTTTTAGGTATCACTTCTATCTGAAGGTGCTTAAAGTATATTGCCCCAAGGTGAGTGCAGAGCATATCCTGGACATTTCAGTGTTTTCCATGAAAGCTCAAGGTAGTTTTCCCCCACAGTAGAAATAAGTGCAGGATTTCACTTTACTTTTGTACTGATAAGAAACAGTAAACTACCCTCATGGTGGAAGAAATGAATCTGAAAGTTTTTAGCTGTTGGAACAAGGGTCAGCCAACACAGCTGAACAAACTGAGCATTGCTATGAGGTGTTATTAACTTGTTTATTTTAATCATAGAATCCCAGAATGGTTAAAGATCATCTATTCCCACCCCCTGCCATGGCAGGGACACTTCCCACCATCCCAGGCTGCTCCAATCCCAATGTCCCAATGGCCTTGGACATTCCAGGGATCCAGGGGCAGCCCCAGCTGCACTGGGAATTCCATCCCAGGGCTTCCCCACCCTCACAGGGAACAATTTCATCCACATCTCCAACTTAAAATTCCCTCTTTCAGTTTAAATCCATTCCCCTTTTCCCATAACAACAGTTTCTGATGAACAGCCAGTCCCTCTAAGCCCCTTCAGACACTGCAAGGCTGCTCTGGAAGCTCCACACAACCTCCCCCAGGCAGATAAAAAAGTACAAATAAACAGTGAAGGTGGCCAGCAGAAGTAACTCCACAAACTCCCACGTAAAAGAAGCTCCACAAAAAAAAATTGTGAGTGCTGAATTGCCACGAGCTGTGCTACAGAACAGCCTTAAGCACCCATTTACAAACAAATCTTTCAGCCACTCACTTTTAGTTGTTCTAGAAGTGATAATAGAATGACAGAGGACACGGGTTTGGAGTTGGGAAAGTGATAGAGGAGGAAATGGAAGAGCAGAGCCTGTGTTATTACCCAAACTAAATGAGATCAGCAATGATAAATCCTGCCTTGGAGGAGAGAGGTGCCAGGACAGAGTGAGGTGGGGAATGAGGGAAATGTGATTGAGGTCACCTCCACTTAACCTTTGCCAGGGAGGAAAACACAAGTGAAACAGAAAGCTGTTCAAAAGCAGCAGCACATGGAAAGTGATTCCACTTAATAAAGTTGCCTAAAGGTCAATGCTCAGAGCCAAAATAAATCAGATGGGGAAAAAAAAGGTTTTCCAAGGAGCTCAGATACATCCAGGCTGTGACAGAAGGGACTGCAGTGACACTGGGTGTTCATCCTGTCATCCCTCCAGAACAGCAGCTCTGAGATTTCCTTGTCCTTTGGCCTTGGGAGGTGGAGAATGGGAATGGCTGTGACATTCCTGGGGCTGGGGAGGGTTTTGCACCAGCACTGCACCACTGAGCTCCTCACACCAGTAATCACTATTAGACAACATCATCATATTTCAAAAGAAATAAAAAATACACACTCATCCTAATGACCTTCCAGAGCATAAGATTCTTGCCAAGAATGGGGAGGTTGGTGTCAGTCTAGGGCACCCAAACAGTTTTCCCTGTGTTTAACAAAAGTTGGATGAGTCAGAAAGTGAAGTCTCACCCAGCCTAACTATTCTTGACATTACTAAATATAAGGACATGGATAAGGTTTTGCAGGATCAAGGATGCGGAAAAAATTAGTCTTCATTCCAAGAGCTGAGGAATTCTATAGAAAGGATATTTATGCCCTGAGAAAAATAATTACTATCAGTTTGAATTGAAGGATTATTGGAAGATTTTGGTTTTAAATTATGGATATGATAGAATTTAAAAAAAAATAAAATTATGAGCATGGGATTTAATCCCATTTAATTTTTCCATGGAAAAATTATTATTACAATCAATAATATAAAAAAATCCAAATTAAATCCAAATTTCAATATTCCATTTAAAAATAACATGCGACCATCTCTGAATCCATCAGCTCTTCTGCCAAATCCCCATGCAATCCTATCAACCAGAGCCACTGCACTGGGAGGTTCAGAACTCAGTTTTAGGCTGATTCCTGGTTTTGTTTAACTGGATTGTGCCAAATTGTTTAGAAAAATTTGATAGTAATTCATTAAATGGGAGCAGCTTCATTTTGAGAGTGGGTTTTATAGCACAACATTGCATTGGACTGCAAAGATAGATTAGCTTGAAATTTGTTCTGTAATTAATTCCCTGGAGAGAAATCCATTTGCATGCAAAAAGAAGGGGACTTAATTAATGGCCAAATATATTTAATTGATATATCAGCTACTCACAGACAATTGGAGCTTCATTCCTTATTGAAAGCCAGCACTGAGGAGCTTTTGTACAATGGAAAAGGAAGAAAAGTCAGTAAAGATTGATCCTTTTGTTGGGATTCCAGTAATTCCTTGGATATGCAATAATTGAGATTGATACTGATTGTAATGAAAATTGGGGTGGATGGGGCTTGGAGCAGCCTGGTCTAGAGGAAAGTTCCCTGGCCATGGAGGGGGTTGGATCTTTAAGGTCCCTTCCAACCCAAACCTTTCCATTCTCCAGGATTTTCAGTTATTACCCAGTCACAAAAGGAAGGCATAATTTAAAATCAATAATATTAATGAATGCTAAAGACACAAAAGGTAAATTCAGGTAGGTGGAGTTGAACTGTTTAATACTGGAGCTCCTAAACCCAAAGAATCAGCCTTGGGAATCCAGGGAATCTTCTCATCTCCCACTGTATTCAGTACAAAATCAAATTTGGGGATTTAGGGGTGTCCTGAGGCAGCCACAGATGGGAATGTCCCATGGGACACTCCACGAAAAGCTGGCATTCACAGAATGCCCAGGAATTTGAAAAGTTTTAGGAGTGACAAATGTGGACAATTTGGGGACATCAAAAAAAATATGGAGTCCCTTCCATGAATGACATTCCAAACACTCAGAGACTTCCCCAGGAGCTAAAATTCCTGACAGAGTCCAAGTGCACACAGCAGCATCCAACCCATGGAAAAAGTGGTGTGGAGAAAGGTTTCCTGGCACAATCTGAGCTAGTGGCTGAGAAAATCCAGCATTTCATTCTCCTGGGTCAGCCTGAATCCTTTGGGAAACTGTATTTTTATTGAAATAAATAAAAAGCATCACCTTGAAACCCACAGGATTTCTGGGCCATGATAAATCTCACATCTGCTAAAATTCCTCTGGAAAACAGGAACCAGGGTACATTCCACCACTTCAGAATAAATAGGTCCTAATATCTAAATGTCTCCAAATCCTGCACTAACATGTTTGTTTGGTTTTTTTCTGGATATCTATAAATCAATATCACTATCAGAAAAGATAACATTGCCTTACACTTCCCCAAAAATTACCAGTGTGGGAAGCTGCAAATGCATTTTTTATAAACATTTTTATTGCCTCTACAAGTACAATAGAATAACAACAATGGATGCCCAGGAGACCAAACAACTGGGTCTGTTCCCTTTTTTAAAGAGTCAGTGACTAAAAAGTGCATTAGAGTCATAAACATATAGAAATTCTATTTAGGGATGTAAAAACACAAACATTTTCAAGAATGAAGAATGAAGATATTTCAATTCCTTGAAAAACTCTAAATAAATCAAATTATCAGGTTGGTTTTAGAGAGAACAACCACATAAATTCTGGCATTTCCATTAGTGGGCTTATATAAAAATATATTTATAGCTCCTCGGACAATCAAAAACACTGATTTTGTTCTGATATTCAAGAAGAAGATTCAGGAAGAAAAACTGACAGTGAATCTTGATAAAAATTTGTGTAGAGGAGTCTTTTCATTGCTTTCATTCAGCAATGAAAACCACTTAATTAGAAAACACATAAATATTCAGGCTAATTTTGTGCAGTGTCATCCCTCAATCAATTTTCCATGTAAATCCTACAGAATTGAAATTATTATCACACTCACCACTATCTTGTGAATGGTCTTGATGACAATATCGATGTTTATCACTAAACACCAGCAGATAAAAAAAGTTCTATTTTGAAATTAAAGCAGAAAATTACTTGACATGGCCTTAATATTTCTCCAGTTGTTGAGAAATCAAGCTGCAAGCTACGACAAGCACATAACAAATCAAATTAGGGGAATAAAAGCACTGAAACAGGAAAAAAAAATCAGTTTGAAAATCACATTCCCCATGGCATCTTCCCCTGTTCCTGAGATTGTTGTATTCCTACAAAAGCCTGAAAGACTTCTCATGTCCAGGGGATGTTTTCTTCCCTGGAAGACACAGAGCAGGATGACAGGAAAGATGCCACAGATTCTGTCAGGGAGGAGCTGTTGTGGTGTGAGAGGGGAGGTTTTCAAATGAATTCAATAAAAATGAGCTGTAAGAGTTGGAAATTTTGCCATATGAGATCTCCCTGCTCTGATATTTTTTTATTATTTCTGGGAATACTGGAGCCTGCTGGAATAAAAAAAAGGTGTGAAACTTAATCAGAGCAGTAGCAGATAGAATTATTTGTAAAGAGTTTTAATAGCAGCTGGTAAGACCTTTGAACCAAAAGCTTCTTCCTTTACTGTTACACAGATTTGGAAAGGAGTATTGGGGAGATTTGTTCACTGCTGTGTCTCCACGAGGAGTCTCACAGAAATGTGAGATAAACACCCTCAGACCAACTGGAAGGAGAGCCCAAACTGCAATATTTATAAATACAGCCCAGACCCCATGGACTGACAGGAGTGACCTCAGTGGGGTGATTTTTTTAGGCCTGGAGCACCTTTGGGCTGGACACAGGCTGGGAGAGCTGGGCTTGTCCAGGAAAAGAGGGAAATCCAAGGAGCCCTTGGTGAGGTCTCCAGTACCTGAACAGGGCTCGTAAAAAAAGAGGGAGGGACTTTTCCATGAGCAGATAGAGACAGGAAAGAGGAACATTTTTAAACTGAATGAGGATTTAGGTTGGATATTAGGAAGGAATTCTTCCCTGTGAGGGATGGAATTCCCAGAGAAGCTGTGGCTGCTCCTCGATCCCTGGAAATGTCCAAGGCTGGGTTGGACAAGGTTAGGAACAACCTGGGACAGTGCAAATAATCCCTGGCCACAGCAGGGGGGTTGCAATGACTACAACTTCCAGAGTGAAATATTTCCCAAAGTTTCCCTTTCCTCAGCACAAGACTGGAGGCTTTCTGGAGAGCATTCATCCAGCCTGTCACTTGGAATGTCTCTCTTCAATAATTAACGGAAATACTCGACTTTCAAAGATGTTTGCACGTCATTCCTTGTCACATAAGTTGTACAGTGAGGCTCCTGCAGGGGTGTGTTTGAAGACTGCTGCTGAGCAACTTCCAGCAGCCATGAATAAGAGATGGGAGCGTTCATATTTCATCAGCTAGAGGCAGGGTTTCCATGGCTGGGAGGGGACAGGGCACAGGGGCTGCTCCTAAAGGAAATGCTCACTTTGAACAGGGTTTGAAGCCAGCCAGGCTGAGGCAACAAAGCCCAGGGTGTGTCTGGCCAGCCTCATCCCCAGGGAGCACAGAGAAATATTCAACTTGGAAAAGATTTCCCAGGCTGAGTCTGAGCTGTGACTGACCCCCAGTAGAGCACTGAGTGCCCTGTGCATGAATTCCTTGCACACCTTTGGGGATGGGGACACCATATCTCCCTTCCAACCCTTTCCATGGGGAAATTCCTGCTGATGTCCACCCTGAGCCTCCCCTGGCCCAGCCTGAGGCTGTTCCCTCTCCTCCTATCTCTGTTCCCTGGGATAAAATCCCAAATCCTCCCTGGCTGTCCCCTCCTGTCAGGGAGTTTTGCAGAGCCACAAATTCCCCTCTGATCCCCCTTTTCTCCAGGCTGAGCCCCTTTCCAGCTCTTCAGGGATTCTCCAAACCCTTTCCCAGCCTCTTCCCCTTTCCTTCAGTCTCTTCTTGTGCTCCAAACCCTTCCCCAGCTCCTTTCCCTGCCCTGGACATTCTCTAACACATAACAACCAGCTAAATTAATAAAGCTCATTTTTTTTTGGTTAATATGAGCTGAAGGCCTTTGTTGACCTAGAGGCAGAAGTGAGCCCTGCCTGTGGTTTGCTACAGAACAAACCAACTTAAAATTTGATTAGTGTAGAAGATCCGATTTTTATCGTATTTATTTCCTTTAACATCAGCTATAGAATCAGTATGTTGGTAGGTCAATGGGCTGACTTCAAACTGTTCACATCAATGCTCTTTGCATCTCCCTTCCCATTCTCCAAGGAGCCATTCCCTGGTTTACATTCCAGATCAGCCTGATGGGAAGAAATTCCCTTGCACTACACAATTTACTGTGAAATTCAGTGCTGTGGGCCCTGGGGGAGGCACTGAGCTCCTGCCCATCTTCCCTGCAGCCCCAGAGCTCCTGGATCCCCACCTGGCTCTGTAATTCCACATCCTCTCTGCCTCAAGGTGGGTTTTTATTCACTCAGTACCTCTGGTGTTTATGAGCTGGCATTTGGCCACTCCTTGCACTTCCAGCTTGAGCTAAATGAGAAAAGTTTCCCAGCACTTTTTGCAGCTCCAGCTTGAGCTAAATGGGAAAAGTTTCCCTTCCACAGAGGGTTTGATCTCCTCAGAAAATCCGAGTTTCCAGTCTCATACGGGAAATGGTACCAGGATTCTGTAAAATATAAAGAGAGTCTGTACCAGGGGCACCAAGCACAGCAGGGACACTTGGAAAGGACAAAGGGAATTTTCAGGAATGCTTGCATTGACATATCTATAATTTCTCCTGCAGTGAGCACACAACAAGTTCAGATGTGTAGGAACAGTGCAAGGAGAAAATGTTTGCACTGAGCACCTCTGAGGGAGCTGGGGAGGTGGAGCTGGATACTCCAGGGTGCTGTGCTTGCATCCATGGATACAACACTCTCCAAAGGTCCTCAGCTTCCAGATGTGACCTCAGACTGGGATCTGGCCTCACCATCCCTAAAGAATCCCATCCCAGCCCTCACACCCCTCTCCCTCTTCCCAGAAAAGCTTTTTTTCTCTTCTCCTGAGCTTTCCAGCCAGCATTTTCTAACTTTAATCAGCAAAACCCCAGAGCAGGGAGCTCACAGCAGCTTTTCCTGCAGGGACAGCTGCCCTGGGAATTGCAGAGTAAAAGAAGTACAAGGATGCAAGGATGCAATTATTCACCAGGGAAGTGTTAGGGAATCCAAAAAGATCTGGATGACTGTTGGTTTGACATCACTAAATGATGAGGCAATTTTTAATATGAATTGTGAATCATCCTCACACGGGCCTCCTGCCTTAATTTCTCTTTTGTTTGAGCAGTGCTCATTTCAAGCAAGTGAGTCATGAGGTGAGGTCTGCCTTTGAGGCAGGGAAAATTCCCCACTGCAGCTCATATCCTCAGGATCAAAGGGAAGGATCTGCTTTCCTGGTTAACTCAAGGCTGAACACAATTTTTGTGAATGCAATTAAGTGCAGGATAAATTGCTACTGATCTGTAGAGAGGCAAAAGACAAAGGTCTATTATCATAATTGACAGTGGTAGAAACTAGTTTTGATTTCTGAGTCTTAGCTACCCAATCAAAGCTTGAAATGGAGGGAAAATGCCTCATTAATTGATGGACAGGGGAATTATCATTTATCTGCATGATTTACCTGCATCATGGCTAGACCATGCTCCACCTGCTCTACCCTAAGAAAAAAAATCACTAATTTTTCTCAATGCTCTTCTTTTCCTTCTGATACAGCCTAATAGAGGACCCATGAAATGTAATGAATTAATTACATGGAATGAAATGTAGCATCAGTGTGGAATTCTGCATGTTCTCATACAGAAAAGAAAAATACTTCTATCAGTACAAAGTGGGGCTTTCCTTTACAATTTTTAAAACAGAATGTGCAATTGTACATTGAGAAAAGGAAACACAACTTCCTCTTCCAGCCAGAATGGCAAAATAATGTAAAACCCAAATATTCCACAGCAGCTGGTGAAAAACTCAAAACCAAACTTTCTGCT
>JANRGV010000002.1:22810775-22827298 GCA_024734035.1 Alethe castanea
AAGCTGGATTAAGACTTTCCAGGTCTCCAAAAAGCAACTAGAATTTGAATATTTTTATAAGGAAAAAGCAAGTGGAAAAGGAAGAAAAAGAAAAGGAGCAGAAGGAGCTTGACTGTAGAAAGCCTTTTTTTTCTGACTCATTTAAGGTAATTCCAGTACAATCAGCATTTCTGTTGCAATTCAGATACTTCCAGTAAATTAATCCTCCAAAGCCCAAATGAAATTACATACAGAAAAAATAATATCACTCCAATTAACAGCAGGGGGATTTTTTAATAATTTCTTTGTGGACTGTATGACTGTTATTGCAGTCAGGCGTGAAATCCCATTCTTACAGGCAAAACCTCTTTTTAGTGCTACCAAAACCTGCAGTGTGACCACAAAAGTAAATATATTAAAATCTGAGGAGGAGAGTTGGATTTTAACCAGATATTCCAAGAAATTAAAATGTAAAAGGAAAAAAAAAATTAAATTTTCCTTCATAAACTTATTTTCTTACTTTGTTTTTGCCTAAAAACATTAAATATCAGCCAGAACAAGCTACAGGACCGGAGGAAGGCTCGGGGCTGTATTCAGATATCCAAAGTTTTGCTGGATAGTGATGCCATTGGTGAATTGATTTTTTGATGAAGTTTTATTATTCATGGAGTGAAGGACAGGGGGAAAGGGCAGGGATGGATTGAATATTGGGAAGGAATTCCTCCTTGGGAGGGTGGGCATGAGTTGCCCAGAGAACCTGTGGCTGAGCCGTCCCTGGAAACATCCAAGTGTCCAACTTTCTGATTTATTCCCCTCAAAATGCCCATCAGATCAAGGAATTAAGCACCCAGAGATGAGCTTCACAGCTAAATTTTCTATTTACAAAAGATTCCTCCATGATTTTCGTGGAACCAGCGCCCTCTCACAAACACTTGCAGCAAATCCAAGCTCCTATTGGGTCCTTGCAGCTACTGATGAGTTTGGGATTGTTTTTCCAGCAGCCAGAGCTGAATTTTAAGCAGGAATTAGTGGAAAAAGCCACCAACAAAGCCACAGCAATAAGAGGTTGTGTATATTCATTTTTTACCCGCGCCTCTCTGATTTACGACCGGCCGGCGCGATTTAACCTAATACCAATTTTGCAATGCGGTACCGGGCAATAAAGCTTTGCCATTTCACTCTGCCCTGATGTATAATCCAGAAACAATCACTGGAGACTCGAAATCACCTTTTCACCCAGCAATTGCAACACAAGCCAGGAGCCTGGCCTGTGACTGATGCCTCACACGGCAGGAATTCCTCATGAGGACGCTCTTAATAGCTGGGTGAACATATTTTGTTGGAAATAAGCCTTCAGCCCCTGACTGATTCAGTCGTGGTGCCATTTGAGTAAAGCACCTCATTTCTCCTCTCCCCATTGATGGATTTCTTCTCACATTCTGCTTTCTCCCCTTGTTTCTAAAAAAGCTTTTCCATCACCACGAAATCTGCATGAACATCTTCACCTCTGCTGGTCGTTTCTGCGACCCTTCCTGAAGGTTTCGTGGAGATGTATGATTTGTGCAAGGGAAATGTTTTATTCATGTTTGAAAATGACCCAGATGAAACCTAAAATTATAATTCAGCCCTCTCTGTTTTTAAGGAGGAGGTTATAACTTGGATTTAACTGGAAAGTTTTTAATAATTGCTGGTAACAAATCATTTTCTCACTGGGACCTATTTATAACCTGTCTATAGATAGGGCTGGACTAAAATGCTCTTATTTTAATAGCCACGAAGGTGTTAGAAAAGTCATTTTTGAGCTTTCTCCTGAAGTCTTAACTCTACTGGAACATATGCACATAAAATCTATATGTACATAAGGCAGAGAAATGTTTCTCTGCTGTAAAATCAGAGATTACTGCTCCTGAAAGGCACCCAAATATTTGAGTGACATCAGCCAGACTGGCCCAAGGAGGAACCTCCACAAGGCCAACCTTGGGAAGGACTTAAAAACACCCACAAGATGATTTCCTTTCCAGTCATTCCATTATCTTTTCCAGCTTTATATGTACAGCTGCCCTGTACAATGAAAATCCAATACTCTTGGAGCAGAGCTAGAAAATAATTACAAAATATTAACAAGGAATCTCTTTTCCCTCTGTTAACATCACATTCCAGAGCAAAGCTAAGCAAGAAAACAAAACTTCTTCCCATATTTTTAGTGGAGGAATTTACCTGGAGTTCCCAAACCTATCTTCCCTTTAAAAGCAAATATTAACATAAATATTCCTGGTATTTTTAGGCCAGTACTATCTTAGTCTTAAGAGATTCAGATTCTAAATTTGATTCAGGATTATTGTTTGTTTCCTTTTTTTAACCAAAAAAGCTCTTTCTTATTTAATAATTGTTTTGGTATAAAAATCTCAGATGAGACACACGAGACTCCGACCATAGATGAGAAGAGCACCCTCCTAAAACCATTTAATAAGAAAACATTTCTAACAACTGTATTGGTAAAATAGGACAAAATATATCATTCACACTTCATTTCCCTTTAGCAGACAACAAAAATATTAAGATTTTTTTTATTGCTGCTTGCATTATGATGAAAAACTGCATTTTCTTCCATTCCTGAGGCAAAGAAGGATCCCCACCTGTGGAAAAGCTGTTGGGATCAGCTCAAATTTGAGCTTCTGTTACCCTTATAGGCACTTCCACACTTAGGGAAGATGCTGAGCAGTTTTCATAATATCCAATCATTGTACTATCAATAAAGTCACTCCTATATATTCACACATAAAAAGACTAAGCTGATGTTCCAGCTTCTTCAGAGTAGCATAATTATCCCAAGATTGATTTCATTGTGACATCCAAAAAGCCCCCAGAAGCCTCACTATTTATAGCAGTGCATCCATAACCACCAGACACGGGGCCTATTTTCAGACTCATCTTTTATTATGACTTCCCTTGGATAAAAAAAAAAACCAAAAAAAAAAAAAAAAAAAAAAAAGCGCCACAGAAATGCAGCAAATGACTCAATCAGAGCAGCCTCACTGTAAATGATCTCTCCAGAAACATTTGCTACTCACTCATAAAAATATCACTGCAATCAACATCTCAGTATTTGTCAGAAGTCTGTAAACATTCCCATTCCAGCGTTTTTAGAGGCTCGTGGTTGATGTGCTTCAGTTTGCATAAGCTACATAAAGAGTCAGGCGAAATCCTACTCACTAATGAAGTTCATTTTGTGGAAAAAAAAAAAAATAAAAAAAGCTAAAGTAGTAAAAATATAGTTGGGTGAGAAGGAATATAATATACAATATCAATATAGCCAATATAATATCCAAAAAGTGGCAATAATTAACGAAAAGGTAACAACTAAATCTTCTAGAAGCAGAATATCAATGCCCAGAAATTCTTGAGCCGTAGTTGAGTTTCTTTCATGTCATTAAACAATAACACTTGGTTTAGCTGACATTTAATTTTATTCAGGCAGTAGCAGCTCAGTTACTCAGGTGCTAAAAACAACTGTAAATATTTAAGAAGCGAAGTTTATTCCAAGGTATTGAAGTCCTGTTAGTCCAAATTTTGGAAAATTATCAAATTTCCCACACCTTAAGAGACTGTGCTGAAGTCAAACAGCTTCATCCTGAAATTGCCACCAATTTATCTTGAGCTGCAAAAATATTTGTCCCAAATTTGCCTCTTCTCATGATCAGTGGTGGAAAACAGAGCTCCCAAACTCTTCCACTGAAGAGATGTTGGAATTTCAAAGGAATAAAAGAGAGCCAAGCCCAACCCACAGGAGCCATCTCACATCCTTGAATTCCCCTGCCTCCCTTCCACATGAAACCCAGGGAAAACAGCACTTCCCAATTTGTCCCCAAAGATCAAGTGGGAAGATGATTGGCAAGGTTTTCCAGGGCACCCAGCTGATATTCCAGGGTGGAAACGTCACCCTGGTTAAATCTGAACACGCGCTGCTCACCGGGGGAGGAAAAACATCTCTCAAAAGAGCTTTTGTAGGAGTCCAAGTGTGAGAGAGTCCTTCCCTCCCAATATCTGACCTAATTTGATGGCAAATTGTCTTCAGAAGCCAGTGATTATTTAGTAGTTAACTTTTACTTTGATTTCTTAATGAACTGAGAAATCTTTAAGCGCAAAGGTCTTTGGATCCCCGATGAGCTGTTACGGATATTTCCGAGCTAATTCCATCACCTGGACCATCTCCACGGAAATATAAACGAGGAAAGCTCATCCCCATGGATCACCCTCTGTCCAGGAGCTCTCCTTGGCTCCAAATCCATTCCTGGGAGAGCTCTGCATGTCAAAACTCCCAACGAGCTCCGGCGCCTCAGGCAGGTTGGATAAATGAGCAACGGTGACAGCAATGTCAGAGCAATGACAAAATCATTAAATGCCACCCAGGACGTGACTTTGCTCTTTCTGAACAGGCTCAGAGCCAGCACCAGCACAAGCTGAGCTTTTCTCCAGCTTTTCAGACCACGCCTCACACCAGAGTCATTTTTGAACGTGTTTGGAAATTGTTTCTCAAGGTGTATTATTTATCAAGGTGTATTATTTATAAAGTTTTGCAATTTTTTCTTTTTTCAGGAATATTTATAAAGTTCTGTAAATTGTTTCTCCAGAGGTGTTTAATATAAAGTGTTGTACAGATTGCAGAGGCAATCTCTGAACATACAAAGCCACGTTTTTAAATTTAAATTTAAAAAAAAAAGTTCAGGGCCCCGATAAAATGATACAATTTTGAATTTTGCCTGACAAAGGTAAGGCTCATTCCAGAGAAAAGAAAAATTGTCAAGATCAGCCCCTGAAAAAATCAATTAATTAGAAATTAGCAATTAAAATTAGGCATCCAAGGCACAACTATTTGCCTTGTCACAATTCCAGCAAGAGGGAAAACCTTCTGGATTTCAGCAAAGAGGTGCCATTGAGATGCACAACAAAATTCCTCTTTATCCCTATAAAAAGCTCATTTTAACATGGGTTTTGTATCAGGGTTTGTCAGCACAGCAGCACTCACATATAAATCCAAATTAACTGGAAATATCAAGTTAAAGGGGATCAGTTAAAATTGTTTTAACAACTATGAAGCCTCGCAGACATTCAGAATTTACAAAGCTTTATTTCAGTTTTGCTTAATTCGTCTCTAAGGCCAGTTTAAGACTTGAATTCTCAATCTCTGGTTACCCACAATTCAAAACGCAGTTCAAATAACCTATTTGAAAAATCCACTTAGATTATTTTTCCCAGCTATGCCCACAAAACAAAGCCTAGGAATAAGCCTGATAAATTCCTTGGAAGGCTGCTAAATAGGAATCACTGCTCCTCATTTCAGGAGCAATCCCCTCAGTCTCACCATCACTGAAAAAATTCGTTATTATAATTAGATTTAGCAATAAAATTCCATGGTAAAATACACCAAATGCCCTCTGACAGCTCTTATGTCTCCTCTGCTGCTTCACAGGAACAGATAATTACCTTTTTTAATGTAAAAATCATGGTTTTTGTGAATACACCACTAATGCCAGGCTCAACTGCTGTAATTTCTGTTAATTAGATTTCCCTTGACCTAAATGAAGCCACAGCAGAAATCCGTCTGTTCCTCTGCTCTAATGCCACAAAACTCCTATTTCAGCCTTTTTACCTTTCCAAATATTTACTGACATCCAAAAGCCAGCGTGAGCTCCTCCCCTCAGCCCCAGTTTGGTGACTTTAGGTGGTGACAGCTTTTTATCAGACAGATCTAAACTGATACCAGAAGTAAGGGGGAAGGAGAGATAAGGATGTTCCCTCTCCCTGTGTCCTTGAGGAGTCATCACCTGGAGCACTGAGCTGCATTTTGGGCATCCCAACTTGTTAAAATATGGAGTGGATGGAGAAAAACCTGAGAAAAGGCACCAAAACTGGGTAGAAAAGAAGTGGTGGCAATGGGGGACACAGGTTGGGTTAAGGGTTGGACTCAGAGGGCTTTTCCAGCCTAAAGAGTTCTAGAATTCCATGGCTCTTGGCTCCAGAGAACAGACAACTGAATGGAAACAGAGGAGTTTCCAAAAAGGCAAAGAACTGCTAGGATGGAGACAAACAAAATGAAATTTTAAAGCTAAATTTAAAAAGGAAAGGAAAAAAACCAAAAGGAAAGCGACCTAAAACATCTCCTTTGGATCCTGTGGTTGAGAGAAGAATTTTGTATGGCTCAGTTTGGAAAACAAATTCAAATTCCATTTTGCCACAAAGAGATCCTGGACTTTACTCCCTTTTAAATACCCGAATCTGAATTTCTATCCTTTCCCTCCAAAAGTCTTCCTTGCCCAGCATCCCTGGTGGGATTTCAGAGCTGTGTGGTTGTGGGGCAATGGTGGGATTAGCAGTTCTGGGGAATGGTTGAACTCCAAGATCTTGGAGAGCTTCTCCAATCTGAATGATTCCATAATTCAGGAATCAAGGAGAAGTTTCTTGTGTTCCAGCAAGGCCCTGAGCTGACTCCAAGAACTTTCTCCCAGCCTGGAAGGAAGATCCCACCCTCCAGCAGCTGCTTCCTTCCATTGCTGCCATTTCTCTTCTGCACATCTGGCAAATTCTTCACCCCCTGCCCAGATTCTCACTTGGTTTTCTCTGCTTTTTTAAATTTTATTTTATTAGATTTATCCTTTTGCAGTCATCCTGTTAATTTATGGAGAGCACCAAGGGCTCACATCTGTGTTCACAGAAGGCACCCAGTGAATTACAGCAGGAATTGCAGTTACTCTATGCAAATTCTCCAGTAAATGCAAAATCTCAAATTTCTGACATCTTTTCATTTTCTGGGAGCATTCCAGGAAAGGAAGTGGGGATCACATAGCTCATTTTTGGGGGAATATGTATTCTACCCAGTCAAACAAGTTCTGCCCAGGTAAAATAATCTGGTTTTTTCTCCCCATTTAAAACATCTTTGAGCCAAACATGTCCAAGCGTGCAGTGTGTTTGCACATTCCAGTTCTGGCTGCTGGAAAACCAGCTTGTTTCTCCCTCTGAAAGGCCTTCTCCAGTAGTTTTACCACATTAGATCAACAGAAAATTATTAACAAGCTGAAAAAAAACCTCCTGAAAACACACAAATCTTCTATTTCACCTGAACAGAAGTGTTACAGAAAACATGCATCAAGCTTTCTTTAATATTTCCCAGAATAATGGTATCATTAAGGATGGAAAAGGCCTCCAAGATCAAATCCAACCATTAAACCAGCACTGCTAAATTATGTCCAAAATCACCACATCCACACATTTTTTGAACACTTCCAGGTCCACTGCTGCCCTGGCAGTCTGTTCCAATGCTCAACAACCTATTTGGTGCAGAAATATTCCCTAATATCCAATGTATCCCTGGTCCAAGAAAGAAAGATGCTTTCCCTGGATGGGATTTGGTCATTTTTACTTCACTGCTATCACAGAATTCCAGAAATATTTTGATTGGAAAATCCCTCCAGGACCATCAAATCCAGCCTGTGACTGATCCCCACCTTGTCACTGTGTGCCATGTCCAGGAATTCCTTGGAAACCTCCAGGGATGGAGGTTCCAAACCTCCCTGGGAGCCCCTTCCAGTGTTTAATAACTCTTCCCATGAATTTTTATTCCTCCTGAATACCATGGCCTGCTCTGGTGGAAGGTGTCCCTACCCATGGCAGGGTGTTGGAACAAGATGAATTTTGAGGTCCCATTCCAACCCAAATTATTCTACAAAGATTCTATGAATTCTAGGATGATCTCAGAAATGTCACATAAAAAAATGTGTCATCAAAAACTTACTCTGGCCTACAGAAACAAAATTTGAAGAAAAATGTAGGAAGTGAATTAATTCCTGGATATTTTCCCACTCAATCCCATTTTTCCAGCTGTGAAACCCTTGTTCCACTGAAAGCATTTCAGTCAGAGTTTGTTCTGTCCAAACACCTCCAGAAGAAAATATCGATCCAATGTTTCCACCACCACACAGGGGGGATTTTGTTGGAGTTTTAATGAATCCAGGGAGGTTTGCCATGAAGGAAGCAAACACACACACACCACATCCAGCTGCACTGTGAGGGGATTTCAGAACTGTCTCACCTACAAACACTGCTCTGGTTGACAAGGTGAGGATCAGTCACAGGTTGGACTCAGCTTTGGAGATCATTTTCAACCTTTGTTGATTCTGTGATAGAAATGAAATAAAAAAGGCACAGACCTTCCCCTGGAAGAGCTGCAGATGAGCACAAGTTCCATTGAAATTCATGCTCCTCTTCCATCAACAGGCAGCCTGCTTGACCACAATTCCTTCAGGTCTGAGTGACTGCCAAGAAACAACTCCCTGTGTCCTCTTTAAAGCCTATAAGGTGCAAGACTGACACAGGACATCATAAATCTCCTGCTTAAAAAGTCCCCATAGCTCAAGGACTTGAGGCTTATTGTATTTCCTTCACCAGCACAAAGCAAAACCCCATCTCCCATCTTAACATTCAAAAATCTATTCCCAGCGAGAAAACAACTTATTAGTAAACAACCAACATTTCCCACCGTGAAAACAATTTATTTCCCACCGAGAAAACAACTTGTGAGCAGAAAGCAGACTGGAAAGGCAATCTGGGTTCTGCAGAGCAGCAGCTCATCAATAACACCATTTCCAAAACAGGCACTATAACGACCTCTATTAGAGCGAGCATGGGATGGGGCGTTGCATCAAATGCCTAAAATTGCTGCGACTCCCATCCTGACAGGGAAAACATTTTAAACCTCCTAATGCTCCATGTGTAATCCTGACACACCTGGAAGTCTCGCTTTAGAAGCTGGGAAGTGAAGCCTGGCGTGTTTACATCTCCAACGGGCTCCCCAGGAAATGGAGCCATCAAGGGCAAATAACAATTTCCATTTTTTATTCCACCATGAGTGCCTGAATAATATCAAGGCTGCTCTCAGTGCATGATTAAAATTAAGGTGTGGAGCAAAGAGGCATCCCAAGGTGTGCTATAAAAAGGAGAAATGAAAGGGAGAAAATTAAAGGTATCGTGCGAAACATGAGTTCACCTTTTAGTGGGGTAAAAATGAGCGAAATTAATCTTGTAAAACAAATAGAAACATGCAAAAATGATCAAAGCAGGCATGGTTTTAAATGAGAATTCAATGTTAGAAATTCCAAATTGTTTTGAAAATAAAAAAAAAATGCTGAAATTGTCTTTGCTCACGCATCCACACCCTGCATTTCCCAAGCCCCAGCTCCAGGGAGCTCCTGGTTCTTCATCGAGGCAATCCATGAGTGCTCCCATGTTTGTGCACCATGATCAGGGGTGTTTACAGAACCATTCATCATTTCATTCCATCCTGTCCAGACTCACTGAGTGCTCCTTGAAGCAAAACAGCTTCAAGAAAGATTTCAAACCAGAGGAATGGAACTTGCAATGCACTGGTACCTTTAAGTAAAGCCATTCAAGAGAGTGGTTGTGATTCATCAAACACAGCATGTTTTCAAAACTCCAAGTCTGTTTTCTCCTACTTTTTTTTTATTTTTTAGGAGGAAGGGAAAGGTTCCTCTTTCACCCTTATTTTACATTCTATAAGACTTGTACCTTTGATTTTCTGATGTCCCACAACTGCAAAAGATCTACCAACAAATTTGAATTGTTTCCCATATTTTTGTTTACTTCTTTTCATAACTACATTAACCAGTGTTCCCTTCATTAGGCATTCCAGTCATAAACCAACTGTAAATTAGGACCTGCAAATTTTGTCCCAGAAATCCCACCACAACAAAGAAGCTTTGGTATTCCTTAATTAGGGAAAGGGGCAACACTCACGTAGTTCTCCGGATGTGGATCACACACAATGACAAAGAATCTGTTTTCTGACTTGGAAATAGTTAATAAAAATAAATAAAACAATAAAATCAATACTGCTGCTTTTCCCAAGTGCCTGTGGATGGGCTCCTTCCACCCAGCCCTGGATTCCCAGCTGGCACAGGGATGACCCAGCAGCACAAGGCATTGTCTCCATGGTCTGAGCAGTCCCAGATCCCACAGCCAGTCCAGTCCCAGCACAGAAAAGGTCCCAGCACCAAAGCCAAGCTCCTTCCAGAGCCATGCCAAGAGCTGGGAAGCTTTCAGGCAGGAAAAGCAGGAGCTGGTGCTGCTCAGAGCTGTGATTTATTCCAGGCAGCTGCTGCTTTCCTCCAACCTGTTCCCTTGACGGATGGGGCATGGCAGGGGTGGCCAGGGAGGCTCTGGAGGTGACAGCAGCCTGCCCTCAGGGCACCTCTGGGTGATGAACCACAAGGACCCCAGCAGCCTCTGAGCACGGGGAGGGAGGGCAGCTGCAGGACAGGGAAAGAAATCCACAAAACAAACTGCTCTTATCACAGAGAGTGAACCTGCAGCAATCTCCGGACTTTCCCTCACTTTAGCATTGATGCTGGCCCTGTACAATTTCATTTTTCCCGTTGCATTTTGTGCTGTGGAAGCTGAGCTTTGTTGTATGGGGTCCAGGCACAGCTGCCATCAGTGTCACAAGGAGCTCCTGTGGAGAGGAGAGGAGAGCAGCCCCCCCTGGGACAGGACTTCTTTCAAAGAAAAACCTCCCAGAACTATCAAGCATAAATACTTGAAATTTTAAAGCCCTTCAGGCATCGATTATAGCTCTGCTGGCCCCTCAGATGAGCACAAAGGGCTCCATTATATAAAATAATATTAGTATTTGATAGCTGGCAGCAGCTCAAAGCATTGGAGACACAAGAGGAGACCCAAGTTCCACTTCAAACAAGAGCAGGAGCAGGTGGCTCCTTGGCTGGGCTGTCTCTGGCTTGCTGGGCCAGAATTGTTTGTTTTTAAAAGCCTGGAGCTCTCCATTTCCACCCACGCTGAGTAGCTGTGTGCTGAGGGCTTTCATGGCCACAGCAGGACCGTTCCTGGGGCTGCTCCCAGCACTGAGGCTCTCCACTGTGAAGTGGAACACTCGACCCAGGCCAGCTTGGAGCAGCAGCAGAAACGAAGGAGAGCTCTGCACTGTTCTGAAAAATCACTTTCCCAGCACTATTTTGGCCACAGCTCAGCTCTTCTCCCATTGGATGGGGCAGATTTCTCTTCCAAGGGTGGGAGGGTGGCAGTGTGGTCAGGAGGGCAGCAGAGGCATAAAGAGTTTATTACAAGGGCACAAGGTAAAACTCCTTTTTTCCATGGAGAAGAAGTAAGCACAGCTCTCAGTGCCCCTGGAGAGGTGGTGACACAACCTCCTGGGTAAATCACAGCCTGGCCTGTTGTCATGAAAGCATTTCCATGCAGATAATTATGGGTTTCAGTACTGAAAGCTGAAGGGGTGAGTTAAAATACATCAGCATTAGAAACCAATTTCCCTGCACTATAAACTACACAATGCAGTGGTGGGAAGAACTTTGCTTTTCCTTTCACCTGGAAAAGAAAACAAATCATGTCCCAACCAATCCAACACAATCATCTAATAAACTTAGCAGCAGCACTGATTTATCCTCTATTTCCATTTTCCCTGTGTTTTCCCTTCTCTCCCAGCACTACTGGAGCTTTTTCCCTCTGCAGCACACAAGCATCAATCTCTGTCCCAGCCAGAGTGGGAGCTGTCATTTTGGCCAGTTGTGCTGCCAGGGAGAACAGGCTTTACTCTGTTTCATTAACCTAGAACTTAAACTTTAAGGAGATTGCTGAGAGCAGAGCAAGCAGGGATGGGAGCAGCAGGAGGAGGTGCAGCAGCATCCCTGGCAGAGCCTGCCTGCCTGTCCTAGCAGGGCAAAGGGTGAAACACTGGAAGAATTTGTGCTGGAGACCTTATGGAAGATCTGCAAATGTGTGTTTGTACAACTGTTGTGCCATTACAGCCGAGTTCACACACCCAGGGCCCAACCCCTGCTCCAAGCACTGCACAGCTGGAGGCAGCTCCAGCCTCGAGGAGATTCCAGAGTCAGAGACCCCAAGTGCTCACAGGCAGAAGGCAAGAAGAGCAGGTGATGTGGAAAAACTCTAAAATGTGATACAGGCACATCTGAAAAGAAATGCTGAGATGCTGATGGCTGCTGGGTCTGACAAGCACAGGCTTCCCCAGCTGCTCAAACCCAGCGAGTGCCCCCAAACCTGTGCTAAAAAAGCAGGAGCTAAATGGAGCAGAGAAGATGGCCAGGGCTCAAATCCACTTGTGGAGAGGCAGACAGCAGGTTTGCAGTCGATGTTCTGGGCTGTGTATTACAATGCAAATAGATTGCAAACAACTTCCTAATCTCGGCGCGGTTCAGAATAAACCTGAGTTAATTAAAGCTGGCAGGACCTCTGAAAGAAATACAGCAGTCACCGTCAACAAGTATTTGCTGCAGTCACACACACAGAAATCTTGTTTATTATTCTGCAAGTCTGCCTGCTGAAGCAGACCATGAAAATTTTGGCCAGTGACACAAAGCAGCGTCTGCTGGCTGAGATAGATGCACTGTGCACTAAAACAATTGCCTTCGAATAACACACTCCTGCTTTTTCCTCATGGATCCTTCCCACTCGAGCCCAGTTAGCCACTTCTGTCCATGGACTTGCAGATCAAGCATTTCTAAAAAAATCCTACCTATTGCTGTGCATTGAAAAGTTGTTTAGCAGAGTGCATCTGATGCTTTGCAGGGGGAAGAAGGGAATATTTTCCCTATTTTCTTGCCTTTGCTCAGAGTCAAGCCTTAAGTCAATGTATCCATTTTCTGGATTAAAAACTTGTCCCAGAAGTGGTTAACTATTCTCCTTGAAGTTTCTTCTTTCTAGGCATATTTTCCTCAGGAATTTTCAGTGTAGTTGCTGTATCACACATCCACTTACACATATTTGCTAGCTCCCAACTCAGCATCATTTCCTCCTCCTTTTTGCTCCTGCAGTAAATTCTCCAGCTCATTGTAACCACTTTCATTACCACGACACAGACACTGATCCAGGGAATCATGGAATATCCTGAGTTGGGATACACAAAGTTCAAACTTCAGCTCCTTATCCTGCTCAGGACAACTCCCATGCCTGGGAGTGTTGTAGAAATGAATCCAGGGACTTTGGTGCACCCAGATCACAGCCAAACAAATCCAAACCCAAATTCCTGAGCCCATTCTATGTGGTGGGACTGAGGAAAAAGCAGGTCCCTCCCTCTTCCCTAATCAAGCTGTTCCTCTTCACACACAGCATCCAAAATTCTCAACTCACACATGAGCATCACTGTGGGGCAGAATAAGGACCTTTAAATTTTCTTCATCCTTCACTAGATGGTTGCAGGGAGTTCTTGAGAGCTGTTTTTGCACCAGCCTGGACAGATAGAAACTCTTGACCCCGATTTATCTCATTTATTTTTAGCTGAAAAAAAACCCAAAACCCTTAACCAAGGACAATTCAGTTCTCTAACAGCAAATTTCAAAGCTGAAATATTTCAAATATTTCCAAGCTGAATATTTCCCACCTGCTGCACACAGGCCAAGAACTTTACCATGTCCTTCTACTGGGCTGTTCTCTTAGGAAGCCAAAATATGAACAACATGAAATAAATTTGCTATTTTACTCAGTGTTATAATTGAATTATAAAACTCTGCCCTGTTTCCTTATTCCTTAAGACAATTCACAGGTGATATTATCACATGGGCCCCTCTGAGGATTCCTGGGTACTTGGTTTAGGAGCAGTTCAGTTCCCCAGAGGTGCCTTTCTCCTCTTGGACAAGGTGGAAAAGGAAGAATATCTGACAGTGCCAGGGAGGAAAGGGTTTTGAATATGTGGACAACCACCAAGCTGATATAAAAATATCTTTTATTAATAATGAGAAGCAGGGTAAGATTCTGTACTTTGTTGTTAGCCCCTACACATGCTTTCTGAGAAATGCTATTGATGTGCTTTAATTACTTTTTTTGTATTAACCATGCACTACTGAAAGGACTGGGCTTGTTTATATGATCTCCAGCTCAAATATGAATGTAATTGACATTTCTTCTGATCAAAGGCAGCGAATTATTGCTGTGCTGAATTCAAAAGAAGCTTTCCCGTAACAACAATGCAGTTCCAAAAACTCCCATTACCATAATGTAATCAGGGCTTTACAGGAATGGGATCAAATGCACCTTTGCACACCCAAATATCCAAGGGATGTTCATATCTTGCAATGGCTCCATTTCATTTTAGGCCTTGCTGGTTTTGAGAAGCTGTGGGAGATTTTTTGGACAAAGTAGATTGCTCATTTAGGTGTTATCCTCAGCTGTTTGCCCTTGGAAGGGGGTTAAGAAATTTGGAATATTTAAAACCGGAACTTGGCCACTAAACATCATCCCCAGGCTGTGTTGGAGAGAGCAAAAGGTGTCTTGAGTGTGAGCAGTGAAAATAAGAGTGAGATTCCTCCCCAAGGAGAGGTTTATGTTGAGCTCACAGGGAGTGAGGCACAAAGACAACAAAAGGGTCAGGAGCCAAAAATGTTCAGTACCTTGCCAGGCTTAAGATTTCAAACTCTGCATCAGTCAGATCAATCTGGGATTGCTCTCAGGTAGCAGAGATGAAACCAGTGTCTCTATTGGAATAAACAGCTTTTTTGGGGCAAGTGGGATGAGAAGTGAAGAAATTTTTAACCACAGTCACAACAGCAAATTTATCAGGAATAAAGAATTCAGGCCTGTGCACAGAAGTGCTGCAACAAAACCAGCAGTGCAATAGTGATAACATCAAACTTAAGCTCACATAACCAAGGTTCACAGAATAGATTGGACAACAGGAATCATCATCCTCCCAGCACCTCACTGGGAAAGGCAGCATTTTTATAATTTTGAAGCGAGCTCTGGCCCCTGCAGAGCAGGAAAGGGCTGAGGACAGGAAACTGTGCCCAAAACAAGGAGGGATGGACTCAGGAGCCTGCACTGAGGGTCTGGAGCCAGCAGCAAGAGGACAACGTGGTAGGAGCTGACACCAGAGAGAAAACAAAGAGAGCGTCTTCAGAAATAAAAATAAAAGTTTATCTTGATGCAGGAGGAAGAAAGGGGACCAGGGAAGGGATAGAGGATTGATGGGGCTGTCAGTGCCAGGGACAGCAGCAACGATCCAGCAGCTTCCAAGAGGACTGGAAGGGATAAGAGATAAAGGATGGAAGATGAAGCCCCAACAGCCTCGATAGCAGATAAGGTGCTGGACATTTGTTTAGAAAGGACAGAATTTCAGAAATATTGCAGAAGAAGAACTGGCAAACTTAGGACACAACAACAGAACAAAATCTCCAAGATAACTCCAAGGAGCTGGGCTGAGGAAGGACAGAGTCACTGAACTTGAGTTAATCAGTATTTCTTCTTGATGGTTATAAAACTACAGAGTCACTGCAAAAAAAAGAAAAAAATTAAAAATATTTCCTCTGAAGTTTAGGGTTTTCAAAGAGAAAAGTAACTTCCTGAGCTCCTTTGAAAACGCAGGGCTGAGCAGTGACATCCATTTGTTCTAGTTAAGGTATGCAAATATAGATGTGTTCATGCCCAAATGCTGAACCTTTCGATGCCTGCTGCCTCCAATTAATAAATTAAACTCGTTCCTGCTGTAGCTCAGCCTGCCAGACAAGGGCTGGCTCAAGAAGCTACACGAGGAAATGAAATTTGAAAACGCTGGTTCCTAATTCTGGAATAAATTCTGAGATAATGAAATAGCTACCATGCTGTTCCACTTGAAATTTAATTCCTGAGCAATTCAAAGGCACGGTGCTGATCACTCTTACCATTTGGGGGAAAAGAAAAACGCCAAACCGAGAGGATTTCAACTCCAACAAAACTGAAAACTGCATCTATATCCCTACCAAAAGCAGAGGAAGGAAAATATCCTGAATAATACCAGTTCTTGAGTTTCCAGACACGGCAGCCTTGTACATAAATATTCGAAAATAAAACTTGTAATGCTCCAAATCCAACAGACACAAAGGCTGGAGGCTCCCGGCTGCTCGAATGCACCGCAGGCACCAGCCCTGCATAAGCAGGAGCATTTTCTGATACAACCATCAGGCATCTGAAGCAGCTTTGAAACAGAATTCCTGTCTCCAGCTCCTCAAGCAAAAGCCTGAGGGTGTCTGTTTTTAGAAAACTGTGTACTTTTAAACTCCTTAAATCATTTTAATGTACGGAGAGCCGCATGGCGGGCGGCTCTGAACCGCGTTCACCCCGAGGCTTTTAACAACATCTGACTGTGGGGAGGGGTGGGAGCAGAGGAAAAACCTCCTGTGCTGCAAAACATTGCTGAGGGCTTGGCCCCAGAGCAAAACATTGCCCCAGAGAGAGACCTGGGGGTACAGGAGAGCCCAGACTGGAGGGAGCTGTGAGATCACTTTGTCCACACTGTGGCTCTCAGCTCGCCCAGGTCCCTGTCCAGCCATGGACAGCTCCACATTTCCCTGGAAAGTTTACTCCAATGGTTAATATTTCTTTCCTTTCTTCTTCTTCTAACCACCCAGATTTTTTTTGTCTGAGCCAGGCTGTTATAAGTTGCAAAGACTACAGTGCTTACTGCTCTTTGGCAGAAAGCCATCTTCACCAGAAGTGCCAACTTTGTCCATGTT
>JANRGV010000002.1:22868705-22880166 GCA_024734035.1 Alethe castanea
AAATGGGAAAAATACAGGGGAAAACAGGTGGAAAAATGGGAAAAGAACAGAGAGAAAACCAGGGGGAAAACAGGGGAAAGCAGGAGAAAAATGGGGGGGGGGATGGGGGAAATGGGGAAAAAATGGGGGGAAAACGGGAAAAATGGGGAAAATGGGGGAAAAATTGTGGAAATGGGGAAAAATGGGGGGAAATGGGTAAAAAAAGGGGGAAAACCAGGGGAAAAACCAGGAGGAGGAAGAGGAAAAATGAGAAAAATATAGGGGAAAACAGGTGGAAAAATGGGAAAAAACGCAGAGAAAAATCAGGAGAAAAACAGGGGGAAACAGGACAAAAACAGGGGAAAACAGGGAAAAATGGGAGGAAAACAGGGGAAAAGCAAGGGGGAAATGGGGCAGCTGCTCTGGGAATTCCATCCCAGCCCTTCCCCACCCTCTCAGCCAGGAATTCCTTCCCAAAATCCAATCAAAATCTCCCCTCCTACATCTTAAGGCTGTTCCCCCTTATCCTGTCACCCTTTGGAGCAACTTCTGTGTCCTCTCCTGTGAGCCCTGGATGTTCCTGGGCTCATTTCTGGTGATCTCATTCCCTGTTGAGCATTCCAGTCCTTTCCTGGGCTGTGCAGTCAGTCCATAAATCCAGTCTGGTTTTATTGACAGGACAGGAACACAGAGAGTGTTCAAAGCCACCTTCCACCCACCCCATCCTGAATATGGAATGATTTTTGTAGGGGGAAAAAAAAAATCCTCAGGATTTCACAGAGCAGCCTGGCAGTGGTTTCTTCTTGTTGTAAATAATTGTTGAGGCTTGTGAAGAGCTGCAAATGGCTCTGCTGTGAATCGATGCCTCTCAGGTACAAAAGGATGTATTGTCACAGGATAATATCTCTGCTTTTCCCCTGTTTTGTTGTTTTTTGGTTTGTTTATTTTTTTCCAATAGTGGAAAAAAAAAAAAAAGCTTGGCTTGAAAATAATTCTCACAAGATTTTGGATTCCCACTCGCTGGACAAAGAAGAGCAAGTCAAAATGAGAGGGATTTGTCATGGCAGAAAAAACTCCAGAACTAAACACGAGCCACATCCATCCCAGAGCTTTGTGTGCTGGAATCAGCTCCTGAGCAGGGAAAAATTGTTCCAGGTGCCACCCTGGGTACAGACATTTAAACTGGAGTCAATGACAGAATCCCTGCCAGGTGAGGAAAGGTTTTGTGATGTTCATAGAGCCTCAGAGGGATCGACGGCCTCTTTTCCCAAGATTTATGTTAAGTTTGGGTCTATCAGTTTGCCTTAATCTGCTCCCTCTTGGAAGGAGTTACAGGACATTTCAAAATCAAAGTGCAACCTAAGAGTTCAGTCTGTGCACATTTCCCATAAGGAAAGTTGATGGCTTTTCATGCTTAATAAATTAATTGGGAAAACAAACAAACAAAAAAAAAACAACCCAAGGAAAATGGATGCAAGTCTCAGAGTTCAGAAGATTTAACCGTGAGGGGTAACAAGGAATCAAAGCAGGAACCATAAAAATGTAGAAAAATAGGAATTATACTGCTGCAAGAAATCTCAGATATTAAAACATTTTTAAATTATCCTTTAGTGCAAAAGCAACTTAAAGAAAATGCTTAACCAAATTCATCAGCACAGGGACATTTTTTAAAATGGTTTTAGAATGTTATTAAAACAGACAAACCCAGGCACAAAAGAACGTCTGTAATTTTAGCAGATGATTACTAACTGCACTAATTAAGTAGCTTTAATTGCCTCAATCTAAGTCAAGAGACAATTCCTGTGAATATTGCTGCAAGACTCAGCAGTCATCATTTCCACAAAGTAACTTTTAAGTGAGTTATCCTGTAGCTTTTATTGCTCCCAGTCTGTGATTTACAGATCCCCAGGGCCATGGGGCACTGCTGAGGCACTGCAGGTAACCAGGAAAAGTTGGGCCACTGCTCCTACACCTCCCCTGCAAACTTTGCAGGGTCCCAAGATGGTGGAAGATAAAGAAAATAAATGGGAACAGAGGGAATATATTTTCTGCTTTATTACTTTATTAAGCTTTCTAAATTTTTGAGCACTTTTAAAATATCAAACCGTATCTCCTTGCTTTCCCCTGATGAATTCCTATTTTTCTGCCTTTCTTAATTAAAGAGATGGAACATTAAAAATTCATTTAAAGGCACAAAAACCAAAACATTTCAAATTTTGCAACCATAGCTTCTGAAAAACAATTTCTATACCTTGAAGGGTGACCTAATCTTATTACTGAAAGTGGGCAGCTTAAAATCATGGACTGGTTTGGGTTGGGAGGGACATTAAGGATCATCCAGTGCCACCCCTGCCATGGCAGGGACACCTTCACCATCCCAGGCTGCTCCAATCCCAATGTCCAACCAACCCTGGACACTTCCAGTGTTTTGGGTACAAACCCAAATCTGACTCTGACATGGATTTGAGATGGACACGTTTTTACACCCTTCTCATTATATAACTGTATATTAATTATTAAACCCATATTGTTCTGTTGTATACATTGATCCTATGCAAGCATGAATTCTTGTAATTCTCATCAGGACCCCCCAAACATCCTTTCTCATGATTCTTATGATTACATCATTTCTCATTATTCTTATTACAATTAAACAATAATTATATTCAATTACCAAACAATCATTATATTTAACAATAGAATTATTTATCATATTATGGTTACACAGGTGCAGACAAAGCTCAAAGGGCCTAGTTCCCTTTCCCAGGCCTTCCCTTTCCACCCCTGAATCTATGGTACACAATTCCCATGTTTTAGAAACATTTTAACCCTATGCTATCATCCTAACCCAAACCATTCTGGGATTCTGGGATTCATCCCCACAACTCCTTCATTTACATTTGAAGCCTGACAAGAACAATTAGTCCCTGCACTTCCCATGAAACCCCTTCATGGATTTGCAGCCTGGTGTTTTATTGTCCCTCCTTCCCTCCAACCTGAATGCATTCAGCATTCCTGGCAGCCAGCAGCATAAACCTCTCACTCTTTTATTTGCACTCCCCAGCTCTCTTATTTATCTTTCTTTTTAGAAATTTCAGGCTCAGAAGTTTAACAGAGCATTTTAAAGTTCCCTTCCCAGGTCACCACTGAAAGGACCATATTTTCTCATTTATAGCCAGTGTTTTACAAGGGATCAAAACCTTCAAATTGAGAAGATAAAGATCTTACCTGAAGATATATAAAAAGCTTTGTACTAAAGGAACAACTTTAAGGCTGTTTTAACTCAAACAAATGAAAAATCTGAACTAAAAGTGCAAATATGTAAAAGTAGCTCAGTTATTTCTGAATCTTTGAACTTCTACTGTGACTACCTTAGAAATTGTTTAAAAGTATTTATTTATGGTGCAGTCTCCTCTAAAAGACAGAAAAACTAAACTATAGCTATAATTTGTTCTCACTTACTTTTTAAATTCTTTTCTTTTTCCTAAAGATGTCCCAGGAAAATGTTTGTGGCCAACATTCTGCGGTAGGCATAATTCATCCTCTTCTAAATAAACAAAATGAGGGAATAAATTCATCTGAAATCTACTTCTCCATCCCTGAAGAATGTTCTTCTGTTCAACCCCACAATGTTCTTTGTCCTCAACAACTTCTCCTGTGGGGGAGAACAAAAACATGAAATTAAATTCACCCTTTTTAACATAAAGGTCTGCATCCCTCCTGGTTTTTTCTTTAAATATGATCTTAAAATTTATATGGGACAAGACTGACAGTGCTGACACCCCATTCTGCTTTTTATTTACTGGTTTTGGGAAGGGAAAGTCACATTTTTAGTCAGCTGGGAGCTTGGCAGGGCAGTTTCTGGTTTGAAAATCAACACATAAATAAGTAAATAAATCAAAGCACTGTCCAGATTTGAAGCCCAGCTGTCAGAGGTGATGTTTTAGCACCACACCTGTAAAGTTTTACAACCTTTCCCTTTCTTTAACTTTATTTCTCCCTGTTCAGCCCAGGTGAGTGAGCACAGAGCAGCAGGTGATGCTTTTTTCAGCACGAGGAACTGCACAGAAGAGAGAAGAAAAAACCCTAAAACCCCAGGGAACAACTGCAGCACAAAACTGAACCGAGGCAGAGGCAGCCAGGAAAAGCACTGGAGCAACGAGAATGTGCAACAGCTGCAAGGGGGAATGAAGAGGGATAAATAAAAAAATATGGGAAACACCTTGCCAGAGTTCTAATGAGAGCTGCCTTTGAAAATTGATTTTACTCTCTGTGATTTTTTTTGATTGTGAATTGCAGCCATTCGTTCCCTTGGCTGTTTAGGGAAGGAAATCATTCTATTTGAGGAGAAGGTCAGTGCCTTTGCTTGGAGGGGTGGGCTCTGGAGTGGGATGGGTTTGGCACCTTGGGAATGGTGACAAAAGTCACTCAAAAGTCACCCAAAAGTCACCCAAAAGTCACCCAAAAGTCTTGAGCTGCTGCAGAGTTTGAAGGTGCCAACAGGAGCTGTGCAATGGGGAGTGTTTTGGTTTTGCACCACCTAATTACTGTCTTGTCTTCATTTTCTTCTGTCTTCACTCAGAGTTCAGGATCAAAAGGAGATGAATTTTCTTATGTTTGGGCTTGGTTGTTTATTAAATCCTATCTAAAGTACAGAGAATTCTGCAACACTTCCAGCTACCAACTAAAAGTGAGCAAAATGGAGCTGAATTTAGCTGGTTACAAGGTCTAGTAAAGCCAAACAGTCCAATAGAGAATTAACACCTCTACTATTTATACTTTTGACCCAATAACCAAACTCCTGTGACCTGCAGTGCAGCACTGACTGTCCAACCAAAAACTGCCTGAAATCATGGAGAAGAAGGAATAAGACAGAAAGAGACAAAACCCAAAATCCTCCATCTTGTCCAATACCTATTGTTATATTATAAAAACCTCAAATGTGTGTGTGAAATCACACACTTCTATTTCACTACACACCCATGATTTTAACTCCATCACTCAAATTTGGAAGCTTCTCCAAGGCCCCAGGTTAAAAGCAGAGTTCTCCTGGGGGTCAGCTACAGAAAGCTCAAAAATCCCAGATTTCTGGGATCCAACAGATCTGGAGGCTGGAAAAGGCTCTGGGAGCTGCTGGATCCTGGTAGAGTTAAAAACTGTGGAATAACAGACGTGGGAAGGGAAACCCAGCAAAGAGACAACACCTGTGGGAGCAAGCATCTCCCTTTGCCTGGAAAATTAAGATATGATGTGGCCCCATAATGCACTTTCCAGCTCTTGCTACCAGATATTCTTGGAGAAATATTAAAACCACGTCATGCCTGAAAAAAAAATATGATTTAGAATCAGAAGCTCCTTCCCTTCATCCCCAGAGATTCAGGCTGGGGTTTCAGCAACACATCCAACGCTGGCAGATGGCCCACACACCACTGCCCCCAAACTTGTTCCCAGAAAGGAATAAAGATTTGCAGAGTTCCAAAGAAATCACATTTTCCCTTCCCTGAGCACAGCCCAGAGCAGCAGAGCTGAGGTTGGACAGGCCCCATTCAGCAGAGAGCTGCACAGGAGTCCCCCTGGTTCAAGAGCATGAATAATAGCAATAAATTGGGCTGCTCAGCATGAATAATATCAATAAATTGGGCTGCTCAGCATGAGCAATATCAATAAATTGGGCCCTGGGGCAGCTCACACGCTGCTGGGGTCAATAACAAAGATTTCCTCTAACAGGGCTGGGATAGGGCAGGAGCACAGAGCCAGAGCAGAGGATTCACACCAGTAACAAAATGCAGAAGGGGTCTGCTTTGCCAGGTGAAGCAAAAGGCACACAAAAATATTAATTCAAAGATGTGGAAAACACTGATTATTGTCATTTCCTGGCTGGGCTTGACTCATTCTCTCAAAGCAGCAGTAATTCTCTTTACCAACCACATGTCCACACACACACACCTGGATTCAGAAATCTGTATTTACAAACTTTTTGGGCTCTGTCCCACAGACCAGAATGATTCCTCTGCCTCTCCAAAAAGCAGAGTACAAAGAAGGAAATAGGATTTTGCCAAAGCACAGCAATTCTGGCAATTCTCTTTGCTCTTTTTCAGCTGGATGTCACTTCAGATTATCAACTTCTGCCCAAAGTGCAACACAGCAGATGAATTTCTGTACTTTCTTCATAATTCTCCATGCACTGACACTGGATAAATAAGACAGGTAATGTTCTAATATAGTTACAGTGACAGAAATCGGAAAAAATTAATCTTTCTTCTTCACTAGCAATCAAATCACATCCTGAGCTGCAATAAAGCTTTAGGGTAAATACTTGAAGACTGAAGGATGAGTTAAGGGTGTAAAATTTGGCTAAGTAATGAGTAAATAGGTGCATAAACTGCACATAAATGTTTGATGAATGAGCTGAAGTGGGGAAAAATTATGTAGGGTAACAAGGGAGCACAGCTTAAAGGGAAATATCTCCTTGACAGTGACATATTAGATTGTGAAATCAGATTATAATATCAGATTGCCTCTCAAAGGAAGAAAGAATAACATCATCATTTAGATAACTTTAAAAATGGTCGGAGAAAACACCCCAAAAGCTCAAGCTTGCAGCAAATATCCCAGGATTTGAGGGCACAATGTGGAAAATAAACGGTGGCAGAGTCCTGTCTCTAGTTTCACAGTTTTCCTGCCATGGACACCAAGGGAGTGATGCAAATAGATGCTACTTCTACATTAAAAATATATAATTTATATAATAATCTGTAGATTCTAACTGTATAAATAAGTCTGTGCAGAGGGGAGGCTCCTCAAGCCAAGCTGATTGAGATTCCAAGTGCACCAGACCTTGTTCTCCTCACAGGAACATGAAAATTTCAAGGCCAATTTGCATTTCATAGCCAGGGGCATCATTTGCAGGTGACTGAACAATCAATTAAAACAGCTCGAGTAGGTTTTTCTGTACAGTTTTCTTTTTCTATTATTTTTTTCATGAAACCAGGTCATTGCTGCTCACTCACATGGTTTGGGGCATTTTAGACATTAATAACACCAAGTTCTCCTCAAGATTCCTGGTGCTGAAGTATGGATTTACATTTTATTTTCCCCAAGCTGTGGAGGACTGAACCCACCCCTTCCACCAGCCCCAGACATTGATCAGCTTCAGCAGGGTTATGGATCTGGGCTGCTGCAACTCTTCTTAACTCCACTAATTAAAATTTATAAATTCAGCACAGACCAGAAAGCCACCACAAAAAGCACCAATGGTCACTCCACAGCCTTCACTTCGGATAAAATAAAAAAACAAGTCTTTGAGGGTGGGGAAGAAGTGGTCTGCTCAGAAAGGGGCAAAAATGCCCCAATCCTGGAAATATTCAAGGCCAGGTTGGACACTGGGGCTTGGAGCAACCTGGGATAGGGGAAGGTGTCCCTGCCCATGGAGGGAGTGGAATGGCATTCAATATTCCCTTTAATTTTCCCTTCCAAACCAAACCATTCCAGGATTCTGAGGCAGTGAGCAGAATGGATTTGGAAGTCTGAATGGATTTTGGGATAGCCATGCTTACCTTGCACTGGTTCAAAGCAATCAGCTCTTGGTCCACATTTTTATAAAATGTTTTACAGTTTCACTCAGTTTTGATCAAGTCCATCCTCATTCCAGGAGCATTGTCAGCCTTCAGAATTCTGTAATGCAGATACCCTGCCTTATTGATTTGAATTTAATAATTAAAGCCTTGTCCTTGCATTTACAAAATATAAACATTTAAAGCCTCATGATTTAATTATGTCATCTATTGCTCTGGTAAAGCAATCAAGGCAATCGTTGGCCACTCAGATATGTAAGGACATGTCAAAAACTTCTCCTTTTACAGTTCATGAGGGGGAAAAAAGCTGAAACTGAGAACATTTTTGCAAATCAAACATCTCAGTTAAAAATGTCACTCTGTATCAACTGATACATTTTATTCTGGATCTGCCAAGTTTAAGTAAGATTTGTATGTCTGTTGAGTCATGTTTGAAACCCAAATCAATTTGGAAGCAGCAAAAAATCCAATTGCTGTCCTTTGCAGAATGTCAGAGTATCACCCTTCTGCAACTGTGCTGCCAAAAAATATAAGGGAGAAAAGGTAAAGAAATGGAAATTGCCAATGGCCCATGGATATATATATATATATATATTTTTTTTTTTTTTTTTTTGCATGACAGGATAAGTGAGAATGGTTTAAAACTGAAAGAGAGCAGGGTTAGACGGGATATTAGGAAGAAATTGTTTCCTGTGAGGGTGGGGAGGGAATGGCACAGGGTTCCCATCCCTGAAAGTGTCCAAGGCCAGGTTGGATGGGGCTTGGAGCACACTGCCCATGGCAGGGGGTGGTTATTTATTCAGACTATGGGGTTTTTCCTGCTTAAAATGTATAATTAATGGTTTTTTAAATTTCTACACCTTCTACATTTGTGTCCTCACAACCTCATGAACTTCAGCTCAGCACACGAGTCTGGTAGGAAAACAGGGGATGAAAAAGGGGGAAAGAAAATCTGTGAAACTACTTAAAATATGAGTAAATCTAAATGAGGGCTGAAAACCTGGATGCATTTCACAGCCTCTGTTCACCAGAATATGAATGAGTTCATCAGAAACATCAGTGGAAAGAACTCCTGGCAGGGGGTTGGAATGAGACCTTAAATATTCCTTCCAATCCAAACCTTGCCATGATCCCATTATTTGGATTTTTCAATAAACAGAGGGACTATTTGGTGTGTTTCTCCAGATCTGCTGTGTTACCTATGAAGATTCCAAGTGCTGTGTGTTGTGGGGTCCCCTCAGCTCCAAGAAAACCTCACCTCTTCACATTTTCTGTGCTCAAAGCACCGTGTGGAGCTCCCCAAAGTGCCAGACAGCTCCACCTCAGCTTCTCAAAAAAAAAAAAAAAAAAAAAAAAAAAAACTTCAGAGGTGAAGTTGCTACAATTAATTTTCTGTGTGTGCACTTTGCCCACACAGTCCATTTGTCATTGAAGGGGATAATTTACTCTCCTCTCCACAGAGTTCTGAGCAGCCAGGTGAAAGGCTGGGGCTGTTGCAGAGCGTGCAATCCTGATGAGAAGGCAGAAAAATCAAACCCTCCCCAGCCCTTTCTTCCAGCTGGGCTCAAAAAGAACTTTCCATCAAAGCCAGGAGGAAACCATACACAATTTGAAACCTTCAGCTGACCTCTTGTTTCCAAAGGGCTGTGGCTCAAACCTCTGGGTCCTTCCAGCTCCCTTTGTTGCTGTCAGAAGTTCCTTTTCAGGTGGCCTTGGTGGCTCTGGCCACGCTCTCACTGCAGCTCCCTCCTGCTCTGCTGGGACACCAGCGGCTCCCTGACCTTCCCTTCAAACAAAAACACACAAAAGGGAAAGGATGAAACCAACTGGAGCCAGAGAAACGCTCGGAGCGGGCGGCGAACGTTTCAGAGCTCCTGCAGAACTCCTGGCTCGAAGGATTTTAACCCTCTCTCTGCAGAGCAGCTTCAGCCCCTGCTGTGCCCTAGGATGGATTTTATATCCTCAGGTGGGCAAGCCCACGGAAAACCACACTGGGACAGAGAGAAAAGCAACCAAAACCCCACATCAGGGCCTGTTAACAGCAGCTTTGCAAGGTTTGGGCACCTAAATAAGGAGGGAACTGACCTTGGAAAGGAAGATTTTGCTGCAAGTGCTGCAGAATAAAAGATCAGGAGGAGCATTTCCATATCTATTCAGCTTCAGTGCGTCAGCCAGATGACAAATTTTTGAGCTGTTCTTTAAAAGACAAAGCTTGGGAAAAAAAGACAAAATTTAAGTATCAAAGTGAGGTAATTTATAACATGGAAGCATCTCAAAAGATACAGGAAAGATAAAAGTGTTATGAACAAAACTCTTAATAGTAGTACTTAAGCATAATAAGAGAGTTAGTGAGTCATTGTGGGGATACAGACACTGAAGTGTCTCCTAAAATGAATCCATTTTAAGAGCACAGGCTTCTGGAGATGTTTAGAAATCACATTTTGCATCTTACTCCTTGCTAGTGTTCAAGTCTGAGCATAATAACCCAGCTCCCGGTGCTGTGCTCTCCCTGCTGCTGCCTTTTCATTTCACAGCCCCAGTTAAGCAGCATTCCTTGGAGCTGAGTGGAGTTTGATGCCTCCTCTGCAGAGATTATTTTCACAGCAATAATCCACGTTTTTCATTTACAACATCAGCCCGTTGCTGATGAGGGAATACAACGAAAAAAAATAGCATGTGTGAATGGCAATTGCAGTTTTCCATCTATTTGTTTGCTTTTAATTTCTCAGACCTTTGTCAGGAGAGAGGATTGCTGAGGGGGAACAGGTTCTTTCTGTCATGCAGGGGGTTTGAACAGGGTTACTTTGAGTTCTGCAATTTTCACCTCATCTTTTGAATCATCACAGCCATAATTTGATGAATTGGAGGTGCTACCAAGTTTGGGTTGAGTGCTGCCAGAAGAACAAACACTGGCATCATGAGGAGCCCCAAGAAGGGTGAAAAGTCCTTTTAAACCAATAGGATTCTTGTTTTGAACTAATATTAGGACTTAAAACTAAATCTTGTCCTTTTAGGGCTTTTATTGAAAAGTAAGAGACCATTCAGAGAGAAAACGAACTTAAGATCAACCAAATAAATTTATCAGAGGGAGAAGTTATTGAGGTTGTGGAGTGTGTAAATATTCAGTGAAAGTTTTCCCAGCTCCTTGAACACTGACCTTGGAAATTCCAGGGAACCATCTGCTCCTGGAATCTGTATAATCTGGGATCAGGGGGTATGAATCTCCTAAGGGCTGGATTCTTGGGGGAAGCAGAGCCAGGGAACCACGACCAGCAATTTCCCAGCCTGGAAATCTCTGGAGTTATCAGCACAGATAGCGAGGGGAGGCTTTATGATGTGCAGGGCAGAGCTGATTACAAAACTCACTTTAAATGGATGCTAAAACAGGGAGAGACAGAGCCTGGCTGGCACCATGGTGACACTGTAGGACCAAGGAGAGCATTGCTGCACTGCAAGACCTCATGGGACCAAGGATCCATTGTGACACTGCAGGGCCTTGGGGGACCAAAGTGCCATTGTGACACTGTGGGGCCCAAGGATCCAAGTGACTTTGTGACACCAAGAGGTCCCATGGAACTAAAGGGACATTGTGACACTGGGAGGCCTCATGGAATCATGGAGACACCAGGTTGGCTGGGAGATTTCATCTGCTGCAGGGTAGGAGGGCACTGCAGAGGGCACTGCAGGCTGGATCCAGGGCCCAAATCCAACAAGGTGAGGTTTAGCAAGACCAAATGCTGGGTCCTGCACGTTGGCCACAACAACCCCTGCAGTGCTACAGGCTGGGGACAGAGTGGCTGGAGAGCGGCCAGGCAGAAAAGGACCTGGGGGCACTGATGGACAGCAGGCTGGACATGAGCCAGCCGTGTGCCCAGGTGGCCAAGAAGGCCAATGGCACCTGGCCTGGA
>JANRGV010000002.1:22885701-22904325 GCA_024734035.1 Alethe castanea
GGAGCTGTGGCTGCCCCTGGATCCCTGGCAGTGTCCAAGGCCAGGCTGGACACTGGGATTGGAGCAGCCTGGGACAGTGGGATGTGTCTCAGGGTGTCCCTGGGTGTTTTTAATGTCCCTCCATCCAATCCAAACCATTCCATTTGCTGAGACCCCGTGTGCTGGGCTGGGATCAATCCCTCACCAGATCCCATCCCCACTTCCCAATGAAATCCCTCCATTCCCTTTGCACACACATTCCCTGCAGGGACGAAAGAGAAGATAAAAGGCACAGAGCTCACACAGGGCTGTGGTTTGGGGACTCCTGCCAAGAGCTGAGAGCTGCTCCAGGACCTCAAACCCACCCCAAATCCCCACCTGGGCAGGGGCACCTCACAGTGACAGCAGAGCTGCTCAGATCCCCGACCTTCAGGTGATTTATTTGGGTTCAGACCCCCTTATGCAGACCCAGGATCAATTTTTGAGCTCAGAATTCAACACCTCCCAACACTGAATTTCCTGTTTTCCAAGCCCACAAGGATCAAACCTGCAGCTCATATTCCAGGTGCTCATTCTGTTTGATGAGTTTTACACATCCCCAAATTGGCTTTTTCCATCCTGTTGCCTGTGAAGCTGAACTTTTCCATTAGCATCATCCCGAATGGAAATCCCATATTTTAAGGTGATATACATTTATATAAATAGGGAAATATTAAAAACAAATTTGTTCAACATTAAAATCCTGCTCTTAGCAGTCAGAGGTAATCAGTTTATCATTCCACAAAAAGACAATGTGCCTGGAATGCAGCAGCTATTCCATTCCCTACTTTTCCCATATAAAAAATCATTCTGGGATCATGCATGAAATCTCCTGGTACAAGTGATGGGATTCTTCCAAGCATTACATGGCATTTCAGGAAGCATTAAACTCTTACCCTCCCATTTTTACTTTTTGCATGTTTCACCAAAATCCTGATTTAGAGTGAAGCACTGAACAGCAGGGTTCTAACAAAAGAAAGTTTTCAAAAATAGGTGGTGAAAAATCTGAAGTATGAGATATAAAGCACAAAAACGGTGAAATATTGATTATATTTTAAAACAATGGAGCAAATGAGGCAGTAATTTACAATTAAATACCACATTTAGCATGCTGGGTGCTCAGAATACAACTCAATAATATAATTCATTAATAACTCAATAATATAATAACCTGTATTCCAGGGAAATTAATGTTAATATTCAGCCTGTTTATTAATGGCTAAAAATGAAGCTGCTATAAATTTGCACTGTGGTAGTCAGTAATGATGCATTACTCTTATTATTTCCCACTTAAAAATTCATTTTTTTGTGCATTGTACCTGAAGTTCCCAGGGGTACAGTTTTGTCCTCAAATATATGGGTAGAAATTTCTGGCAAAATAAACCAAACTAAACAAATAACCAAGGAAAGCCACCAATCTTTGCTGTGTTCTGAATTCACACTCTGCACTGATTTGTTTTAGGAAGAAATTATTTCCAGAGCTGTTCATCATTTCCATGTGAGCCAATTATTCAAAATAATTCTGTTTCTGCTCCCACCTCCCAAAGCCTCACTTGGCCCAAATTTGGGATGAAATTCCCAAAGAGTCCTTTGGAAAGCATTTTATTAAAGGGTTTAAATCTCTGTTCCTGTTTTATATTCTCACAACTGTCAAAAAGAGATTTTACTCATGGCTGGAATCTGTCCAGGGCTGTTTTACCTCATGTAATGGGAATTATTAAGGTGGGGAAAGCCCTCTAATATCAAGTGACCCAGAATGCCAAGGACACCACTACCCCATGTCCCCAAAAGCCACATTTCCAACTTTTCAACCCCTCCAGGGATGGAGATTCCATCCCTGCCCTGAGCAGCCGTGCCAGGGTTTGAGAATTTTTCCTGAAAAAAAAAAAAAATAAAAAATTCCTGCAGGAATTTTTCCTGAAATTCAATCTAAACCTCTCCACGTGGGAATCTTTGCTTCCACAGCTTGTGGCAGCTGTGATATTTGTGGAGTTCAGTGTGGAATCTGTGTTTTGGTCTGAGAGGAGCAACTGTTGAGTTTTGCAGTCATTTGCCAGCCCTGTTTCTCCATGTGGATGTTTCACATCCCAATTCCTGCAGCTCTCCCTGCCCACTCCCATCCAACTGCAAACATTGACTCATCCATCCCAGCTGAGGGCTCAGAGAAATCCCATCAAACATCCCACTGATGTAAAGGCTAAAACCAGGAGAAAATTCACACCCAATTTTTATTTCCGACCATGGAATAAAAATTATTTGAAAAAAATAAAAATAATAAAATAATAAAAATTATTTACAATTACATCCTCATTAATACTGAAATTATTCCCAAGGCAAACAGAGTTTTCCTAATTTAGTTTTTTGTCTGGTGGAGAGGAAGGGATATTTTGAGGGAGCAGGCAGGGATAATTTGGATTTAGTTTTTCTATACCTGATGTTTGCATCTTTGCTAAATTATGAACTTCTCGTGGTTTATTCTCATTTTTCCCTAAATTTCAGAGATGAATTGTCCTCTGAAACTCCTGAAAGGTGCAGTGGGAATTAAAAGCACAGGTGCAGAACTGAAGGAAATATTCTATGGCACCAGCAGGGATCCACTGCAAAATTTCAATATAGTCTTTGTGTCCATTTAATAAATGGGAATTTCAGGAAAACCTGTCTTTTTTGAACCAAGCAGAGTAATCACCTCCCCTCCCACTCCTTGTCTGCATCAGATTAGGAACTGCCACAAACAATTCTGCATTAAAAAAGTAGTTTGAATTTTACACCCTGGGCATTTTGGAATAGAAAGGATCCAAGTTCTCATTCCCAGATCACCTGGTGCCCTTCAGCTGAGACATGAGAAAATCAGGCATGAGGCTGCCCTGCCACATTTCCTCCAGCTCCTGGGAATTAAAACCTTTCCTGTTGCGTTGTTGGTTTTACATTTTGTGCAGCTGTGCGTTTATTCCTTAGGCAGGAACTGAAATGGAATCTGAAAGGAGAATTTTTGGCCTCTAGACTGATTCATTCCATCAAAACATAAAAACCAGGGGCTGCAGCTAACAAGGGAAATACCTGTAATCACCAAAATGAGCAAGTTCCACAATATGAGATTCTGGGTGCAAAATGCTCAAAGTGGAGTAAATCCTAAATTGGATTTAGTACAGAGACATTAAGTTGAATAAAAGCTGTCAACAAGAGCCCTTTTTCCATTATTATGTTGTGCCCTGAAATTACATGAAATGAAAAAATACAAGGATATCAAGAAATACAATTTAAAAGCTAATATCAACTGAAGGTCTGGCTTATTTTGCTTGATCCAAAATGAAATTTGAAGAGCTGACTGTAAGGATAAACACAATTAATTATTTCAGCCACTAGGAATGAAACTTTTACCTTTGCTTTTAATCCAAGCTTCTTCCTGCCCCAATCCTCCCCTCCAGTCTTTTCTTTCCAAGATGGAAGAGATTTTCATGGAAATCCAGTTATTCCCAGAGCCAGGTCCTGAGGGACAGAGGCCTCGTGAGCAGAACAAAGGAACATGGAACAAATGAACACAAAATTTGGGGAAGGTTGGGATCACAGCACATGCAGGGAAGAGAAAGCTTCCAAGGAATTTTTTTTAGGTGTATGTGGGGGTCACAGCAACCTCAAAACACAAACCAACAGAAAAGGAAAGCAAAGGATTTTGTTTGATATATGGCAGCTCTTGTTTTGTCACAGCACAACAATTCCTTGCCTCTTTCTGAAAAAAGGCTCCAAAGAGAGAAAAATACATGCAACAACTGTTGAAAAGAGAAAGAGAAAAATAGAAAAGAGAAGTTAATTTGTCTTAACACAAGTTTCTCAGAGTTCCAAACCATGGGCCTCATCAGAGCACGATCCCTGACCTACAGGGGATCCCCTTGCTGTGGGTGCAGCAGCTTCACCTCCCTGCCAGGAATGCCAGATCCACCCTCTCCTCTTGGGAAGGATAAGGAGCTGACAGGAAGGTCTTACAAATATGTATGTATAGCAGAAAGATATTTGAATGTAGACTCTGAAGAAAGAATAGAAATGATGGCAAGTTTTGATATAGAAGAAAAGAGTTGCTGAGCCAGTTTTAAATAACTAAGAAGGCAAAGAGCAAGTGAGTTGGAATGACTAAGCAAAGGATAAGCCCACCTCAAACAAAAGATGTTTCTACCAAGCAAAAAATTTTCACAAACAAAAATGCCATGTTGCAAGAGCAGAGAAAAGATCTCAAAATTTTTCCACTGCAAGAAAAGTGAAAAACAACTTCTAGCTTGTAACACACCAACTTTTTGTGATTGGTAAATAGTAACATATGAATATGGTAATGTTAGTAGGTGTGATAGGCTATAGGCAATAGTAAAGGTGTTGATTGGTTGCCATGTTTTAAGATGATCTACAGTAAAAAGTAAATAATGCATTGTAACCAGAACTAGAAGTTGTTTTCAGATGAACCCACAGCTGGGGCTGAAAAAGCCGCAGGTTGGGCTCTTGTCACACACAACCCGTGAATTGCATCATTTGGATACAATAAATAACATTTTAAAGAGCCCGCCTGGAGTTCCACATCCCTCATTTCAGCTCTTACACTCTCCTTTACCATTTGATATTTCTGCCAGCACCTGGGCTGAGCCCCCACATTTTCCACAATTTCTGCAGCAGAAACCCCAAATCCCACCAGCCCGCTCAAATTCCGCCTTCATGGCCCCTGTTCAAATAAACCCCCTGGATTATTCCTCAGCAGTAATTCCCCTCCTTCCCACTCCATCCCTCGCTCCCTCCTGCACAGGGGGAAGCAGTTAGAACCCAAACTTGACATTTTTATTGCCACAAACGCTTTTTCCTTTGCTGAGAGTGTCATTCCAGCACTCCCAGCTCCCTGCAGTTGGCAATATCCAACTTTTTCAATCATGGCAAACAAGAATTTGTACAGGGAAAGGCTCCTGTGCAAATAACCAAGCACAGCTCCAAAGATAATGGTGTTTTCCCCCTGCCAGTTCTCCCATGGTGTGAAGGTGAGCATGCAAACCAGATATTTTGGGCAAAAAAAAAGCAAATTCCTAAACTCATGACCCAGCAAAAGTCTGGGTGTCTCAGGAGCTGGAGGAACATCTTGCATGATTTATAGCAGCAGGCACAGCCCAACAAACAGAACATTAGACAAAAAAACAGGGTACTGCTCATTTAATATTATTATTATTTATTAATACCTATGCAAGATTCACAAGTGTTTCTCCATCTACTCAAAATAACTCCAACTGCTCCATTTTTTTTTTTTTTTTTTAATTCAGGCATGCATTAAAATTCAGTTTGCTTTTGGGAATCGAGGAGGGGAGAAGGCAAACAGATAAACAGGCTCTGATTGTGCTTGGCCAATGATTTTTTCCCTCTTTTTTTTTCTTTTTCCAGCACAGTTCTGACTCTTGTTTAGGCCACTTAAAGAATTTGATTCTGTTTATTCAGGACATTTTAAAAAAGGGAAGCAGTTTTCAGCAATAATAGCAAATTGAATTTGGGATTTGAAGAGTTTATTGTTTCAGGTCTTAATCATATGAGACTAAATACACATCAATAATTTGTGTTTTAAATCACTGGAGATCACCAGGTGAGAAACAAGTTTGGAGGTTAAAAGTTTTAAGGAATTTTGGTGGCCACCATCCAATGCGTCCAGGAGAGTTCATGGATTACCCTGAAAAATAGTTTTTTATGACTGTCATCATTTACCTACAGAATTATTTTTTGAGAATTACACAAATATGTGCAATCAAAAAGGGAGGTGGCCACAAAGGAAATCTGTGGAAATAACAACAGATGAAATTAAAATCACTAACAAATATTATTTGTACTTCCTAGAAAAAACAACTCCACCCCAGCAGCAGATAGAACCCAATTAGCCAAGAAACTGAGTTTAAAGAAGTTTCTAAAGCAAAGTAAAAGGTTCCAAGTGATCAGCAGCTCTTACTTAATAAAAATCTGAGTCTTGCACAACAGAGGGAAGGCAAAGACTTTGGTGGTGGTGCCAGAGGACAACCAGAGGTTGTGTTTGATTTTCTCCTCCATGCCCATTACAGAAATTTCACCCCTTGGTAGAGCTTTGTCCATGCTGATCTCCACTGGCAATTGAAGGGGATTCTGAAAGGCTCAATAAACCTTGATCTAATTCTCATGATGTGTTATGATACTCACAAAGGCCCAATTCTTGCCTGGAACGTCAAACCCACCAAGGAGAAGTGATGTCAGAGTTGGGCAGACCCCAACATGGATATTCTATTTAATTTCAGAAAATAATCAGAGAGCCAAAAGACAAAAGAGTCTTGACGGGAATGAGGAGAAATAATTTTTACTCATAATTTTAATACATTTTTTTTCTGAAATCTAACTGTATTCAAAGCACTTTTACTCTTTTATAGCTACACAACGGTTCTGCCCACAGAAGACAAGAAATGCACCTTAATTTTCAAGAAACACAAGGCTGCAGAGGAGATTATATCTCTTATTTTCTAGAATGATGTCTCAATTCCAGAAGAGATCCAGCCCCGCACAGTTTAGCAAATATTCCAGAAATTCTGTCCCCTCTTCTCTGATTTCTGATTTTATCCAAATGGGGCAGGGAACAGCTTCCCAATAATTAAACCACACCAAATTTTGAGGCTTTAAGTTCTGTTTTCCACCCTTCAGAGAAGATGAAGTGTTGCCTCACTTCTCTGGCTCCAGAAAAGGGATGATGAGCTGAATCCAAACATCTTTTATCAGCTGAGCCCTGGCAGCTGCAACAACAAAGGTTATTTAGGAGCATCTGACAATAACAGCAATAGTGGGCCAACAAAATTCAGCCTTTTGTCAGGTGTGCTCCTGCCATGGACTGGATGAATGACTGACACATGGAAGGGTCAAAAAGCTTCTTTTTATGCAGCTAAATATTTGCCTTGGCCCTTTAGGCTCCTCTCCCTCAGCCTGCTGATGTCCCAGAGAAGTGACAAGCCCTCGGATCCCTGGTTTCCTGTCGTGTGTCGAGGGTTACAGGAATACAGGGAGTAATCCATACTTTACAGGAGCATTCCAAAGACAATGTGCACGGAACTGGAAAATCCAGAGGAGAGCTTTATGCTTTCCTCTGGTTCTGCTGTATTTATAGCAATTTTCAAGAGTTTATGAAGCCAGAGAGCACAAAACCAAACAAATTGCATTCAGGGCATCAGTTTTCATAATTCCCAAGCCCCTCTGAAAGCCCAGACAGATTTGTTCCTGAGTTCAGGAGCATTACACTCTGCTAAATAGAACTTAGTGAGTTGATTTAGCTGGGGGGACACACCACAATGAAATTTCTTCCACAGTTTTACAACCCTCCCAAAACACAGGATGTCTTTGAATGGCAACTCAGGGATTCAGTGGAATAAATCAGATTAATCCCTTTGGAAAGGCATCCCAAGAGCAAAGGCTCTCGGGTTTTTATGTCGTGGATATCTTAGAGATTGGATGGGCAAGGAGCAGGTGAAACTAGACTTGTTATTATTTCATTGTTCATATTAAGTTGTCAAATCCTCCAAGGTGATAAAAGACTTAGATTTGCCCCATTACACAACATAAACCCTCTGATTCCATCCTCTCACTCAGAGCCCTCCAAGTGGAGTCATATTCCCAAGGGATCTGCTGGGATACAGGATAACACTACCCAAATTTTAAATGCATTGATTGAAAGTCCTTGGAATTTGGTTGGCAAAAAATAGGAGACAAGAGGCCAAGGAGAACATAATGGCAGAAGTTTTAGTGTACATCCATTTCCTTTCCCTTATTCAAAAATCAGGTGATTCTGAAAAAAAAAGGAACAAAGCCACCAAGAGAAAACCCCATGCAACAATCAAGTTTGTGTAACAGCTGCTCCCTTAGGAAAAATACCAGAGATGCATAAAACGACCCAAAATTCTACCAAAATTAAAGAATATTCACTCAACCCAGACAAAATGACAACAAAATGATCTGAACAAGAGCTGTCACTGAGAAACAAATCACACCCAGTGTATGAAACGCAGCTTTTCCCGACGCTGACAGATAAACTTTGGGGTTTGAAACACTTCTAGTCTACATTTATAAAGAGCACAGTGGCATTTTCCATATTTGCTTTACCAAGTCTCTAGGGAGGGCTCAGGATGAAGCATAAAAACTTTGAGAAGAGACTGAAAATAGCAGCTGAAGGCACTGTCAGATCTCAGCTTGCTGCATCTCAGCAAAGCATTTTTCACTTCAAGTTTAAATCTGATTTCTTTCAAGGGCTGATCTTAAATAGCGACGTTCAACCCCAGCCACTTCAAGAAATGGCTTTGGAAAAAGCCAATTTTGATATGCAGTGTGAGAAATTACTGCTCTGAAAGAGCAGAAAATACCCAGACATGAGCCAGGACTTACTGATTGTTATGTTTGGAATCCAGGTAAGAAAAACCAAGCAGAATTGTCCACGAGAGCTGTTCAGGAGCCTTCAGAAGTCATGGAATCTTCTTTTCCATTATTGCCAGCTCACCAGAGGAGCAATCCCACCACAGAATCAATTCCCATCCCTGGATTAAAGAGCAGGAATAGATGGAACAGCTCAAGAAACGTGATCTCTCTGCTTTCTCATCCAAATAAACATGTTTTTTTTGTTCTGAAAAATGTGATAAATTGGGTAAAAAATACCCCCACCTGCATCAGATATAACCAGGTGACTCCATGGAGGAGCTTGATCCAATGGGGAGCTCTCCCAAACATTCCTCAAGATTGAGCTGGAGATTTTAGATGAAATAGCAGGAAAAATTTCTGCACTACAAGGCGGCTCAGGCATGGGAGCAGGTGGAATGCCCAGCCCTGGAATTGTTCAGGATGAGGCTCTTGGGGACAGAGTTTCGTGGTGGGGCCAATGGTTGGGCTTGGCTTTAGAGCCCTTTTCCAACCTGCATCCCAAAAAATCCTGGTGCAGGTGGAAATCACAAGGCAGGATGTTGAGGCAGGTCCTGGAAGAGATGGATGAGACCAGAAAAAGAGGAAAAAGGAGCCCTCTCCTGACTCTTTGTGATCCCAAGAATATTTCCTCCTCCAAGATTCAAGGGTGGGTTTTAGACACTGGGATTCCAAATCTGTTCCCAACCTAAATCTGGGAAATTTCCCACAAGGAAAGGATTCCCAAGGATTCCCATGCTTGAATCAATTCTACTTTTGCTGGTTCCTAAAATATGAGAAACAACAAGGACAAGAAACCTCCCTTCTCTGCACCACAGACATCATTAAAATCAATTTTTTAGTTGTTTCAGATTTCAACAGCTCCTCTCATGGATTCCCAAATTCCCAAATAATAATTGAGGTATTATTCCCTTCCTCTAATTTAAAGCCACTTGATCCTTTGTTTGATTTTTCCAAGCAGCCCTAAAATAGGCAAAAATCCTTGTTTGGTTTTGTACCCAACACTGTCAAATCATTTTTTTCCTTTCCAAATCCATTAACTTTTTGCTAACCCTAATAATTCTGCCTGTTTTAACTTGGATTTTCCTACCATTTCATGTGTTCCTGTAGATCAGGCCAACAACTTTTCCTGTTCAGCCAAGAAAACCTGAATGAAATTATAAAATCTACCTCTTATTATTTTTGCCCCTGAATAATTTTATAAAACTTGCCTCTTTTTGCTCCAAAATTTTACAAAATCTCCCTCTTTTTGCTCCTAAATCTTATCAAATCTGCTCTCTTTTTTTTTTTTTTTTTTTTTTTTTTTTTTCTCCTATTGTTTAGCACTTCCCTTAACTCATTAAAAACTCATTTCAACCCAGCCATCCTGGAACAAAACTGGAGGCTGAGAAAACTTCACTGTGCAGAAAAATGATCCCTTCATCCCAAACTTGTTCTGTCTTTCAGCAGTTTTGGAATCAATAATGTTCCTTAACCACCTCTGACACTTAGCAGTGCACAACCGAAAGCTTGGCTGAATACAGCAAATCAATGAGGCAGAACAAAAAGAAAAACAGATTTTCAAGTGTTCCAAACACGCCTTTGGTGCAAAAAAACCATTCAAAAATAATGGGTTTTGTTTTTTATAATCAACCCAAATGGATATTTAAGGGGAGTTGAATCACATATTAATACTGTCTGTGAGTAATTCGAAATAAATGGCTTTAATATGAAAAATATGAAATTGTGCTTGGATTTACTTGGTTGTGGTGGTGATTTTCTTGTCCAATTCCTTTTTTTGTTTGTTTGTTTAGGTATTCCAATATTTATATTTTTTAACCTTTCCTTCATTATTGTCAATGAAAAAGACATTAATTACCTGTCCAGGTCAAGGTTTAATTGACTTAAATGTGGCTCTACCTCAGTTCTCTGTGGCTGACACCACATTCCTCATGAATATTCCACATTTTACCTGGAGTTGGCTTGGAAACATGGAGCTGAAAACTAAAAAATGCAGGGAAAAGTATTGCACAAAGAATGTAATCCTGATCTGGTGAATGGAGCAGACTCTCTGCTCAGAATTAATAATAATTATTATTATAATGATAGTAGAAGAATAGTAAAATAATAATGAAAAATAGGAACAATTATTAATAAAATTAAATATAAGAATGATAATAATCATATTTTTTAAAACAACAGCATTGGGTCCAAACCCACGAGCATTTTTTTACAGAGCTTGATTTAATCCCTTTGTACTTCCCAAGGTCAGAGCCTCAAAACCTGTAGGAAAAACTGGAACACTTTAAAACCAGACAAAAAACTGTCATTTAGGATGTAAGAGTCCCTATAATTTATTCAGCCATGGAAAGTTCCCATAAAATAAACATGAAATGAGGAAAAGACAATTTTCCTGCTATTCCTCCATGGATCCTTGTGGCTTTTTCAACTTTCAATGTTTTAAAAGAGGCATTTTTCCATCTCAGAGTAGCCAGAAGTTTGGACAAATCCCTTCTGTTTGCTCCTTCTTCCCCAGCTGCTTTAAGGCTAAGACTGAGCTTAATTATCTATGGATAACACAGGCCAGAGTTTGGGGTGAAAATCTAAAATATCCTACAAAAACTTACATGCTGTGATTAGAAAGCCCTTCTGAAATTAGGATTTTCACTGAGAATCTTTTCCTTTGAGCCAGCAGATGCTGAAAGTCCTTGAGAGCAGAATTTGATGAAGAAAAGCAGCTTAATTGAAAAGCTGCCTTTGCAAAACAAGCATCACTTCCCAAGCCATGGATATTGCCAAAAGCTTCCAGAGGTAAAATAAAAAACCAGGCTGGAGGCAAACAAAACTCTCTATATTTTTTTACTTAATAGTTGTAAGTTTTTTAACCACATCCCTCACACAGAGGGAAGTGAAATTACTTTTCAGAAGAGAGAAAGGAGTTTACAGCACAATAAAATCAGATTTAAAAAGCTGAAGTAGCAATAGCAGCTGCAAAAAGAAGTTTAACAGAGGCACACACACTCACAAATCCAAGATGGACAGACAAGGCAAATCCTTCCAGGAATATTATGGGATAAATTCAGCACTTCCATGCCATAGATCCCATAAATCTTACAGGGTCACAAGCATTGTAAATCTTGCTTTAATAAAATGAGTATTTATGGACTTTGGGTAGGCCCAAACTTTTATCCATTCCCTGAACATCAGAGCATGCAGCACTTGCATAGATGTTAAGGTTAAATTCCCATCTCACCTGGATTGATGGAAAAACATTTTTATTTTTATGGGAGAGCAGCAGCCAAGCTTTCCTGGTTTTGAAAAAGGAGGAGCTATGGAGATAAGGCAAATTACACAAGATAAAACTCCATCAATCGAGGCAGAAGAGACTGACAAAAACAATCTCATCACCAGGACATGCTAAAATATCCAGAAGAAAATTGCTGGAATTGCTGGAATATGACAAATTCGGTGAAATTTGGAAACTGGGGGATAATCAGAAAGGAAAAGCGAAGGCACGTGCTGCAGGCAGCACTGAGATTAGGGTGGGTTTGCTGATAAAGTGGGAAATGTCTGGATATCAAATTCAGCATCAGAGGCCTCGTGGAGCAGCTCAGTTTTATCAGGAGTGTGGAAGGCAATGAAGAATAGGAGCAGCAGTGGGAAAGATCCAACAGGGATACTGAGCAGCCAGGAGGAAACAGGGAATTATTGGGATTTAATGCCAGTCACGCAGCAGAAATTCACGTTACAATTATACTCGAGGAAAACTTTCTCATGCAGCCACACCATCTTCATCCCCCTCTGGATAGGATTCCTCTTCCCTCAGGAAAATCCCCCAGGAGTGCTCTCCCCACACAGTCATACCTCTTGTCTGAATATCACACCAATCCCAACATTTTTACTGCAATCCCCACAGTTTTCAGTGCAATTCCCACCATCCTGAGTCCCAAAATGTGGATTTCTGCAGGTGAGGGAGATCACTGGTGCAGAGGAGCTGATTGCCAGCTCGTTTCCAGCTCCCTGCTCTAATTAGCAGACACATCCACGCCTCATTTCAGCCTTCATGCTACGCTTGTTCTTTAAGAGATCCTAAAGCATTTGCTCAGCTGCACATCATGGATTGGAACGAGAGCTGGAGGCATTCCAAAATCCAGGCCTGACCAAGCTGTCTGGGGGAAAAAGTCTCTGCATGTGAAGCTACAAAGATAATTAAGTCGAGTGTCAACTGGAGTAGTGACTTCCCCACGATCTGTTGGGAGAGGACACTGGAAACTCCCTGAAACCAAGGAGAGAAATGGAATTAACTCCATTAAAATTGTCTCAGGAATTGCTGGGATTTGCATTGGAGGTGCCAAAGGAAAGCACATCCAACAGATGTGGGGTGAAATCGTTCAGATCTACTTGGAAATGGGAAGTGTTTAATTGGATTTATAATTTATGTCACTGCTAGATTTGTGTAAAACTTCCCAAACTATTCCTATTTTACAACTGTCAGGCCCAGGGTGGGATTTTTGGGGTGTCCTGTGCAGGGCCAGAACTTGGACTGGATGATCCTTGTGGGCCCTTCCCACTCAGGATATTCTGTGGTTCTTACTCAGCAGTAGCTGCTCGTGTGTGCAGGATTACTCAAAGGATACTCATAGCCACTGTCAACTCATGAATTAGAAATATTTCACACAATGAAAGTCAGGTATTGTTTTCTATTGTCCTCCAAGCATTCAGTTATTAATTCCCTCGTTGCAGCCAACCATCAACAAACTGTTTGGATTTTCTTTTTCTTTTCTGGATTACGATCCTCAAGCTTGCCCTAAGAGGCCAATTAGCTGTTTGTAATTAATGACTTGTTGCTGCTTGTCAGAGCAATGCCCCTTGTCCTGAGAGGAGCACCTGGGTGCTCCCAGTGCTCTGCAGACACTTCCCTGCTCATTCTGATGCCTTTCAAAACCTGGCACAGACACTGATACCATTTTCTGTCCTGGTAAAATTAGAATTCACGGTCCAGTTGTCAAAGGAAAAAATGGGAATCCGTGCAAAGACCTGTCACTGTGGGAATTCCCTGTGACTGGCACAGATGATAAGTGTTAATTAATGGTTTTTTTTCTGAAGGGACTGTCATGACTGGACCCTTTTCCTGTCAGCTGTGAGAGAAAACCCTTTTCACTCCTGACAGGGCACTCACAGATTTCAGCTCCTTCATGGATTCTTGGGAGTCCCCAAGCTACATCTTTAAAGAGAAAATATATATGAAAATTTTTAAAAAGCAATTCAATGTCTCTTTGTGAGAGATACTGGCAGGGAAACAAAATTCCCATGACCAGTGCAATGGGATGTGTAAGAGTTCCAAGGATTAAGGACATTGCAATTAAAAAGATTGCTGATTCCAACTAAAAGGATCTGATCCCAATTGTCCAGCTGAGCTCCAGGAGCAGAGAACTTGTACAGGACATTCTTAACAAATAACAGCCCCCCAAAATGCAAAAGGGCTGCTTTAACCATTGCTATTAAACAGAAAGAGGAAAACTGACGCTGCACCCTGTGCATGGAACAGCTGAATCAACACAGCTTCAATCCCTGCAGGACCAAAATTCCAGCAGCAGGGAATTCAGGGCTAAAAAAATGAATCTGAGGAAAAATTAGGGAGAAATGTTGTGGGAAAGGGCCTGCACACTCTCCACAAGTTAATGTTGGAAGTGGACAATACAAAATTCATGAGCAAAATTGACAGAGAAGCCTTAAACCCACCAAAGATAAGAAGCAACAAAAATAACAAGATGCTGTCTTAACAAGATGCCCTTAAATAAAAGGATTTGTCATGGTAATAAAAATTATCAGCAAGAATAGATACAGCTTCAAACTGCAGCCAAAAAGAGCAATTCTTCCCCAGCAGAATGAGATCAAGGCAAGCTTGGAAGTGAAGACACACACAATGACTCTAAATGGCAAAGAGAACAACAAAATGAAGGAAAACAAGGAGATTAGCTCAGGAAAACAATAGGCAAGAAAATAAAACCAGCTATAACAACTGTCTTGGGAAAAAGAATATAAAATCTAAACAAAAGGAAAAGCCTGACAAAGTACAAACTAATGACAATGGATGGAAGAAAAATGTAATTACAAAAAAGGACTCAAAATGTTGAAATACTAGAGATTTAAATAACCACCCAGTCAATACCACTCCAAGAGAAGATGTTATTTTGCAGGAATAAATACAAGAACATGTTCCTTTCTAACAATACAAAAGTTATCCAGTTCCTGTGTCCTTTCTCAACTTTCTGAGGAGATTTGAATGCCTGGCTTTATTCCCCAGACATCATCATTTGCTCTGGGTTCCCATCAATACCATTACTCACAAGGCTTTTGTGTTTTTCCCAGCGTTTTGTGAGTCAGCCAAGACAGGCCAGGGATAATTGACAGGAGTCACTCAGAAGGAACATTCCAGACTCAAAGCAGAGCAGAGAGAGGAGTGCAGACGTTCTGTTCAAGGCCTTGAAATGACATCAGAGCAAGACTGACTTTGTATTTAAGAGCAGGTCATTGGTTTTTGTCTGAAACAACCGGGGGAGTTGGTTTCTTAGTGGGAAAGGCTGAGTTAAATCCACTATCTATTGAAATCAACACCCAAAAAATGGCAAGTAGCATTTTTTGTGTTGATTTCAGACTTGTGAATCCCTTTCCAACACAGAAATCCCAATAGAAATGAGGTTTCTGTGTTGCATTAATTGTTGTAAAGAGCCCAAAAAAATAGCTGAGTTCCAACATTAACTTGAAAAACAGTTTTTCCCTTGCCCTAACCAAAAATATGGTTCATGAATTAGGGCACATACTTTGTGCCAATCCTTATTTCTTGAGCAAAACCTGATATTTTTCAATGCTACATATTTTCATAGAATTGTAAAATCACAGAATTGGTAATTTTGGACAAGACCTTGAAGATCTTTAAATCCAACCATCATCTCACCACCACTGTGGTCACCACTAAACCATGCCCTCAAGTGCCACACCCCCATGTTTTTGGAATAAATCCAGGGGTGGTGAGTCCAGCATTCCCTGGACATCCTTATCCAATGTTTTACTGCCCTTTCCAAGAGAATTTTTTCCTATATTTCCATGGAAGTGGCTGCTACAAAGCCTGGCAGAGGATGTGCCCTTTGCTCCTCTCTGCAGCCACTTCTGCTCCTTCCACTCTTTGTGCAAATATTGGGATTTTTCTGGATATCTCCTACTGCTGGCTACAAAGGCAAAAAGTGGAAGTATTCAAAAATTTAAGCATTTGCAGGAGCTGAACTTAGGTTTAATAAATTAATAAATTAAAATACCAACCCCCCCTCAAAAAAAAAAAAATCTGGGAGCAGGTGAAAACCTCTCTTGACTCTCTAGATATTGAATTTTTACTGTTATTTGGAAGAAAAAAAAAAAGGAGATAGGCTAGGGAAAAGAGATGGTGAACCCTTTATTCCCTTACTGGGAAGGAGATGGTGGAAAATTCCTGCCAGGAATGGGGTTCTGAGGGACACCCCAACTGCCTCATGCTTTACCTGTTAATCCTTGTTTACAGTCATGGCTACTAGGCCAGATTTTTTTGGTGTGTTTTAATAAGGTTTTTTACCTCCTGAGTGGGTATCATTTAAGAAACTCACAGGGCACAGGTTTTGTTGACATCCAATAAATCCATCTCTTTAAAATTCGGGAGTTATTTACTCCTCACTCAGTTTTCCTCCTTTGCAAAAGAGATAAAAAACATACAGAAACTCCCCATTCTTTCTGGTTGTTGACTGAGTGGGCTCTGTGTGGAGTAGATGCAGATTCCACGTGTGCAGTCCACTGGGGCTGTCTCTGTTCTGTTACATGGTTAAAAATATATCAATTTTAAAAAGACCAATGCTTCTGAAAGTGGTTCAGGCCATAAAAAGAAACGTGCACTTATCAGAACTAAAATCAGGAAAGAGATAGGGAGGAGCTGGGTTATCTTTGGAGTGATAGCAGCAGTGGGAGAGCAGTATCTGCTGAATTTCCAAAATGCATCAGGCATTCTCCATGCACTGGAAAAGCCTCAGGCACTTCTGAATATGCTGGGTTTATTCTGTCCCATGTTGGTCTCAGAGGCTGAGCTAAAATTAGCTTTTTCTTGCCTTTTTTTTTTTTTTAAGTTTAGTTGCTCATGATCTTTCTCAGGTATGGTGATGACAGGTTTGCAGTAACTGGGTGTTTCTGGGTTTAAGCCTCCAGCAGATTTGTAGGAATTTCTCCCAGGCCAGACAATTCTCTCCCTGCTCTCTTCCAGGGGGAGATCTTGGCAAACAGCCCTGGTTTAATTGTTATCACTGCCATAACCTCAAGTCCCTCCTCACCTACTTTGCAGTTCCAGAGAATCCATCCTAAAATGGATTATTTTTATCAGTAGCAATTTTGTTGATGACACCCAGTTCCTTGCACTGCCCCAAACTGCAGCTCCCAACGACAGCAATTCCAAGTATCTCCATTCCCAAACTCTTTTAAAGGCTGTCCAAAAGAAAGAAATTAAAAACCTGCTGGTTGACCTAATTGGGTACTGCCAGCTTGTGCCTCTGCTCCACCTCCCATGACCCATTAAGCTACAGGGCATCATTCCCTGTTAATTAACAGGCTCAATTAGGGTATTTTGAGCTGGGCCTTCTTTAACTGTTACAACCAAGCAAAACCCACTGGCAGCCCCAAACAGACTTGGTGAAATCGTGATCATCAACTGAACTCCCTCTATAACCTCTTCTTGTTTATGGGGATCTGCTTCTCACCCTGGGATTTCCTCCAACAAAAAAAACACAAACAAACAAAAAAACTAGCACAGAACTGCTTGGTCACCACATTTTTGACTTCCCAAAGCACCAATTCCTCATTAAATTAACGAAGCAAGGAAGGGAAGCAGCCAGCCCAAAACTGGAAATCTAAACAGCTGAATAAATCCTAAAAGACTGTTAAGCAAACTATATTGAAGATTTACTTTGATGTGTCTTAATTTTGATGACCATGAGGGCTAAGTTGCCGAGTTGGGCTACCTTAATTCAGTTGTTATTGACAGCACTGAGACAACCTTGAAAAAAACCAACCAAAAACCAGCTCCTTAAGCAGAGATTTCACTTCCAGAGTGTTTTTGGGTACTCTGCACGCACGGCCTTGACTTGTCTCCTTTCCCTGGTGCCTTTTTCCTTCAATCCAAAGCCAGAGAGCTGCTGAGCCAGGCCTAAGAACAGGCTGCAATTAAACCCTGAGGATGCTCTATTCAAACACAATCCTTCAGGACAAAGAGGAGGCTGCCACATTCCGGGGACAGCACTCTCCAGCACCAATTCCCCAGGGGAAATTACAAATCAGCCAATCAGTGCAAGAGCAGACACTCACTTTGCCATGGAAACAGGTGAGGGGACACATCACAGGAGGAATTGTTTCACGCTGTGGAGAGGTTTCAAGAGCAGCAGCCTGGCTGGGAAACTGAAGGTGAGAAAAGTGGCAGGTTTTGAGTTAGTCCCATGCAGCAGGCAGAAGATGCCACCCCCCTGAGCAGCTCTTGCCTGAAGATGCTCAGGCCACACCATTGTTTGCAGAAACCCAAGTGAGAGCTCATTTACTGAAACAAAACCCTCTGGTGAGGAATGGTGACTGTGGAGCCTGATCCCAACTGGTTTTTATCCTTGGCTTCCCCCCTGTCATCCCCACATGAGCTTCACAGGCAGAAAAACCAGCCCTGAGATCAGAAATGTGTTCAACAAACCTTCAGATGCTCCCAGCCCATCCCACCATGGTGTCATTCAGATCCCTGAATCCACAACCATCTGCTGGGCTCTGCCATCGATCCCACTGAGTGATGTCCCTGCACACAACACCTGGAGAAGGGAACCCAAAGGAAAGAGCATCCCTGGAATAATTCAATCTGCATAAAACACCTTCCCTGCAACTGCACTATTCCCACTTGGCGTTAATTATGACATTTCCAACAATTTCTTCATTGATCTGAAGGAGGGTGCTGTGCATTTGGGGTTCTCAATCAATTCTTCTCCTCTTGGTACATTTAACTGCTGCAGAGTTTTCCACAGCTATTTTGCTCTTCACAGCTCCTTGAAAAACACCTCAGCCTCCAATTTATTTCCAGTCATTAAAGCAAAAATCTTTCGAATGGACAATATGATTTATAAAGTGCAAGAGATACTTTTATGCACTGCTTTATGAATT
>JANRGV010000002.1:22905601-22934727 GCA_024734035.1 Alethe castanea
TATAACTTTGCAAATAAATATGATCTGGTTTTGTTCCCTTTTTTAAATCAATCCTTCCCTTCTGGATGAGATGGCCTATCCTTCTGAGACCCATGAAGCTGGGGGTGCTGGTGTACATTTTCGTAACAGAAATCTGCAAGCTGCCACAAGGCTAGAAAGGGAGCACCCCACAATGTCCAGCCTAGCCTTGGACACTGCCAGGGATCCAGGGCCTGCCCACCCTCACAAGGAGGAATTCTAATACCTAATACATTTTTTATTATTTTTTAATTTTTTTTTTAAACCCAAACCTACTCCCTGCCAGTTTGAAGCCATTCCCTCTTTCCCTGTCATTACCTGCTCTTCTCCAAAGTCCCTCTCCATTTTTCTTGTAGCTCCCTTCAGGCCACAGTTAGTTCACCCTGAAACCTTTTCTTCTCCAGGCTGAGCAATCCCAACTCTCCAGCCTTTCCTCAGAGCAGAGCTGCTCCATCCCTCTGACGATCCAGCATCCTCTGGACTCCCTCCCACAAGTCCATGACTCTGGAGTCGAGGTACCCCAACATCCCCAAGATGCCAAACCACATTTGTGCTTTGGTGCACAAATCCATCTCCTCACTCTGGCTCTTTACAGACCCAAAAATCCCAACTACATTTCTCCAGAGAGCTGGAACAATTTGTTCAGCTCTCCCAGACTGCAGCTTTTCCTCCTGCCCTCCTCCAGGACAGGTGACACTGCTGCTGAGTGAGCCTCATCCCAGTCCAGGAGGGTCTTTGCCATCCATCCTGAATCCTGTTCCTGCTCCTTCATTTCCCAGATAATTCCCACTCATCCCTTTTCATCCACCCGTGACTTTTTGTCCTGGTTTAGGACAAAGTAGGGGAAAACCTCCGGAAGGAGCCCCTCAGAAAACAAACCCTCACAACTCCTCCCCTCACCACCGGGTTCGGGAAGAATTTCCTCAGAGGAAAAGCGGAAAAAACCTGTTTATTTAACAAACAAAACACTCCCTAACACAAGAAAAAACAGCCCCAGATGACAAAAAAACTCTTTCACCAAGTCAATTTCTGAAAGCACCGAACACAATTCCAGGCATGAACAGAACACACGATTGGGGATACAAAGCACCACAAAATCACCCCAGGACACTTTTCCAGAGTTTTCTATCTCAGCTGTTTCAATCTAATCTTTCCTGCTGGCTCAGGATGGCTCTGCTTTCAGCCCTCATTTATCACACAGCCACATGGCAGCTTTACCTGATTTCTGGGAACTATTTAAATTTTCTCTTTATTGTTTTAAAAATCTATTATGAACCTCTTGACTCCACTGCATTGTGCAAAGAAAAATAATTATTCTTTAATACCAATAATTTGTCATCTACTGAGAATTTTTTTCTAGGTATAATAGTAGTTTAACTCATTAACTTTATGCTAAGTACAGCAATTTTGCTGTCTCCTACCCAAATATTTCTAATATTAATGATACAGCTTAGATAAAGTGATTTAAGTAGTTGTGCTTATGCAACGATAATTAATTACCTCCAAGATTGAACTCCAATCTTTCACTTCCAATTATGCTTTCATATTTCTGATGATCACCCTGCAAGAGTTCTTCTTCAATTCCATAATCCAGTTTGACATTAAATCACCAATGACTGGGAGGGAGGAGGAAGGAGCTGTGTGCCTGTGATGCCTTTTGGGGCTACCTAAAACCAGAGACCAGACAAAATGAAGGGAATAAAAATCAGTTCTATTTATTGAAGGGCCTTAAGGTTCATTTAGGACAGATGAAGCCCTAAAAAAAAAAAATAAATAAATAAATAAATAAATAAAAATAAATTTTAACAATTGTAATAATACATTGTGATTAAATTCCCTGAAATTGTCTTAAATACACACAAATTGAAAACTTTCAGGAGAAAATCACCACAGACTACAACCCCAAGCAGTGCTGTCTCCAGTAACTCTCCCCCAGATATTCCCAACAGCTGAAAAACCCAGGACAACTGCAAAATATTCAGAAGTTATTCCAGACTTGACTCAGTGGATTCTTTTTAAAACAATTTTGCATACAAATTAAAATTTCAAAAGCACTAATAACTGCAGATGATGAGCGCTAATCTTGGTCCTCAGCATCCGTGGAAGTCTTTCCCTCCTGCCTGAGCACCACATGTTCAGAATATATCCAATTTTTCCATCTTTTATTTGCATAGGTAGGGATTATTCAGTTTATTCAAGCCATTTATCTCAGCATGGTTCATCATCATGATGCTCCAAAATAAAAGCAATCATGCTAGATTGGTGCAATTAAAAAGGTATTTTTATTTTTGGAGAAAAAAATTACCTGTTGAACTAGGAACTTTTCTCCAAACAACATCAGGGTACTTGCTGAACTTGTGTGAAACATTTTTTCTTCTCCCCGAAGCTCAAACGAAGAGCTCTGAGCTTTCCCTTGGTTAAATATCTGTAAAAATAAAGCTCTGGTTTGTAGACAGCTAAAATCAAATTTTATTGGCCCGTTTTAATCACAAAAAGTCTCCCTGTTTTGCAGGAGCACAAAGCAGAGCTCACACACAGCACTGCAGGGAGGGCACTGAAGGAATCAGGGGTGGGAACCCAAAAATCACTCCAGGGAAGGACAAGGGAAAAACTTTCATTCCATGAGGTTTTTCTCTCTCAGTCATGCACTTCCCTCTGCTAATTAAATATCATTTAATTGACATTCCCAGCTTCTCTGGACCACCTGTTCAAGCACTCTCTGTAAAAAAAATCCCTTCCTAACATTAAATCTGGTCCCCTTCATTTTAAAATCCTTCTCCATATCAAGAGCCCTTTTTACAACCATCCTTAAGGTACTGGAAGGATTCAAATCATGCACAAATAATAAAAAATATTTAACTGATTACTGCCAATCCCTGGTCAGAATATACCAAAATAATAATAAAGGAGCCACAGAAATTAAGGATAGCAAATTTTAGAGTTTACAGTCATTGCAATTCACCTCATCTTTGTTCTTAGGGATGGGAGAGGGATTCTTTGGATATAAAATAATTTATTGATCTAACCCAGCAGTTAAAGCCTGCCAAGGGCATTCTCCAAACACCAGCAGGCCAGGGGTACCCATCACCTTTCTGGGAAGCCTCATCCAGGGTTTCTCCACGCTCTCAGTAAAGAAATGCTTCCTGATGCCCCCTGGAAAGCTCCCAGAAGAGTTCTGCACCATTCCCACTCGTCTAGCACTGGATCCCAGGGGGAAAAGTTCAGTTTAGGTGGGTTTGTGCACAAATAAACACACACACACGTGTCAGCAGCTCTGCATTCCTCACCAAGAAACCTCTGCAAGTGCAGAAGTCACAGAGAGAGCCAGAAAACTCGAGGCTGCAAACAGAGCAAGAAACTTCGTTGCTTCAGCTCCCCTTTGATTTCCAGGGAAAGCAATTTGTGGAGGCAGTGGGCAGAAGGAAATGCAGAGAGGAGCTTGCCCAGACTGGAACGGGAGCACAGAGCAGCACAAAAATCCAGCAAATCTGACAAATTCCCTGCCTGGCAAACCCATTTGTGGAGCACACAGTGGGCTCCAGACAGGAACTGATGCTCTGCTCACAACCACACATCACCTGGAAACACCTGAGATGTTCAGAGATCTGAGGTTTTTTTAAATCCCTCCACCTTTGATCGTGGCAGAAGCCAAAACTCATTATTGTTCCCACAACTGATTCACCCTGCTCGTTTCTTCTTTTAAAACCCTGTGCTGTGACAGAGCTGAGAGCACTTTTAGAACAGCATAAAAGCCCAGATTTTTTCAGGCTGCAGGATGTGGTGCAGCAGCTCCAGCAATGCCTTATTTATGGGCTGTAGGGGCTGGGTTTTGGGGTGGAATTCTCCTAAAATCTCCCAACATTTTGACATTGAGGTCAAAACCCAGCAGAGAAGCTGCTGAGCTGATCTGGAGGTGTTTGCCTGGCAGCCAACCCCTTCAAACCATAAAACTTTCCACGGGCTGGGATTTTTCACATTTTCCTCTTTGGAATGTGCAGAGATCCCTCCCTTTGGTTTTGGGGATGAGGACATTTTGGGGATGAGGATTTTTGAGCACAAAGAACTGTTCCTCAGAAATCATCAAGGGTATCCCTCGAGGCACTGTCCTTAATCTTAGTGAATTCCATCAATCCCTATTAATTGTTTCTTTTTGCTAACTTTGGTAGAATTGCTTTGATTTCATGCACTATCCTATCTTCTACTATAATAATAAATTTAGCTTTTATACCCTTCCATCAACCTCTAATAATTGTCCCTTTTTGGTAAGTACCATCATTGCTTTAAGATTATTATTAACTATAATTAATTAACATCGCTTTAATATCATTTTTAACTAAAGCAATATCATTGCTTTAATATCATTTTTAACTAAAGCAATATCATTGCTTTAATGTCATTTTGAACTAAAGCAATATCATTGCTTTATTATTATTAACTATAATTAATTAACACTGCTTTAATATTATTGCTTTTATCTAAAGCAATATCATTGCTTTAATGTTATTTGCTATAGTGCACTATCCTATCTTACACAATAATAATAATTGTAGCTTTTATACCCTTTTATACAAATAATTCTGGTTTTTATCTAATTATTTATCAGAATAAATAATTCCCAGCCTCCTCTCTCCAAGAAGGAGTTTAGAAAAGCACTCATCATCATCCCTCACCAGTATTTGAAGAATTTCCCAACACAAACCAAATACGGTATTTAAAATTACAGATTCGTAATTAAAAAAACAACAAAACAAAACAAACTCTTTTTTTTCTCCCTGAGGCTTCCCTAGGATTTTACATCCAAATCAATGTATAGCGTCCTTAATTGCTATTTGTACTATTTGTTCAGCCTCAGATTCCAAAGTGCTCCAAGGAGGAGCAAATCCAGAGGAAATCAATGCCTTGGATGCTCTTTGAGCAGCAGCTGAGGCAGAACTCTCAGAGGGACAGGAGCCTCTGGGTTTTCATCCTTGCCAGAGACTGGGCAGGGAAAACATCTGAAAATCCCTCAAGAATTTCAATACCAGGGTCCAACTCGGTCACTTTTTACTGTAGCAGCTCAGGGGGAGTTGAATTTGCCTTTACATCCTGCTCTGGAAAAAAAAGTCCTGAAAAATGAGGAATTTTTCCCTGCAAAGGAAAGCAGGAGGAGCACAGAGAAACATCATCCCTTGTTTGGGGGCTCTTGGGATTTCCCTTCACCTCCCTCAGGCTGAGCAAGGAAAAAAAAAAAAATTAAAAAAATTAAAAATTCATGTTCTGGATTCCCCTCTCCCCCTCCTTCCTTTGTTGGTTTTTTAGAGCTGGAGAGAAAATGAAGTTACTGCATTATTTGCTGCCAACTTTGATTTTTGGCTGCAGCCAAGGCACACAGAGTGCAGATCCAGCAGGAAGGGGAAGAGCAGGAACATCCCAGTGTGGGATTCTCAGGGATCCACACTAAAGGCTCAGCTCAGGTGAATTATTGAATTATATGAATTATTAATCTGCAAATTAACACTAATGGCACACAGTCATCACAAGGAAAATCCCCATTTCCCCCTCCCCCTTTATATATATATACTTTAATATTCACATTTTTTTCTGACATGCCTGAAACAACATCACCAAAACAATGTGAAAAGAGAAATGCATTCCAAAAAAATCTTACAGCAAGAAAAAGTGCCCGAAAACATCTTAAAATTCCCCTCACAGTTTTGTTATATTTGCTTTTACAGTGATTTTAACAGAAAGGCAGAAGAATATTGGAAGCTTTAAAATCAGTTTTTAATGGCACGAGGCAGAGGACAGACACACGTGCCAAAAATTTAATTTTCATTTTATTTTTATAGCCTTTCTGATTTTATTTCTAGCTGCCCTTGATGTCAACACAAGTTTTGCAACTTTTATTTAAGCACTGAATAAATATATTTTTATATTTATATAGTGACAGTGTATATTTAAATATATATTTAAATATATATAAATATATCTCAATTTAAATATATTAATATTTATTAGTGAAAGACTTAATAATAATAAATTAAGTTTAAAAGTTTTAATAAGGTTCCAGAAATCACTTCTTTGTGACTTTAGCACAGAAAGGACAGGGATAACTTCCCGATTTTTCAGTGGCTGCAAAGATGGTTTGCAATAATTATCGATTGCATTAATTGATTATTTATTGATTGGTTTCTTATGGCAGTGGCTGTTTGAGCAATATCCCTGCTCCAATAATTCCAAATCACAGGAATTAGTCTGGATCCCAATTTTCTCTGGAAATTTGACTTCTGCCCCTTGCCAGCCCCTGTTCCAGGAAAATTCCATTTCAAATCCTTTTTTTAATTACCTGGATCTCATTTGAAATCAATCCCTTTGCTTTCCCCTTCCGTGTTTCTAATATTGTTGCTGAAGGATCAGGACAATTTCAAATAATTATCTTTTAATTAAGGCTGATTTTCAGTGGAAGTCAAGCACAGCCACTTAACAACTTCCCCATCAGTCCCCAGATGAGTTCCCTGTGATTATTTGGAGCCTCAAAAGCAGCAACAACGAGACATTGGTGTCATCTCTGCTGAGTTCCTCACACAAAGAGTGAAGAAATCATTTCTGAGACACAGAAATTTGGAAAATCAGGACAGACAGCAAAAAAAACCAACCCAAAACCAGAATTCACCAGTCTAAAACAGCTGTTTTAAATACATTTTATCATTTTGGGTGGGAAATAACAGCAATTTACAGGATGACAAAATACAGTCAAACAAATATTTCAGTTCTCCATTTCAGTTCTCTCTGTAAATATCCATTTAAGGGTGCTGGTTATGGTTTGATTTTCATTTCCCAGCTGTTAGTCCAAGGATTTACCTGTTCAATACCTTCTTTTTTAGACCTTTTAAATATTTTATTTGCACATCAGCTGTTGGGGCCTAAAGCACAGTGAGGATCCCCAAAAAAGCAGAGTCTGGAATGATGAGTGGCTCCAAAGAAACACCAGCACTGCCAGATTTTCTGGAGATGACTCTGAAAATTCAGGAAACAATCCTGGAAATTCTTTTCCTACCTCCTGTGGGTGCCTCAAGTCTCCAGCCAAGAGGCACAGCCAGCTGTTCCTCAAAAATCAGGATTTCCAGCCCAAAATCTCATTGCTCTGCTCCTTTGAAGTGTTTTCGAGGAGGGATCCCAAAAATCCCTTACAAAGATCCCATTTTTATCTTTCTAAATTCCTTGGATATCTCTCCATTCGTTTCACAGATGCAGAGGTTCACCTGTGCTGAGAGTCACTGGGAATGAAAAATCAAATATCTTAATTAGCCCCACTGCTCACTAATCACTTGGTTATCTGCATTTCCTGAAGCCAAAACCATTTAATTTCAAGTTTTTGGGGTGTTTGAATTAGAACATAGAATACAGACTTTCCTGGAAAAACTTTTTGTCTGGAATACAGTGACATAAAACCCCTTATCCTGAATGATGGAAATGCGTTTGCAGCCGGAAGGAAAAAATTTCCTGCTGCTCCTGGGCCAAAATTGCCCCTAATCCATCGATTTGTGCAGCAGCAGTGGGGTTTTGAGGGACATGGCATAATTCCTGAAGGGAACATCCCTGGAAGCAGCGTGCCAAGGTTTGGAAGAGTGTTTGGCACAAAGGCAGAGCAAATGGAATTTATTGCAAGCAAATCAACAGCTCTTACTGGGGACATCCTCCTGCAGCCATCCCAAAGTGAAGAATTCCCTCTGGATTTGCACCTGCAGGAAATGGGTTGAATATTTCCATGTTAAATTCCAGCCAGGTGCAGAGGAATGATGGATTCCAGGTAAAATTTGCACGGAATATTTCCATTCATTCAGAATTTCTGATCCCAACCTCTGGAATCTCAGTGTGTCCATACTCCACATGTGGTCACCTGTCCCCCTTTCCCATCATCACTGGGGTTTCTATTCTCTTTTATTTAATCTCAGTTCCACAGGTTTAAATTATTAATTATCATATTTTTTATTCTTTAATAAATATTGAATATTTATATATAAATATTCAGGCAATTTCTGCCTGAATCCAGAAGTATTTCCAGACATTCCAAAGCTTTCTCATCATGGAGATCACTCCCAAGTTGTGCTGCCTATGCCCCCTGATAAAAAGTTCTTCAAGTAGGGCTCACAAACAAAAAATAAATAAATAAATTATAATATTATTCATATTATAATTAATAACCTAATATTATAATATATAATTCTATATTTTATAATATATTACAATAATATTATAATATATAATTATAATATATATTATAATAATTAATCATACTAACTTGAATTTTTCTCCTTCAAACGTACCACGAAGTACCAACAGAGCAGAATTTACAATTCCAAGCCAAGAGAAGTTCAGGAAAGGAATTTGATGATCTTTAAGGTCCCTTTCAAGCTAAACCATTCCAGGATTCAAAGATCTTCCCCACTCATGGCTTGGATCCCATCAAAGTCAAGGTTTTCCCTGAGTTCCTAGTCCTGCTGGAATTTCCTGTTTTGTTTTTTTTTTTTCCAGTCCTGTGGAATATTCCTGCAATGCTGCACAGATGGGAAGGATTTTCCATGCCCTGAACAATTCCCAAATTCCAGGCATGGAATGAGCACAGCCCAGCTCTTCACTTTCAACATCCCCAACCTGCAGCTTCATTTCTTCCCCCACTAAAACAACAAAAAAATTCATTTTCCTGTAATTTTAAACCTCGGGGTTTCCTTCACCTCTTTATTCCAACTCCACCCTGCTGAAATCCTCCACGCAGAGCAAACAGCCCCAGATAAATTTCCTGTGGCACCTTCAGCTCCACCACGTTCATCAGATCTGGCTCCTTTTCCAGGATGAAACCCAAAAAAATTCTCAGCTCAGGAGTCTGAACAGGGAGATCACTTTGCTCCACCTCCAAAAACACCTGAAATTATTCTGAACCTCTTCCAGCAGCCCTTGCCAGTGAAGGAAATAATCCAAAAATCAACATTTTTGGCTTCTATCACAAAATTTGAATATCTCTATTGACTTGAATTCTCTCTTCCCTTGTCCTGCCCTCCAGAAACACCCAACCCATTTGTGGAAAGTTAAATTAGGATTTTCATTTTAGCTCATCCTTGATGGAACAAGCCAAGTTATACCTTCCAATTTGCAGAGAATCTAGGATTAATTATTTTAAATTAGAGATCAATTTATATTACAATGTTCCTTTCAACTCATCTTTGATTTAACAAGATAAGTTCCGTTCCCAATTTGTGGAGAAGTTGCCTTTAATTATCTCAAATTAGAGATAAATTCTTTTTACCTTCCCATATTTCATCCTGTGGTTTTTGTGGTTGGAATGAGGGATTTATTTCCATACTTGAGCTTGAGAGAGAGATGTTATGAACCACAGGCTCGGAATCAGTGTCAAAATGTTTCAGCTATTTTTATGCTAAACATCATCTCTATGGAAACACCACAGTTAAATTTAATGTGAATTTTCAGGGATTTTTCTTGTACTACAGAGCAGCAGGAGAGTCCAGGCTGGGTTTCATGGGGAAAAAAAATAGGATTTTAGGTGTCTGCACTGACTTAGAAAATATTTAACCAAAATCATTTTTCTCTCTGTCATTTTAACCACACCCAGATAAGTCACTCCCATCACACCACTAAAAATTATGACAAAATGGACAAAACACACTGAATTTCCCCTAAAATGCAAACACCAGCCAGGTCCAGCTTTTTCCAGAAAAAAATCTGATTTTTTTTTGGCCCTTATTTTTACAGAATAATTCGAATTGCAAGGTTTCGTTCTCATGGAGCACAGGGTAAACAGGTGAGCTCAGCATTTTGGGCCCATCCTGGAGGAATTTCTATTTTTCCAGTTTTTTTGCTGCCAGGATCAAAATTCCAGCAGTGACAGCAAAAGTGTCGCAGGTGGACAAAGCATCAACGATGGGAATGGAATGGAATGAAATATTTTTAAAAACCCATATAAAATAAAATTTTTAAAAAACAAAAAATAATAGAAAAAAGTATAAAAAATAAAATAAAGCTGGGAATTGGAAAAATACTGGATGGACCATCAGATTTTACACTCTGAGACAAAGCAAACAGCTCAATATAGACAAAGTTCTAACATGATTTTTCTGTCACAAGCAACAGTGAATTCTACAGAACCTCCTGTGGTTTGCTAATAAATCACATTTGTGGAAAGAACTCAAAAATCTCCATTCTCCACCTGAAAACTTTCTGTTCTGATACTTCTTGTCACTCAACAAACATCATTTCAATCAAGGATCAGCAATCCTGACAAAACCTGACCAAAAAAAGCACATTTTAAACCAGAATAAAAACTGCAAAACCTCATTCCAAAAACCTGCATCTCTGCAGAGCGAGCCTGGAGGAAAGAAGGGGGGAAAGGCAGGATTTGGGTCCTATTAAATGGAATTTTCCCTGTTCCCACATGGGGAATCCCAGTAGCAACTCCCAGCACTGGAGTGCTTTGAGAGGAAGCATCCATCAAGTTAATTACTGGAATTATTGCCTTGCTCCCAGACTGTGCCAGCAGTGCTGGAAGGAGCCCCAGGTGAGGGTGACAAAACATCACCTTCAGCTGGATGGCCAAAAGATCAGAATTTTCTTGAAAAACCCGCTATTTTAATTTTAAGGCCATTTTGATGATTTTTCTACATTTTTGTTGTGATAGGCGTGGCTTGTCTGGGCGTGGTTAATAAAAAGCACAGAGATAAAAATGGTTATGGTTGAGATATTTTCTAAGTCAGTGCAGACGCCTAAAATCCTATATTTTTTCCCCCATTAATCCCCCAGGATGAGAGAGCATTTGGAACATCTGGAAACCCTTCTGGATTCGGGCAGAAATTGCAGTTGTGCAGGGAAATCTTCATTAATTGAGGCAAAGTCACTTCAGAACCCTTTCCAGCACCTAAAGGGACTCCAGGTGAGCTGGAGAGGAATTTGGGACAAAGGGATGGAGGGGCAGGACACAGGGAATGTGTCAGGTGGAGAGCACTGAGCATTTCCTCCCTCAAATTCAGAATTCTCTGCATTTGCTGTTGCTACAAGATAAAAAAAACAACCTGACAAACAGGTGGAAAACCACTCCAGCTTCCTGAAATCTTGTACTTACATCAACAACACGCTCTGGCAAATATTTTATGCAGTTTAGGGGGGAAAAAAAAAAAACACAAAAATGGATCTCTCCTCCTTCCAGGAGCATTCTTTGGAGGAGTTATTTTAAAAATCTCTATTCCTGCTCACCTAGGACGACACCACCACCCCCAGCCCATGCCAGGAGCCTGGTGACACGAGATTTTCACATTTGCACACGAGACTCTCTGTGTTTCATTTTTTTCTCTTTTTTTGTGTCCTTGGAGCTCAATTCCAGCTGCTCATTTTGTCTTTTTTCCAATCTCACCCCTGAAAGTCAAAGCAAACCCAATATTCCTCCCATGACCCCAGCCAAGGGCAGCCTTGGAATGGGATGAGCCCAATTTTTTTCAGTTCCCCTCCCTAATTCCTGAGCCTTTCCACGCTTCAATGCCTGGCTTGGAAAAGGAAAATATAATTTTTCCAGGCTCAAGGGTGAAGCTGAGGTGATGAGACCTTCCCCATAAAATGCAGCCTGGCTGTGTGTGCAATAAAACTCCTCATCTTGCCTTGATCTGCTTGCTTTTTCTCCCAAAAATTGCTTTTTCCCACAAAAATTGCTTTTTTCCCCACCCATGGCAGTAGTTTGGGTATAAATTCAATATTAAAGATTTCAATTATTTTTTTTTTCAGAGGGGAAAGTGTCCTCCCTGCTCATATTCTTTCACTCACAGCTGATAAAGTTGGAGAGGTGAAGGATCAAAGTATTTAATATTCCAAAATTTCCCTCCAAGGGATCCAGAAGGGTTTCCAGATGTTCCAAAGCTCTCTCATCCTGGAGATCATTCCCAGGTTGTGCTGCTCATGCCCTTGGTAGAAAAGCTCTCACAGACCATTATCTGAAAATGAAAGGAAATCTATTTCCTTTTCCTCTTAAAATATAACTTAAGGGACAAGGATTCAGCTATTGGGCAGTTCTGGGGGAATCCTAAAATCCCCTCATTCCACATTTCCAGGCTTCCTGCATTTTGTGTCCCTTAAAAGTTCTTAATATTGTTGATAATAGGAAAGTTTTTGCCAAGTCCTTTGCATAAAATAGTTCAGGAAGAGTTTAGGAAAACCTTTGTTCTTTCCAGTAAAGCTTTTTTTATTTTTTTTCCCCAATTTTCATTCAATTTTAGCTTCTGGACAGGATAAACAATTTCTAAGCATCCCAAAGATGGCCATACAGCAAAAGGGAAAAGTTTTTTGGGGTTTTTTTTTCCCTCTTCTTTAAACCAGATGTTCTCAAGAGAGCATTTGTACAAACTGGTGTTAGACACAGTGCCGTGGGAGGCCTGGAAGAAAGTTTCTATTTGGAAATACACTTTGCATATCAGCAATGAATAAAACATAGCCCTTTGTGTGCACATTATATCATGGAGCATGACTAATCTCAGGATACATTCTGCCTTCTCTCAATTCCAAAAAAAAAAAAAAAAAAAAAAAATCAGCAGATTAGCTGGAGTTGCCATTAATAAAAGCTAGATTGTCACCTCAAATCTCAGTTAAAAATGAAATAAAACACAGGGGCTGCTCAAGGCTGTTCCTGTTGGCTGCCCAGCCTATCAGGATTAATATTTCTGTAAACCTGAGGCCTTCATTCTACCAGACTTTTTTTTTTTTTTCCATTATCATTTACCATTATCCTCGTTGGTAGGCTAAGAAAAAAGTCATTCAGACCTTCCTGATGACTTCTTAAAAACTCCTTAAATAACGATAATAATGCTTAGCTAAAAAAAAAAAAAAAAAAGGATAATTTTTAAAGAGTCTGGGCTTAGATCTTTCTTTTCTAATTGGAAAGTTTCAAGGTTAGATGGAGCTTTGGATGACCTGGGAGAGTAGAAAATGTCCTTGCCCATGGCAGGGGGTGGAACGAGGTGAATTTAGGATCCCTCCCAACCCAAAGCTGTGATCCCATGAACCACAGTTCTGCTTCAGCACCTTCAAAGGTTGAGAATTTCACTCCAACCAGTTTGTAAATCCCTGAGAAGAGCCAGGAATTTCCAAGAGTCCCCCTCAGGCACGACAGAGCAGGCTGGGGGAGCAGCAGCAGCAAGTCCTGTACGAGGAATAAATGAACAAACAGAGAATTCTCTGCTCACCCAGCAGGTACCAGTGCAAACACTGCAGTTTAGTTGCCAAGCAACCCCCTCGTCCTCCAAAATTCCTGTTCAAGTAGCAATAAAATCACTTGTTCAAAGGGACTGGAAAACAAAACCAAGTTGTGGCTCTGCCACCCTGATTTGCTCAGTAAAGTGAGGGAGAAGCAGGATCTCAGTCCCAGGCAAGGTTTAGCTGAACACAAGCACAAATCACATTATGAAATCTGAGGTGCCAAAGGCACGATTTGCTCATCACACAAACAAGGACGTGCAGGGCTGCAGGGGTGAATGTTCCAAAACCTGCTTTGGAGAGGGGAAAACTCCCAAACCATCCCTCAGGAGACCAGGCCCTCCTGATGAGCTTCAAAATATCATTTTGCTCCTGAGCGTGGGGCAGAAATTCCAGGCAATTTTGGCAAAGTGCTCCAAGCTGAGCGATTGCAAACATCCACAGAGGTGTTTCTGATCCCAGAATGGGAAGGGACATTAAAAATCCCCCAGGGCCACCCCTGCCATGGGGACACCTCCCACTGTCCCAGGTGCTCCAATCCCAGTGTCCAACCAACCTTGGGCATTCCAGGGATCCAGGGGCAGCCACAGCTGCTCTGGGAATTCCATCCCATCCCCTCCCCACTGTCCCAGCCAGGAATTCCTTCCCAGTATCCCACCCATCCCTAATTTCTGTTAGTTTGAAGCCATTCCCTGTGTCCTGTCCCTCCATCCCTTGGGAATTGTCTCCCTCCATCTCCTCAGCTCCCTCAGGCACTGGAAAACCAAAAATTTCTCTTTTCCAGGCTTGGAGCACCCTGGGGTCGTGGGAGGTGTCTCTGCCCATGGCAGGGGTGGGATGGGATGGGTTTTAATGTCCCTTAATTCCCCAAATTCCATGCAAGAACCCCAATTAATTAATCCTCCTCAAGGTTTTAATGAGCATTTTTCCCCACAGGAAATAAATTCAGCCATTGCTATTTCTGTGACGCTCCCAACCCATCCTTGTGTGATGGCAACAGGAATTTACAGATGGAAAATAAATTTGGCATTAACCTGCATTTGCTGGGTGGCAGAAGTTCTCTCTCGTGCTCCTCATCACCATTTGCCGAGAGCCAAACAAGGATCATCAAGGATTTCAAAAAATCCCAAATGTCTCCACCACCACGTTTGGAACCATATGGCACAATCGGATTTCTGAGCAGCTCCTTGCTCCACGTGTCTCCAGGCTGACAATTATCCCTGGAAAACATGGAGCAAAGCATATGTTAGACACAGAAACAAGGATTAATAGTAATAAATAATAAATAAATAATAATTTTAAAATAAATAATAATAGTCTTAAAATTAAAATTATAATAATATCGATGATGATGATAATAATAATCCTACATGATACACATTACAAGAAAACCATAAAGAAAACAGACCAAGAATTTTGCCAGACAACACAAATTAGGAAAATGAAGTCCCCACCACGACTTCATGGGATGTCAACAAAACGTGGTTCTTGGTTATTCTGTTTATTTGTTCTGATTGGTGGAGATTCAGGACTTTAATAAAGGTTTGGATGCAACCTTTCCATAGCAAAAATAAGATTTTGAGGAAATAAATAAATCTTTGTCCAATGCTACATTAAGGACAAACAAACAGCAAAACCTAATAAAACCAGATAATGTAAAAATCAATGGAAATTCACTGCCTGGTTGAAAAACCTGCTTTTTTTAAATCTATAAAAAAGGTCAGTTAATATTTCCCAGCATTTCACAAACACGTGAAACAGAGAAAGGGGAATCACATTTCAGACTTTGTGATGTTTTCAGGGGCACTGGAGACAAATAACAAGAATTCTGCTTTTATTTTCACAATTTTCACCCACTCTGTGGCATCAGTTTCATGACAGAACTGTGCACACACAGTAATTATTGAAATCCTGGGATGGGGATAACAAAACACAGCAGGTACTCACATCCTGGGATAGGGACTAAAAAGGCCCAAATTTACAGGCTTAAAACACCCAAATCAATCAACAACCCAACTTCTCATAGCACTGAGATTCTCTAAGTCGTTATTCAAAATTATAAAGCAGATTAAAGATTTTTTTTAATTAAATCCCCTTTAATTTGGGATCAGATTCCTCAATTTGCTGAAGCAGTTTGGAGCCTTTTAGGTCCAGATCCACACTTGGCCAGGATTTCAGCCAGAGAAGGAGAATAATCCCTAGAAATTCTCCAGGAAAACAAACAATTCCATGGCTGCTCCTTTTGCTGTCTGGATCCTTCATGATCAAATCAAATGTTTATCCTGACATCACCTGCTAAAACTGAGCTTAAGCAAAACCTAAACCAATTTAAATGTCAATTCCTTTGATTTAGCAGAAGGAGCAGATGCATGAGAAAGCAGAATTCCCACATCCCCTCCACCTCAGAGTTTAAAGCTAAAAAAACAATTTTATTTTTGTGTGAGGAGCTGAGGCAAGGCTCAGTTGTTTTTTTTGTGTCCAATCCTTCCTGGGGATCCCATCTGGATATTTGGATTATTTGCTGACCTACCTGAAGCATCAGCTCTGTAGCAAAGGGATTTCTGGTTGCCAGAGATCAGCAGAGCCAACCAAATACAATCAAATAAAAAGGAATTCATGGGTAAAATAAGGAAAAGCCTAAAATAGGTTAGGAAATGAACCTGGGAAAAATGTTCGTCTGCATCCAGTGCTGTGGTGAGGTTGAACTGTACTTTGTGTATTAATATAAATAATAATATGAATTAAAATACATGAATATGTTATATAAATATAAATAGTAAAAATATCAATAATAATAAATCTTCATTTGGATTAATGCTGCTTTCAAAATCACCTGATTTAGTCTGAAAATGAAGGAAAAGTGCCTGAAAAATATCCAAAAAACCCCAACCAAAGAGTTTTTGAGCTACAACGCTGTTTTCCCATCAAACTCTTCATGGAGTTGGATCTCTAAAAAAAATATATGCAATTAAGCATTGTTAATTATTTCTGTTATGAATTATCTGTTCCCAGTGATCCAGGTGAGATTTATCCACAGGTTCCATCAGGAGAGATTGGAATTTAGGTTAGGAACAGGGAGAGGAGGGACATGAGGAAAAGCAGCAATATAAAACAAGGAAAACCAAAAATTAGGATTTATTACAGATTTTCCAGCACCTGCAGCTCAATTTCCACCTGCCCAAGGAATTCCCAATCCCAGAAAGAGCCTGAGGGACCTGTGGATCCACTCAGAGCAAACTCCTGAACAAACCCAGGGGATAAATCTCCTGATATATTCATTCCAGAAGTTATTTTACACCACAAATAAAATAATATCATTATTGGAATATCCCAACTTGACCCCAACAGCTCCCAGCACTTTACTGAGACATGGCAACAGGTTGTGAGCTTTAAATAAAAATTATATAAGAAATAATAAAATTTAGATAAAATAAAATAAGGGATAATTTGTCCACGACCAACATTTAAAAACAGCAATAAGAGCAATTTTAGCACCTCACTGACCTAAATTATTTTAGGGAAATCTCAGGGCATGAGGGGAAAATGAAATTTTACTACCTCACTCCTTTCTCAGGTTTTACTCTGTTTTCATTCCAGGCTTGAATTCGAGTTTGAACCTGTGGCTTTATTAAGAGCTGCCTTCCCAGGGATGTAAGGAGTGTTTATTCCCAGGGAAAAGGAACGAGGGGATTGAGCCAGGAGTCACCAACTGAGATTTTTGGGAGCTGGACCGAAAATGAGTGAGGAAAAAAATCGCATTTGTGAGGCAGAAGTGCCACCTTGTGATTGAACACCGCAGTCCAGGAGGGGGCTGGGGACACAATATTCAGATTATAATTATCTCTCCCTCCCAAAACCTCTTCAGCTTCTGCAAAAATAAATACTTGAAGGAAATCAGTTGAAAATTCACATATTTTCCACGAGCGGGTGGCACAAGCTCACAAATCAAACAATAAACAAAAAAATGTTCCTGGCCCTCAGGATTCCTGTGTTTAATCCAACTCCTAAATGAGAATTAAATTTTCTACTTTGCTGTCCTATCATTCAAATAACCATTAATTATCAGATATAAAAATTTACATCTTCAAGGGAATTACTTTCATTAAACAATTTCTGTGATTATCCACAAATATCACGTGGGAAGGAATGTTCCACTTCCAAATGAGAGCATTAAGAGGATGCTGATGGGATCAAATATAAAATTAAAGATTATATTCCTTGCACAGATTACGAGAGATTTAACTAAAAGTTTAGGAAAGTTCTCTCCCTGTATTGGAAATTTCCATTTCACATGCAGGTCATGAAACCCCCAAAACACATTAAATTATTGTGAGGGAAATCCTGAAGAATTTGTCATATAAAAAAATCTTTTTAGTAAATATTTACATGAGAATATGCTCAGCACATCTGGATTTCCCATTTTTTGTAGTCAACCACTCCTGCTGCCCCATTTCAAATATATTTCAATTAAATTCAAATATCTGGATTTGATCAAGCTATACAAAAATAATCATAATATGGCAAGAGAAGGGAATAAACAGAACAAACTATGATGAAAGAAAAATTATTGAAAATTATGTTCCTATTTTAAAGTACTTTTTCTTCCCCATCCAAGAAATATATACTTAGGAAAAACAACTGCATGCTGGATTCATATCTACCTATGCAAAGTAAGCCACTGATTAAGTAGCACTTGTCCAGTCATTATGTGTAGGGTTCTCTTTCAGAACAGACACCATGACAGGATTTGATCTCTTTGGAGGCTGCAGGTTCAACTTCAGTACACATTAATACATCTTTGCATTACATCCTTTTAGTATCAGAAAATACTCATATCTGCCTGTCTTCCTATTTCCTACTCCTTCATATACTCAAACAGCAAAAGAAATAGACATAACCTAGAACTGGAGAGTAACACCATTTCTAGAGGGTTTCTAAGTCCTTGAGTATTCCAGGAAAACAACAATGCTGCTAGAACACTTCAGGAAAACCAGATTTTTTTTTTCCTTTCTTTTTTTTTTTTTTCCCTCTGTAATGCTGAGGTAAATACACTTGAAATGACAGCATTTTTGCCTGGGGTCTCATGGGGGCAAAAGTACAGGCAGTCTTATCAGCAGTCTTCCACTATAGGAGAAGAAAACCAAAAAGGTAACAAGAAGAACTAAAAATTCAAGAGTGCTTTCCTTAGTACATTTCTTCTGCAAATATTTCTGTACTCTGGGTACAGAGCTGCTTTTAACCTTTCACCTGTTAGATAAAAAAACAGTAAAATTGCTGTACTACGTTTTTGCCTGTAAATCAGGAAGGATGTTTGGTTACCTTAATACTAACCCCCCAGAGTCTGCTTTATGAAAGTGAAATAAATCTCTGCTTGCCCTTACATTTTGTAAATTTACAATTCACTACTAATGTTTCCTGCAGTTCATGATTACTGGTACTCCACTTACTGGAATCTTTCTGAGAAACCTAAATATATTTTATTTATCTTAGACTATGATATCTTACTTGGACAAACATATAGTTAGGGCTTGGACTGATCAATTCTGCTTCATCTGTAGCCTCTTAAGATCTTCTCTGTAAATACTGTGTGACAAACAACATTTCAGCCACAGCCTTATTAATATATACTTGTCTTTGCATCACTGTTGTAATGCAACTTTGAAGTTATCACTCTTGATTTTTTTATACCAGAGGAATACCCTAAAAGCAAGGGAAAGAGGGAGAAATATATGTTACAGTAGGTTCATTTTTCCTTGTAATGGTGTATTACATCAAATATACTTTTGGAGTTATAGTTGTATCTTGGAAAAAAAAATGTACTGGTTTTGCCTGGGAGAGAGTTACTTTTCTCCACAATGGCTGGTATGGGGCTGTGTTTTAGATTTGTGCTGAACACAGGGAAATAAATGTTTTGTTATTGCTGAGCAGGGCTTGCACAGAGCCAAGGCCTTTTCTGCTTTCATATTGCCACGCTGGCAATGAATGTGAAGATGCTTGGAAGGTTGGGAGTAGACACAGCCAGAGCAGGTGAAGTTACCCAAATTGACCAGTGGGATATTCCAGACCAAATGACATCATGGTCACTAAATAAAGTGGAGGGAGGAAGGAGAAGAGGGAGATGATGGTGTGACGGTGTTTGTATTCCTAAATAATCATTATACATGATGGGGCCCTGCCCTCCTGGAGATGGCTGAACATCCCTGCCCATGCAAAGCAGTGAATTAATGCCTTACTTTGCTTTGCTTTTGTGTGTCAAGTAGGATGCCATTCTGACTTATACCAAATATCATCTTTTATTCTAAAATATATTGTTTTTTAGTTCAGCGAGGGAGTCACAGGGTGCTCTCAGGTATATTCTTAGTGTGAAGAAAGTTCTCACACTGTCACTCTGGAGATACGACAACATTGTGACAAAATATCACAGGATTTTGAGAGATATACAAATATTTCTTTTACAGATTAAAATCTACTTAAGAGGCCCAGACATCCATTCCATGTCACTCATATATCAGTCAAAAATAGCCTATGTAGTACATAGAAGACTACATCAATATTGCCTATCTTCTTGACAACTTTTTTAGCACTGAAAAGTTTTTTATCATGAGTGCAGCTTTTGGTGTTATCACATTCAGTCTTGATTTTTTTGTGATACAAAAAGTATAGATGCACAGAAAGCTCCTCTCAGCTAAGGGACAGCTATCTGGCAAGCATATTGCAAGTTTTAGTTTTCCTCAATGTTTCTGTGTGCCATAAAGTTGTCTTTAAAAGACACAAAAACGTGTCTCGGCTTGCTAGGTAATTTTGCACCCTCTTCTGGCCAAGACCTTCCCTTTTTAGGCACAAATATTTTAAGATAGGTGGATTGAACATGAAATTACTCAGCACTGAAACTAATTGTTCACACAGAAAAGTGTGTTCTTTATAGTCCAGCTCCTCCTTACTAGAGAAATACCTAGACTCCAAACCATTCATGTCCTGGAGGTCAGCCATGTTCTCACCTGTTGCATTCAAATACTCCATAACGACATCTAAGGAAGAAAAAAGGAGTATGTTGAAATAAATACATTCTCATGAAACTGTCTTTTTCTCCATTTCCCAGCAGACCTCTTATCACCAAGATAAAAGTCTTTGTTTTTCTTACAGTGAGAGACGAGGCTCTTCCAAACTACATAAGTTTCTATGCTGCTTTTTTATCACCACCTATATATCTTCAGCATGTATAGTAAAAGGAAAAAACACCATTTAATGTGGTCAGAAAAAACCCCTGCTGTGGTTCTGTAACTTGTGCAAATACTTGAATAAACCAGTATCTCTCCCCATATTTCTCCTTGAGTCCTACATACACTGTAAAAATATGAAAGTAGTTGTAACTCTGATGGCACAACAGCATAAGCAAGGTCTGTAGTCATGCACTACCTTGAGAAACAAATCCTGGTTTGAAAACAGCTGAATAGTTTAACTATTAGCCCTTAAACACCAACAACAACAGAATCTAAAACAGCTGATGCTCAGCTGTGGATTTCATAAGACTGTACTAATTTGAAACTATATTAAATATTTTTAAATACAGGTATTTATTTTTCCCTTTTTGAAAAGCCACTGATACTTTACATTGATGTCAGTGAGAGATCTCCAATTTTTGCTCCTAGCTCATTATCTGCAAAAATTTTAAAAGATGGTCAATAAATACAGCTCAATTGAGGGCTAATAGTGGACATTGTTTTTTTTTTCTTCCCTTGAACAAAAAGATACTTTGTTAATTTTGTTTTGTTTTGTTTTGTTTTGTTTTTTTTATTATAGCTTTTGCATGGCCTAGGTTGACACATATCTTAAACCTGTTCTAGTTTTGACATTTCAGTTTCAATGCTAATTTGGATTTATGAGATGTTCTTTGGCTGGTTTTCTGCTGCAGTGTGTACGGATGACTTAAATTAGAAATGGAGCAGAACTTTGGAATCTCCTTATCTAATAGCCTACAAATACAGAAAAACCCTTTGGAAGTATTTGTGGAAATTGCACCTCTGTTTCTTGGGCAGTCAAGGAGGCATTATTTGCTGATTTTGCAGCTGAATTTAGCACTGAAAAAGAAGCACTGACATGGCAAGTGCACAAGATACAGTTTTCGTAAAAAACACAATCAGAATCCAGACCAGCTCTGTTGGAGGCATTTGAAAAAATCCACTGCTCATGGATAAAATATTGGTAAAATTTCTTGAAAGCAAAGATAGATTTTTTTTTCTGGCCATTTCCCCCATTGTTCTAAAGGCATAAAATGCAGTAGACACTAAACAGAAATTTTAGCCACTAGTCAAACCTTTATAGTAAATTATATCGTCATAGTTTTCTATTCCTTCTCTAGACTGCAGGCTTTAAAATTAGGAGTCATCCCTAAGAACATGAACTGCATTTCCATCATATATTCCTGCTGGCAATGGCCTAAGGTGCTACTCAACTGGATTAAAACTCGCAGCATCTGGCCTTAATCAGTGGCGTCAAATCTGTTGCTTTTTTTCTTTTTGCAAAATCTTAATCTTTGATTAATAGCAATCTTCTCAGGGAAGTGGTGAAGGAGGATTCAAGATTAACAAACTGTGGATACCTGGTTTGAAAATAAACATAGTAAAGTCCTGGGTTTTCAAATAGGGAGATCTGTAGATTAAGCTATGAGGACCTCTAGTCCTCTGATTTGTTATTATCAAATAGAATTTGTTACCAACACATGATCTTAAAGAAAAAGGCTTCTGCAATATTCATTCCTTTTAAATGACTTTGTATTTATATGGGGAAATCTATAACAAAATCTGTACTTTTCCTCTAAAAGATTTGCTTTTATTTCTTATTATAGAAGAAATATGTGGTCAACACCATTCCAACTCCTGGTTAGCCTGTATTTTAGGTTTACTGTAGTTTACTGTTGAGTCACTGGGGGTTCTCACAAAGAGTAGACTGACTGGAACTACAGGGCCCAGAAGTTACAGATGCTTTCCAAAGCCTCAATAAACTTTATACAGCAACTGTTTTTCTGCTATTCTGGACGACGGGGGCAGGGGCTAGAGGCTTGCACGGGATCAAAATGCCATCATTTTCACAATAGTAAATTTCACTGGTTCCAAGCTTGCTGCAGTTCCCTTTTTATTGCAAATACATCAAACTGTCTCTGATATATCCAGCATGTCAAGGCTGAAAAAGGTTCACACATCAGATGTTGACTTGCAGGGGGTGTTTAGAGGCAGGGGGAACTTGACATAAGGTACAAGCAGCCTTTCCCATGCACCTAAAACATGCCATTTTTATGATTATTTGGGGTTTTTAAATGTTATTTTTGTTTTTCTAACAGACAATAGAAGGCAGGATATGTGTCAAGAAAGGTGGCTGTGTGCCTTTTCTCATACAAGAGCCACTGGTTTCAGAGGACCTGAACAGCTCTCCGTGTGAATGTATCTTTTTCTTTCATTTATAATAAGCAGACTCTTTTGCCAGTTAGATAAACTTGTAGTTAATGACTAAATTTTTACTACTGCTACTAGTATTTTTAAATCAGACTTTGACTTTTGCTGACAATTTTTTTTTTCTGAGACAAAACTGTAGACTCAGTTATTATAGAAATTTTGACATGTTTTTGGAAGTCCAACTTTCTCTGGGCATGGCATGTAGAATGTTCTGTAATTCCAATCATTGCATATTAAAATATGGCATCTTTACAATTTAATGTAGAGAACTTTCATTGACTCCTCATTTTTCTTCATTTATCAACCTGACTCTGGGTTTGGTTCAGAAAGAAATATTCAGGGAAAAAAATGGTAAAATTATAAGAATATAATGACTTGATTATATGAACCTCTCTTTATCCATTAATTTGTGTTTTCTGTGTTTTTTATCTCTTACAGATGAAGTCTGTGCTATTGAATTTATCTGATAAATTCACCCTCCCTCTTTGTCACACCTAAATAACACATGTACATTTGGGCAGACAGTGAAAAGTAAACTGATGGCAGTGACTCACAGAGAGAAGTCCCTGGCAAACAGTCATGATAAAATTGGCAGTAACATATAGAAAGTTATTCTGTGTTTTACTGTAATTCTTTTTCTGAGCTTCCTATAAAATCTGATTAATGTCTGTCAAAGGATATTGAGAAATCAACTCCACCAATAGCAATAAAAAGTCACTTGCCTAAAGCAGCTTTGACATGAAGCCAGGTGTAATTTCCGTACCTAGTTTTTAAGGGTGGTCACATCTTGAATTATAGAATCACAGAATATGCTGAGTTGGAATGGACCCCCAGGATCCTTCAACTCCTGGTCCTACACAGAACCATCCTCAGGTGTCACATGCCTGAGCACACAGTCCAAACACTTCTTACACTCCTTGAACTCTGTCAGGCTCATGCTGTGACCAGTTCCCTGGGGAGCCTGTTCCAGTGCCCAACCACCCTCTGGGTGAAGAACTTTTTCTAATATCTAACCTAAATCTCCCCTGACACAGCTTGAGGCCATTCTCTTGGGTCCTGTCACTGGTCACTACAGAGAAGAGATCAGTGCCTGCCCCTCCTCTTCCCTTCACAAGGAAGTTGTGACTGCAGTGAGGTGTCCCCTGAGTCTCCTCCAGGCTGAACAGAACAAGTGACCTCAGCCCCTCCTCACATGGCTTCCCCTCAAGGTCCTTCACCATCCTCACTGCCCTCCTTTGGACACTCTCTGACAGTTTAATATCCTCTTTACATTGTGGCACCCAAAAATGGCCCCAGCACTGGAGGTGAGGCTGCCCCAGCTCAGAGCAGAGCAGGACAATCCCCTCCCTTGCCTGGCTGTGATGCTGTGCCTGATGCCCCCCAGGACAGGGTTGGCTGCCAGGGCACTGCTGGCTCATGTTCACCTTGACATCAACCAGGACCCCAGGTCCATTTCCACGGCACTGCTTTCCAGCATCTCCTACCCCAGTCTGCATGTACAGCCAGGGTTGTCCCATCCCAGGGGCAAAGTCCAGCATTTTGTTGTACTGCATATAGTTGGTGACTGACCACCTCTCTAATTTGCTGCGCTCTCTCTTCAGGGTGTTCCTGCCTTTGAAAGAGTCAACAGTTCCTTCCAGTTCTGTATCATATATGGAATTGCTTGGTATCCCTTCTAGTCCTGTGTCCAAGTAATTTATGAAGATGTTGAAGAGCACAAGCCTGAGGATGGAGCCCTGTGGAACCCCATTAGTGGCAGGTTGCCAGCCTGATGTCACCCCATTCACTATAACCCTTTTAAGACCTTCAAGAAAAAAATATGACTGTTCCACCTTTAGATATTAATATATATTTTTTTTCACACTGCCTCTCTTTTATTTTGTAAATAGGAAAGTGTATCTCCAAAATGAAGATTTATGGTATGGGCAAAACAGTGAACAAAATATAGTAATTTTCATGGAAAGACTGTCTATTAAACACAAAAGGCATGATCACAACCTCTTTTTTTTCCTCCCCTCCCTCTCTTTATTAATCTATTAATTAACTGTATTCTTCTCCAGAAGGCAATGTCCCTAAAGAGGAGGAGATATTTATGAGAGGTCCAGCTGAGAACATTAGCAGGTGAATCAGTTAATCATATGTTCTGGGTTAAACAGCATTACTGTTATATAGATGCGAGATCTCTGTTCTGGGGCACATATGCTGAAGAGAAGGAAAAGACAGCACCCCAGAGAAGAATGAAAGGTACCATTATTATAACTTGTATGACAGCATGATCTCGTTGATTATTCTCAGTATCTTATTTCAGTTTCTGTTTTAATTTCATTTACTAAAAATGGCAGCATATTTTCTGGGTTGACTGTCATTTACAGGATTTAGTAATACATGCAGAGTAATACATAATTACTTCCGACTTCTTGCTATCTATAAATCTGAAGTTCATGAAATCAAATTTTTAGTGTCTTTTCCTTCTCCTCTACTGTCACTTCTCACATGTTACCAGCCAGCTGCTTGGGAGGTCAGATTTCTTATTTTACCGAGGCTCTCTCCCCTAAATTAAAGTAATCTGAATGCAGTAAAGTAGTGAAGACATTTCTAATTAGAACAGGGCAGGTTAGGGAGGAAAGCAAACATACAAATTTGGCTTAATATGCAGGATGGATTCCAAGACTTTGCAGCTAAAAGGAATAATAAGATGATCCTGTATGATTTGATATCTTTGGGCAGTAAACTGTACTCTATTGTCCTTTCGAACTTCCTCTTGCCTAAACCCAACATTCTAAAATAACAACAAGAAGTAGGGCAATCCCATCTACACTGGTATTCACCTTCAGTGGGCAAACATCCTGTAGAATCATAGTGTCATTAAGGTTCGAAAAGATCTCTAAGATCAGTCCAGCCATTAATGCAGCACTACGAAGTCACCAGGCACTTCAGCAACTTTCTCGCCCTCCTTTGGACATGCTAATCTTCACTGGTATTGTACTTTATTTCATATTCAAATTTACTGGTCTCATCTTCCAGCCATTGTATGATGCTACATCCTGTTCTGCTAGATTACCAAGCCCCTTAATGCCCAAAAAGTTCAATATAAATTCAATAATATTAAAAAATTATAAAAATAGGCCCTTAACAGCAAGGACCTATCAGTTAACTGATCAAGTTCCATTTTGGGATCTTTACAGATCTTAACTTCATTCTTGGTTTAAGTCAGAATTCCACAAAACATCTAAAATTAAACTTGAACAACAGAAAACCTGCCTAGTTTCAGATCACACCATAAACTCCTTACTTAGACCAGCTCACAGTTTCTCATTAAGCCAAACATCAGGTGCAGAGTAATTTCTGTCATTTTTAAAAAGACACCAAAAGTAGGGTGCCACATGATTTCAGAGTTATCATCAAGTAACACTGCACAAGTATGTAATTTGCACTTGCATCATTGTCAAAATAAAAGGACAGGACAGTCAGTGTACTAACTTCTACCTTTTAATTTCTGAAATGATACACAAGGAATGCTCTAAGTCAGAGGTTTGAATATATTATATATCTCACAGATAACAGATTTCACCTAATTATCACTGTATTAAGTGCAGTAATGTGTGTTTGACAAATGCATATTTACAGAGAATAAACTGGTATTTATCTGGAGGACTCAAAAGATGGAAAATCCAGGTTTTCCACTGATAGTTCCACCTTTTAATCATTTGACTCTTAATGCATGCCAAATTTTTTATTCAAATTTGTCTTTTTAATTAGCTTCCATCCATTAGCTTTTTTTGTCATTAAATTCTTCATTAGGGTAAAGAACTGGGTTTTTTGTCTTTTTTTCTCCTTAATCTTGTATGTTGGAAACAAATCACCTCTCAAATAAGTGTACCCAATTCTGAAGTTTCTCAGTGTAAGATATATTATTTTAATCTCAGCAAACCTTTCATTTTGCAAGTTAACCTCAGAGTAACTTGTCTTTGGTGATTTTTCACTAATACTACACTAATACTTTACCACAGCATTTGTCTCCAACATATTTTCTTAAGGTAATAACCACAGTGCATCTAATTTCATCTACTCCTTTGCAACTGCAATATGCACATTAAATTATTGCAGGGCAAATGATACAAATAAATTTTGAAAATTATGTGAATGCAGAAATAGACTACAGGGTTTAAAAAAATCAAAAGTAATTAAGTTGAATATTTACAATTAATTTGCCTCAGACTGCTCAGGTGAAGCAGTCTTCCAGCAGGAAGTGGCCATCTTCTCACTGGCCACAGAATGACATGAATGGAAGGTAAATATGTATTGCTAGGATGGCACATTCTCACTTTATGTACAAGAATTTCTTTTCTATGTGGGTGGAATACAGCAGCTCCTATCTTTACTGAAAAATCAATTTCAGTATAATGACCACAGATTTAGGACCCTGCTTGTGTACATGATGAGTAACAGAGCTACAGAATGGCAGACTCATGAGAAACTTGCTGAAGAAAATTCTACCTTTAGCTAGACACCAGAGGAAGAAATACATATTTGAGGCTTTGAAAAGGACTTTAACTGTGAGAACTTGACAAGAGCTCAGATGTGGCATGAGGTCAAGACACATTTCTTCATAGTGACCCTATATTTGGCCTTCTTGAAACCCAATCAGTCATATGTTTTCCTAAGTTATTTCTGTGTAATGGAAGCATCAGCAATGCTGCAAATTCAGTTTTGTGTCTGAAAATCGTTAAGTAAGAACTCAAATGAAGCCAAAACCAACAGAAATATAACTAGAGTATTTTTCCACATGTTATGTTTCTGTCCTCCTGCAATAACAGTGCCATCAGCTATGTAAGAATGACCACACAATGCAAGCAGGGATATTTTTGGTCCTCTGCCACAAGCTTCTGGGAAAAACAAACAACCAAACAAACAAACAAACAAGCAAAAAAAACCCCAAAAACCCAACCAAAACCCTGAGCAGGTTGAACACACAGAAAACAAGAGAACAAAGGCCTTCATAGCACTAAGTATCCTTAGTTATCACTAATTTACCTGGTAAGCACTATTCAATATAACCTCAAAAATCAACCATCAGTAAAATAAATGCTGGAAAGTCATCAGCGGACACTCAATCCTTCATCCCATTTTCCTGCCAGTCTCCTACTGCATTTACCTAATTTAAGTCAATTAAGTTACCCAGGATTTCTGCACATTTTCAATAGATCAGTAAGACCAATTGCCATGTAAGATCACAAGGCTGTGAATAACAGAGAGTTTCAGAACATTAACCATTGCCAGGTGATAAAACGTTGGCTTGAAATATGAATAACTGTATCCACCTGTTGTAGTACCATATATATTTATCCACATAAGCAGTGTTAATTGATTAAATATGATCATTCTATTAGAAAAAAAGACTACTAAGAAAATAAAAAATTAGGTGCTTTGTCAGTTCTAGTTCTCTGGTTTTATTCTTAACATGGTCAGGCTAATTTAATTGATTTATATCTTTATATGATAGTTTGATAAAAGAGAAAAAACAAAAGGTAGTAGCTCAGGACCATATAGGACTATGCTTTAAGGAACTAAAAAAAGAACTGCACATCACTAAATTCCCCCACCTACACCAGCAAAAAAAAAATTCTGATGGTCCATCTGGAGATTTTGGTCAGACATATGTAGAAAAAAATCAGTGTTCCTCTTTTAAAAATATATTTAAAGCATCCAGTGAAATTACACTAAATATATTTTTTTCCCATCAGCTGTTACAAAACTTTTATAAGCAAGTAAGCAACACAAATGCCAGACAAAACCTAGCTCCCAAACAGTGATCTGTGGGCTGATTCTTAATAACAATATGAGACTTGACAGATGAGATTGTTAGTTTTTCCGAGTATTGTTTCCAGCAAAGCAAAGTGCCTGTGCTGCAGGATAGGATGAAAATCTTTTGAGATACTTGACTACATGTAGAGTACTTCCAATGGCATTACTTCATTTCTGATTCTCAGGGCAAATCTTTGATCCCCTGTGATGGGGGAATGAATGTGCTGAATTTGACTATCACTTGTTTTGATTACATAGTCAGAAATGATGGCAGTCTAAACAAGCTGCAGTCTTCTCCAGCCTGTTCCAGTATGTGGTCTGAGACTGCACTGATACCAAACACCATGATATCTACATGTGTTACATTCGCTAGTGATTTCTTCCTAAATTTTATAAGAGGAAATCAGGCGATGTAACATGAAACTGGACGAAATCAAAAGAGGCTCCTTCTTCCTTAATGATTGTAGTTTATTGCATGGTGGCTTACAGGAAAATGGAGAGGGAAAGAGGGCTTGCCCCCCAGGTACAAGGGTATTTATCAGGTAAGGTGGGGAGGTCGGGATTTTGGCTGGGAGCCAATGGGAGAGGGGCACGGGGACAGGAAGGGGGATGTGGACAGGAAGAAGTCCT
>JANRGV010000002.1:22934827-22962265 GCA_024734035.1 Alethe castanea
TTGGAGTTGATGAGAAAACCACGGTGTTTAACCTGGAGCTGATCCCCATCCCTCTCCTGGCAGTGTCCAGCCTGATAAGGACTGACAGGAAAAAAAGGTTGCACCAGGATGTCTTGGCTGTTGACAGTGTTTGCTCCCAAATCCTCAAACTCCCATCTGTTGGGGCCAGCTCTAAAAAAAAGTACAGGTGACCATGGCTCAAGGCTATGGGAAAACCCTTTAGTAGTGGTGAGTAAAAAACCACTCCCAGAATCCTCCATTTCCATATGTTGATCATTTCCAGAAAGTTCTCTGCTTCCCTTGTTATCATTGGTTCCTTTTTGCTGCAATAATTTTAATATTCCTAATCGCCCTTCCCTATTGGACCTCCTCCCTAAACTCCGCCCTAATTCCGCTCCTCCTCCAAGTTTATAAATACCCCTGCCACACCCTGACACCTGCTTTTGGCCATTTTTTTGTGGATGGAATCAGCCTCCCTGTGCCATATTTCTCAGTTCATTTTCCCAGTTCATTCAGTACAAACTGTTCAGCTTGCTGTTTGTTATTTTCTAGTATTAAAGATTTCTAGTTCCTGAACAATCGGGTCAGATTTTCTTTCTGCATAAAATCGTCGAGTTCATTGAAGCCTTTGGCCCTAGCTGGGCTAGGAAGGATTGGAGGCTACACCCATCAATTTCCCATCAATTTCCCATCAATTTCCCATCAATTTCCCATCAATTTCCCATCAATTTCCCTGTTAACGCTGCCAGACTGCCCTAGTTAGGAGCCGTCACCCCCTCACCAAGTGCCACCATTTATCCCCAGACCTGTGACATGGAGCCAGCTCCACCTGCAGGAACAACATCCTCCTAAATTTGTCAGTTTACTGTGGATACACCCATGGCCAAGAGGCCAATGGTGGATGGGGGAACCAACAGGAAAAGCAAAAGTTTCCCTCCAGAAGGAACAGAAAATTCGCTGCCGGCCCCTTCCGACGCTCCTCGGAGCTCTGGGGAGGGGAGATTGCTTAATTTAATGTTCAAACAGATGATCCCATTGCAAAGGGCTCCCTGTGCTAAGAGCTTCCCAGAAATTTAATTCCCTAATTTCATCGCCGTGGTTTTCAGGGACAGATTTAGAGGGCACCTCGTTTGAGGGCAATTTGAGAGAACCAGAGTTGACACAGTGTCAATCTCTTGCCAGGCTGAGTGGCATCTCCCAGGAAAACAATTGAATTTAGGGATGCAGGCTGCTTGTTTTAATCTCCTCTCTCTCACCAGGCTAAAACACTCTTTTACATAAGCAGCAAATACATTCAATATTTGATGATGTGCGACTGAACATTTGTCCTTCCCCAAGGAAAATAACTCCAGGCTTTTCAAAAGTGAGGACTGGAAGCTCAACCATTTTCCCCAAATGAAAGGTCATGCAGCCTCTGCTATCCTAAATTTGATTGATCTCCTTGATTTTATAAAAACCCTTAACTTCACAAAACATTTTGGGATAGGACACAGAGATTTGAACACAGAGATTCCTCAGAGAGAGAAAATCCCTCACTTTTGGGTGCTTCCCACAGGAAGGATGGTCTGTGCCACATTCCTTCCTGATGAGTTTTGTAAATTGTGTAGTCAGTGCTTCAAGATACTTGCAGAATAAAAATCAACCCCTAAAATTAGCTGGAGATATTAAAAAAATATATAAAAACTTACACAGCTGCTGGAATTGACTGAAAGAACAAGGAATCCCACTATTTTATATATATATATATAAATTTATACACAATATATATAAATACATAATATAAATTTATATATAATATATATAAAAACATAATATGAATTTATATATTTATGTATATGGCTAACAAGAATAATCCAGGCCTATGGGAATGATATATAGGAACACCCAATTTCCAAATTTCCTGATGTCCAAATGGCTTAAGTATATTTATTTAACATCATAATCATGATGCACAATCACAGCTGAATGTCTTGTGCTGTAGTAAAACACCTACTTGAATCCATTCATTAACTTTATAGAAGGTGCAAAAATATTAAATAAATTTCCTTTTTTCTAGGCTGAGCTGTTATATAAGGGATACAGCCTGACCTGACTAAAATTAATTATACATCTAGCAGGAAATGACTGTCCATACCATGAAGCCCTCGGATTTTGTTCTCTGGAAAGATCATGGGCTGAGCAGCCTGTGATGTGAAATGTTCAGACAGACTGATGGGACAGTTTGTGGCTCATCATTCCCATGTCAGGGGACATGTTCAAGTGCAGGTATGGAGACAAGTGACACTTGGAACTCCCAGCAGAGAGTCACAATGTCCTTGGAGAGTCTGCCAAGAAATTCAAGTTGTCACCATTTCTAGGAAGAATTTCTAGTTTAAACATTAAATACACGGCTCCTACAAAATCCCTGGAGAAGCTGTGATTATTTCCAGAAAATAAATGAAATATTCCCTTGTAAAAAGTGTGTTTGGGTGGTTTCAGGGGGCTGAGGTGGCACTGAGGAGGTTCTGAGGTGTTTTTTAGGTACTGGACACCTGATTCAGGTATGTGGAGGTGAAAGGCAAAAACCAGCAAAAAGCAATCCCTGCCCACATATTCCCATAGAGCAGCTTTGAGCTGGGTTTGTAAAGTTGCTAAAAGTAATTTTTTACTTGTTCTTCTCTCTCTTTTTAAGCAGCAAGGAGGCCAGGCCCATTTAAATTCTGCTTCTGGCTTGCAGCGTGTCTGAACACAGAGAGGTCATGGCTTGATGCTGCTACTTTGATGATGGAAGAGAATTTTATATTTCTCTCCTCCAAGTTTTCCTCCATCTTCTGGCTCTGCAAGTCGATGAGTTGATATTGCTAAGTGCACAAACACACGACTAGCATCGTTTTCTGTTCTCAGAGGCCTTTGATGTGACAAAAACAAGGAGTATCCTACAAAGTTTATCACCCAGGAACCTGCCTGACAAAACCTTCACACCTGGCTCAGTGCCATGGAGGGCTCACAGGAGCAAGGAGTGGCTGTAGAGGGTGGTGAAAGGTCCTTGTTCACTTTTTCCACCCTCTTGAAAGTTATCCAGCCCCTGGGGAGTTCTACAGCAGAAGGTTTAAATGCTTCAGCCAAGCATTTAATTTAAGGTTGGATTTCAGGCCCTCTAATGCAGACTGGTCCATCCTACAAGGAGTTGTGGTACCAGCCTGAAAAGTTTTGAGAGACAACTTCTCAGACTTTCAGCTCCTTCCCTCCTGCTTCTGACCCCCCTTATTGTTAATATTAACTTGGCATATTTAGGAACTGTGACTCAGCCTTCCCAGAATGAAGCAGCGTCCCTGAGGCTGCTCAGGAGCCACGTGGTTTGTATCCTAAACCCAAAAATCTCCACAGAAGATCAGTGGATTGTATTCAAAAAGGACCCTGAGCTTTCATTCCAGCACCCTGATCCAGCACTGAGGGTGCAGAACTGCACCAAAGCCTTCCCTGGGTGCAGAGGTGCCACCCACCACTCAATTCCTCCCTCTCATCCCATCAGATGTCCTTGGAAGAGGCAGGGATGACCTTTCCCAAGTGCTGGAGCAGAGCTTGTGGCACAGAGCTTTCCTCAGAGTGGCAGGGGACAAGCTGCAGGTCTGGGATTTGGGCTGGGACTAAAGGAACAAGGCACCTCCATCTGCTCCAGCTCAGCCTGTGCTGCTCGAAAAGAACGAGGGAAGAGCAGATATGAATGCTGAGAGCCCTGGGAAACGGGGTGCATCCCAAATCCCCACAGCACAGCACACATCACACATTGCTTCCAGCACTGTAATTATCTGATAAAGCTGTTAAGCAGCCCCCTGAGGTGCCATCAAGAATTCATACTTCCCACCAAAGCAGCCACAGCCAGGTATTAGTCAGCTACTGGATGCTACTTTGGTGGGGGCAGAGGGTGGAATTTAAATCAGAAGAGTCATTTCCTGGTATTTCTGACAAACTTAAGGTTTGTTATGGCAGGATGAGCTGGCTGCACTCAGCTCTGCTGAGAAATACAGAACTTTTCTTAGCACAAAGAGAGAGGACCAAACATTTGATTTGTGCACAAGGGTGGGGGGCTCACATCTGCCTCCACCCCACTTTTATTAAGTGACAGATAACCAAGCTTCTATGGATTGACCCCAAAATTAAGAGTTCAAGGCAGGCTGGACAGAGATTGGAGCAACCTGGGACAGTGGAAGGTTCCCTGCCCATGGCAGGGGTGGCACTGGATGGGCTTTAGGATCCCTTCCAACCCAAATCATTCCATAATTCTATGAATAAAGAAGCCCAAGTGTAGACATAACATCCCCAAACCTCGATTGCTTTGTCAGTTAAAGAAATAATGAGAAAATATTAATGAGACAAAAGAAAAATTGCAACTACAGCCACTTGAGATTGGAGCAAAGCCAGCCTAGAAAATAAACCAGCAGCACTTTGAGAAAATTCCTGTCTGGGGGGGTTTCCAGGCACTGCTCACCGAGGATGCTGCCAATGCCCAGGTGCTGCAAAATCCAAGCAGAGCTTTCTTGGGGATGCTGCCTGGGAAAGGAGGGATGGACTGGTCCAAAATCTGGCTCTGGAACAGTTCCAGGCTGTACCTGTGCCCTGTGCCCACCTCTCCTGCCATGCTGCTCCTCCAGGAGTGCTGGGATCTACACGAGGATCTGCAGTGGGATCACTGCTGTGTGCCAGGGAAGCACCCACAGGTGAGCCCTTCCCAAAACTCCTCAGCAGCACAGCTGGAGACCCAGAGGGAAACACCTCCAGCTCAGCTCTGGTTTATTTTCCATTTTTAAAGTGCCAATATTGACACAGCTACAAGCAGCCATCTCCCTCCTCCCCTTCGGCAGGCAGCAAATACAGGGGGTGACTTTCAGCCTTGTTTACCAGGGAGGCCAACTTCAATTCTCCTCCCCACTCGTCTTTTATCACAGATTCTTCACTTGTATCCATATTTACCCTCTGCTCTGGCATCACAGAAAAGTGTTGGTGTATAATTAATGTGCATTAAGCACCACTCTGTAGGGGCCTTACAACCCACACTTACCCAAAACAGGCCTTGGTCCCCCTATTTCCAACACCCCGTTGGAATAATAAACCTGGGTTTGGTCTTCCTTTCTTATTTTTCTTGGGTTTGGGACCAGTTTTGATCATTCCAGCAGTCTCTGGTTGTTTTAAAGTGGTTCCTGCACCCAAACACTGTTTTGGCCCCACCACAGTGACTGCAGCAAAAACAGAGCTGCAAAGCAGCACTAAAACATTCTGAGCTATAACATTTACATTTGTATTTTATCATTTCACATATGGAGACATCACCTAATTGTCAATAGACTCACAACAATTCTCATCAAGGGCCTCACCCATAGCTCCTCAGAGTCAATGAGACCATTCTATTGCCTCCAAATGGCTTTGGATCACCCCCAAAAGGAAAAAAAAAACCCACCAAGATAAATTGCAAATTGTCTCATTAACTCCTCCAAATGTCTTTTGAACCATTTCCAGAAAAATAAATGAAGGGGGGAAAAAAAAAAAAAAAGTAGTCAAGCACTCCAAGAACACGACTGGAGTAAAAGGAGAAATAAAAATAAAAATGCAGTGCCCAGAGTAGTTTCAAAGTTCTATGAGAGAAAATATAATCACATATTGCAACTGACTCTAAAAGCCAGGGAGAACAAACCCTGCCACAAGGCTGCCCCTCAACCCTTCCTGTCTCATCTCAGCCTCTCCTCACTTTTCTGGGAAGGATCCACACAGTCATTATCAGAAATAACCACACTTCTCCCCATCTGCACTCGCTGCAAGCTGAGCAGGGAAATAAAACAGAAAAAAAAACCAACAAAACCCCACACAAGTGACAGAGCAGTTACATCAACAGATGTGAGTTCTGATTCAGATTGCCATTTTTCTGTCCCTAGAAGTCTTTGTTTTACTCAGAGCATGTGGACTCACAAAGTTTTCTTTCACTCAAGTACATAAAAAATTCTTGCAAGACAAACACAAAAACAAAAATCCACATTAAGCTCCCAATTCCAAAAGTTTTCACATGGAAGGAGCCTAAATATCTGTAAGAATCAAACCCTGAGCTTAGAATTCATCATCTGCGGTGCAGCACATGCTCTGGGTGTCTGTGATTTTCACTTTCTCATATGCCTAGAATTGGTTAATTTGAACCTGCCTCAAAGCAAAAATATTAATGCCTCTGTCCTGAATATTTCCTGTTCGCTGCTGAAATAAAATCCTCTGCTGAGTGGTGATTATGAAGTCTGATTGCCCTGGTAATTCCAGTATCTGCTTCCCTTCATTTCCAACTCTCCCACCAAATAAAGCCATGGACGAGAGAGAAGACTCATTAGCATTACAAAATTAAAATTATTCCAACAATCCACAGTGGCCTCCTGCTGGATTTTGCATCAAACCAAGCTTTGTTCTCCAGCTTTTCCCTGTTTGAGGAACAGATTGTGCCAACCCCACGTTGTGGCTCACCAGAAGGGGAGTTCAGACAGAGGATCAGTCTTCATTTGTGACTTAAATGGTTCTGATAGAAAATTGAGTTTTGTGATTTTGAGAGGGGATAAATCTCACAAATGCAGAAAAAAAAAAAAAACAACCCTAACTATTCTTAGTTTTCTATATTGTAAAAAGACTGTGATCTTAAAAATACTGCAGAACAAACGTGTGGAATAGGAAATGCAGCTGTTTACAAAATACAGAGCAATTTCTGATTGCTTGTACTCCATCAAAAAACAAGATATTGTGATGAAAAATACCTCAGCTTAATCACACATCCTGAGGTGATATCTCTGCATTTTCTGCTGTGTCAGGGTGAATAATTCAGTTCCATCCAGATAAGATTTGCAATATAGTTTCCATTTCTCAGTGCATTCTTCCCTTCTCCCCCAATATATTAGAGCCCAAAAACAGACATTTACCACTGAGGGCCAAAAAAGCAGAAAAACTCACTCCAAGATGACCAATTTTGGACATTAAGCCAAGATATTTTGTATTTTTGCCTCTTCAAAAATTTATTCCAACATCTGTCACCCACAAAAATACACCTGCAAGTTTCACTCCACAAAATAAAAGAGAAATAAAGGGAGAATTTTTACGTGATGATTAATTCATGCCACAAAACCCCCAGAAATATTCAGAAGGTTCTGGTGTTTCCTTCTCTCCCTGAATAATTTTTTACCTAATGCATTGCCAAAGGACAGGCTTAGCTCCCAACCCAAGATTCCCCACCAATTTCAATTTCTCCTCCAAGAATTTAGGAAGAAAATCCCAGTTTCAAAAGTTGTCATAGACAAGGCTCCAGAGAAGGATTTCAGCCATTAGAGAACATAATTACTTCTTTTTTAAAAATGTTTTTAAATTCTTGGCCACAGGCTGGAATTTATAAATTAAATGTTCATCACCACCATAACTGCAGAAAAATAATAATTATCTATTTTCCCCCCGGGGTGCAGCCAGCTGTCCCTGAGGAAGGGACACAGAACAAAATCACAGCATCACTTAGGGTAGGTGGAAAAAAATCTCCAACAGCATTCAATCCAACCATGCCCAGCACAGCCAAGGCCACCATGTCCCAAGTGCCACATCCTGGTGGCTTTAGATCCCCCCAGGGATGGGGACACCACTGCCCTGGGCAGCTGTGCCAATGTTTGACACCACTTTTGGTGAGGAAAACTCCTGCACCACCTAATTACTGTCTTGTCTTCATTTTCTTCTGTTTTCACTCAGAGTCAGGATTAAAAACATGAAGGAGATGAAGTTTCTCGTGTTCAGACTTGGTTGTTTATTAAATCTTATCTAAAGTACAGAGTTCTGCAACACTTCCAGCTACCAGCTAAAAGTGAGCAAAATGGAGCTGAATTTAGCTGGTTACAAGGTCTTTTAAAGCCAAACAGCCCAATAGAGAATTAACACCTATATTATTTATAATTTTGACCCAATAACCAAACTCCTGTGACCTGCAGTGCAGCACTGACTGTCCAACCAAAAACTACCTGAAATCAAGGAGAAGAAGGAAGAAGACAAAGGAGACAGAACCCAAAATCTTCCATCTTTTCCCATACCCATTACTATATTATAAAAACTTAAAATTCCAAACCCTTCACCATGGGAAATCATACACTTCTATTTCACTACACACCCATGATTTTAACTCCATCACTCAAATTTGGAAGCCTTCCCCAAGGCCTCAGGTTAAAAGCAGTGTTCTCCTGGGGGTCAGGAGCTCAAAAATCCCAAAATTCCCAGGTTTCTGGGATCCAACAAATCCCCTGGTTAAAAGTTCATCCCTCTGCCACACATTGAGGCCACACTTGGCACCTCAGCATTCTTACCAAACCAAGAATTTTGTGTATTTTCCCTCTTCTGTGTAAAATCAGAAAACCCCAGAAATCCAATAAATATAAATGGCAGAATAAAAAAGGAAACCTCTTCACAGCCTGTGCTGAACCACACTCCAGGGAACTTGTAACAGCTCCTCAAGAGAGCTGGGTAAAATATCTGTGAGGATCATGGCAGGAGGAATTACCAGCACTTATTTATGGCTGTGTCACCCCATCCTAACATTTATTCACTTTATGTCACGGCTTCACTTTTAATTTGATCATCCTCTCGATTTTCTCCACATCTCAAACGCCCTGGGAGCTCTTTAAAAATAACACAAGTGTCGAGCCCAATTCACAGGGAAACACCCCAGATAAATCCAGGCCAGCAGTAAATAACCATTGGCTTACAACTGCATTTATCCCACTCTGAAAAGTCCCAGGCTGCCTGTCCAATATCCCCATTTTCCACTCATCAACCCCAGTGCCTGAATTCCCTTCTAATGGGCTTCATTTTTGAGCTATTTTTGCACTAAAATGGCTCGATTTGAAGGCAGCATAATTTGTGCTTCACCAGGATCCCAAAAATTAAGAACGAAAAATAAAATCAGTTTTGCTAGGGACCCAAGAACAGATAACAGATGTTCTTCAAAATTTTATCAAATATTACTCCTGTTTTGAGCAGCTGAGAGAAGTTTTAACAAATTTCTGACATCAAATTCCTTTTCAGCACAGGCCATCCTAAAACATGTTTAAGACACTGAAGGAAAGATAAAAATTTGCAAAGTGCTCAATCTTCAATTCTCCTCTTTCCTCAGACAACAAGATGTGGGTTTGGGTTTTTTTTTACAGCAGGAAAAAATAAAATTAAAAATAATTTTTAAAAAACCAAACAAGACCAAAAATTCTGGTGCCAGCTAATTAAATATTCACCCAGTCTGGCCCAGCTGCATGTGTCTAACTAAGTCTGACAAATTTGCTATTCTCTGAAGATAGATTTATTTTTGCATTAAACATGCATTCAAAAAATCAAGTTCAAGGGTTTGACAGGCAAGTTTGGGGAGTTTAGCAGGAGATTTATCGGCCTGAAGTTGTTGCCACCTGACTTCCATGGAAGTTTCTCATCCATCCTCTCCAGAAGGATTTTTCCACACCTAACTTCCCCAGGAATGGAGGCTCTGTTTAGAGCATGGCTTTTCCTTTTTTGCAACAAATCTGCCATTGGATTAAAGAATTTTTTTAGCGGAAAAAAAGAAAATTATATTTTAATGGATTCTTTTCCTTCAACAAGACATGTTATAATAGTTACCTCGTGAATTAAGTGACTACAGAAGCAGCTGCCATTTAATTTGCTTTTAGAACCGTCCTCCACACATTATGTCACATTTTGTACATTAAAATAAAATCTGGTTCCACCAGAACTTCTCAGAGAGCTGGGTGCTATTCTGGGGACAGGGCTGGCTCTCCACACACTGCACACATTCCCAAACCTTTGTTTTGTTTCATTTCCCAAGTGCTGCAGAGGTTCTACAGTCTCATCATGAAAACCATATACTGAGCAAGAATAATAGGAAAAGAATTTTTAGATGAAAAACAGTGTTCAGGCTGGGGTCTTGTTCCTTGGGTGTACTAGGAGATTTATTTTTGTAGGTTTTTCCTATTCTTGTTTTAAACTGAGGATGAGGTGCAAAGTGCTGCTACTCTACAACCATTAACTTCTCAAAAAACAACACAAACCCAACTAATACCATTAAATTAAGCCTTAATTAAGTGACAAAGTCAGGCTTTTTGGGCCAGCAAAGTGACCCTGAGTCCCCACTGAGCCCCAACACCCTCTGGGACAGCACTGACTCCTCACCAGCTGGAAAATGCCTCATTCCCATTGGGTTTTGCCTGGCAGATGTTGGGACCTGCCCTTGCCAGGAAAATCAGCATTTCCCCAGCAGCTCTGCATGGGGAGAGCAGCATCCCCTGAGCCTGACAAAACAGATCCCAGCATGGCCATGGAGGTCCCAGACAGGAGTCTTCCCTACTCAAAAATGTCCAGAAAGTTCAAAAAGTTGTCATTCAACACCTCAGAACTGTGTCATTACCATGACATCAGAAATAACTCAATTATTTACCATCCACTCATAGCAGCTTCAGTGAGACAAACTCATTTCCAAGGCTGCAGTGAGGTAGTCTTTCAAAATTTTGGATTTAATAATAAATAATCTCAGATTAAATGGGTTTACAGCAGTTTATTTGCATTAGTTACTTTAATTTTATTTCTGACTTTGTTTTTAATATACTGATATATATATTATATATATATATACACACATACTTCTATATACTAAAATGCTCATGAGAAAGATACATTATTTTCCTGCTCTTATTCAAATTATCTTTTTAAGATTTGCAAGAAATCACCCAAAATTAAGTTCTTTTCTTTCCTAACCTCTATTAAACCATACAAATCATTGCCCAGTAACTCTCAGACCTACTCACTTTAAATTGCTCTGCAAAGCTCTGGATGTTGCATTGTTTCACTTAAGAAAATTATTTTAAATTTGAATTGTTCTCAAATGCCCTGGATGTTGTGAGGTTTCACTGAAGACATGAAAAAGATGGATTTGTTTCCATATATAAAGAAAATCCTTTAAATTATAAAAGATAATTGTCACTAAGTGCCAAATGCTTTGGTACAGCACCAAATCCTGAACCTAAGGTGGAAGGAAATAAAATATCCCCTTGGGACAGAGGTGTTTTATCTCCTGCAGCCCAGACCTGAGAATAATCCTGCTGGAATTAGTGTTCCTTGGAGCAAAATTCTGGTTTGCTGAGGAAATCATGGATTCACTTGGGTGGGAAGAGCCCTCCATGACCACAGAGCCCAGATACTGTCCCCAAGTGCCTCATCCTGGTGGCTTTTCCATCCTCAGGGATGGGAATTCCACCACGGCCCTGGGCAGCTGTGCCAGGGCTGGGCAAGAGCAATTTTTCCTTCTCTCCAATCTAATCTGAGGCTGTTTCCTCTCCCCAGGTTGATTCCACGTGCTCAGGGGACAGGACCAAGGTGGGAACTTGACCCAGAGCTCCTCATCCCAAGTCATTCCAGGAATATCTCCAAGCCCAGTTCCCAGCAAAGGCAGCAGCTGCTGCTTCCCCTGGAATCCCCATTCCAGCAATAATGGCTCACTGAATTACAGAGGCAGCAGAAAAGGACAATTTGTTGCTGCCACCCTGATTTTTTTTAGTTCAGAACACCCTGGCGGGTCTCACCAGCCGCTGTTTCATGTTCCACAGGGCCACAGAAACCCCACAATCATTTCAAACAGATTTTTTTTTCCCCCTCTTGCTTTTCTGTGCATAATTGCCAGGTATAAAATACAGCTCATCTTGAGCCAGCAAACCCCAGCACAGGGCTGCAGCAACATTTATTTCTTCTATAAATAGCATTTCATGGAGTGCTCACCGTGGAATTTACACCACTTTAGCAATAAAATGAAAGTGGTGTTTTGGAAACAGCATAAAAATGCATTTTTAATCATGAAACCTTGTAAACCTTGCCTAGAATAGTGTTAGAGACAACTTTTCCTTGCAAAAACATTGGAGAGATAAATGCTGACCAAGTCATGGGTCAGGTGTTGCAATGATTTGGATTCAGAAAGTGGCTCTGGACACATTGAGCTGTCTCAGCATTTTAGGGTTGAAGCTAAAAATACAAAACAATGAATTTTGAACGTGATTATTCCATAGATTCTTCTGGACACTGCTGGAGAACAAAATCTGGGCAAGGTACAGGAGGCTGACGAATGTAATTCCAGCATTTGGGATAAGGAAAACCTGTGCATTTCAAAGGTGGAGATGGCTTGGTAGAACCTGCCTTGGCCAAAAATCATCAGTTCTCACTGCCCTGAGGCCCCTGATCCTCCCTGGTCACTAACAGCTTCTTTCATCAAGGTTGGGCTTCAATGGGTCTTTATCTCCATAACCAAATTAACAGAATTTTAGTTAAACTCGAGACTAAAGATGTTGGCACTAGCACAAATTCCAAAGAGAAAGGAAGCGTTGGGATAAAGTAAAAAAGAAAATAAAGCAAAAAAGAAGAGTAAAAACTTGAACACATCAACCTCTTTCTATTTGTCTATGGAAAACTAAGAAACTACTTATCCTAAAGCCTATTTCCCACAATTTTCAGGAATCGACAGAATAATGGGAAGCTGGTTTTCTCTTTTTCCTAACAAATGAAATAAAACTCAAGGAAAGGACTGAAATGGTGATTAAAGTCAAGGAAATTAGCAGGGAGTACAACAAAAGGAAAACAGGATGTAAAGCTTGGCTTCTAGAGCGTGCACTGGAGTTTGAATTCGTTGTCTTTGTGTGAAGACTGAAAGAACATGATTTTAAATTAAATCCTGAACACCAATGCACCCTTTGGCCCAGACACTTTCACTTCATGGATGTATTTTTTTAGGGGAAAAGAAGCTCTGAAACCCAAGAAATTTCCATGAGGAAATTTCCAGCTCCTTCCTTTGGAAAAGCAGAAAATCCAGCAGGAAGGGTCAATGAGGACATGCCAGAGAGGGGTTATCTCCATGCCAGGGTTTGGCTTTAGGGGAGCCCTGAAGGACAGATATCCCTGTGCTTCCCAGCTCTCCCAATTCCAGAGAATTCCCAGGACATGGATTCCCAGCAGCTCTGCAACAATTCCTGAGCGCTGGAGGCTGACCTGGCTCAAAAGGGCTGCTATAAATAATTCCATGGTTAATTCAATGGAAGGGCTTTGGGAAAGGAACAAGGGAATGACGATCCAAAAGGAGCCATTCCTTAAAGTTCCTCAGGGCGCCAGACGCAGAAGGTGCTGATCCTACACAAAATCCAAAGGGCAATGCATGTTTTGAAGGAAAATCCACTGCAAACACCAAGGGAAGGCTGGCACTGACTCAGGGAGCTGTGCCTGGAGCACAAAAACCAGGAGAAGTCTCATGGAGCCCGCTGAACCCGAAGGAATCAGACGTGGCCTGGGGAAGGCGACGGGAGCATCGAACATCCCAGCTATAAATACCCTGCCTGCCTCTGGCAGCGAGCTGGGCCACGCAGGGATAAACAGCACAAACATGGAAAGGCTTTTGGACCCCCCTGCGTGCCACTGACCACATTCCAGGGGTCAGAGCCACCAGCACACGGAGAGGGAGCAGCCACTGAACTTCCCATGGGCTGGGTGGGAATGTCAACACTCCATGGATCCCAAATTAATGGGGGAACTGGAGGGGAGAACCTCCTAAAAACATCACCCCAGTGCTGCAGCAATGAGAGTGAAGGTGTGGGTCTGAAAGAATTTGGGTTTGGATTAGATTAATATCCCTTTTCTTTGTTGCACAAAGGAGGAAAAGTACAAATTAGAGGATTCCTGGGTCTATCAGCATTTTCCTGGCACTTTCAATCAAGATTCTGTTTCATTTTGCCTACAGGAACAGCAGAAAGGATAATGCAACATAGTTCTTTGTGCAATGGAGAAGCAAAAGAGACTTTATTTAAAGAAACACTACACTTATATAGGGTAGTTCGTGCAATACAAATTAGAAAAGACTCATTGGGCCAAGAAGGCAACACCTCTTTGAAAACATGCTTTCTGCAAGACATCACATCTCCAGCAGGTGTTTAATCATCAGTATAATTTCTTGTCCTTGAGCAGTCTGAGAAACCCCATGCTTCAAGGCTGCTTTTTCCCTGGTTCCCAGCAGCATCCAACAACAAGATTCACCTCCCATTTCAGTAACAATTGGAGCTGTACTTTAAAATATGCTGGATTTTGCTCAGTCACTGGAATTTCCAGTCTCACCTTTCAGGAAGGGCCAACAGCAGATCTGCACACCTTGAAAAAGTGAGAAAAACCACTTATGCAAAACTGGACAGACCCAGGGAACACACACAGCTCTGAAATCATCGAAAACTCCTCCCAGATGAAATTCATAAATTAATGAAAAAAATCCTTCAGTATCACCACAAGGACTAACAGGAGTTTGGTGAATTATTTACTCACAGAGCGGGAGACAAGGGAAAGCTTACAGCAACATCAATACTTGACACATTAGTGAGTCTTTCACTTCTGTTTTATCAGCCTGCTCATGTGCTCTCAAGTTTGCTGACCCATATTCTGGGGCTCACTGAAAAGAGCAGCCTTGAAAAGATGTGACAATGCTGTACACGTAGAAGCAAAGCTGGAAAACTCAAATCTCTTTTTAACAAATCTCTTCTGCAGCCACTACAAGGGTGACTCATAAAGAACAGCTGGGATTCCAGTTTGGATCTCCCATGACACAAAGCTGTTCACTCATTCTGGGTATTAGCCCCAAATAAATGCACGTTTCAGGAAAATATTAAAGTTTTGTAATTGTTTCCACTCTGATTTTTCTAATTTATCAATGTTTCATCAACTTTTCAAACAGAGAATGTCACACCTCTGATCTCTTCAACAAAAGTTTGTTGTTAACTAAAGGAGCCAGACTCATCCCTGCTCTCCCAGCAAGCAAAGATACAAAGGAAATAAATGGTCAAACATCTGCCCTCCTCTGCATTCTGCAGCACAGAAGAGGCCACACCAGAGCTTCCATGAAATCAGAAAAAGCTGAGAATGTACAATTTTCCATTATTTCCCTACTGAAAAAAACCTCTCTCAGCAAGAATTTAGAAGTTCAGAAGGACAAAACACTGAAAATGGGAATGCTCCCATGGATAACCAACAACCACAGAATATTTTTCTTCATATCTTTAAGTATGAAGAACACTTCCTTCCAGATCAGCCTTGCCTCAAAGGGACAAAACCTCATTTAAGCAAATTTGATGGTTTTATTAGAAATTTTTATATGTATAGAGAAACAAATGAAAATGAAAATGAGATTTTGAGGGCAGGAAGGGAGAAAAAATCCTGTCTTTTCCCTGACTCTTTGTCACTCTCTCCTGACTAAGCAACTCCCAAGCACACCAGAGTTGAACAGTGACCACATCCCTGGTTCAGAGGGAAAAAGCCCCACTAAAAACGGCTGTTTGGAAGGAGATATTTGGCCCACGGATATTTCCTGGAGTAGTTACAGAAAGGAGCCTGTTTGAGCATCTCAGGTCACCAGCAGACAATTGAGGCACAGATGTAGAAAGAACATTGAGCTTTGGGGGATAATCAGATTTATTTTTTTCAATAAGTAGAGCGTATTATTTTCAAGTGGTTAACTGAGAATAACTCTTGCAGAAGTACAATATAACAGTAATTATTCCAAAATCAATGGCACAAAAGGGTTCATTTCAAATCACGTTATGATTGCTGGATTAAAGTAGTTATTATATAATAGGATAGCAATTACTCCACCTTAATAATTTCTGGGTTTCTGAGGGTGAAAGTGATAATACAAGCTACAGCAGGTGTCAAATTTTAGATGTTGTGGAATGAATATTCCAAAGGCTGGAAAGAAACAAACAGATTAGCATATAAAAACCACAGGCATGGAAAAGAGCTAAAAATACCCAACTACTTCACCCCTCTTGAGCAGACATTCAGAAGCAGCTCATGACAAAGGGCTCTGAGCACGCAGCTTAAATCACAAGGAGGCTGAAGGTTCTCATCACCCTTCTCTGAGAAAATGTAATGGCTTCAGGGATAATCAGCTTTACTCTGTGTGGTTCTGGCAGGTCTGAACTCCCAGGTTTGCAGGACACCCTAAAGACACATCCCATGCCTCCAGCACAGCAGGGTTTTGCTCTAGTTTAGAGTTTTGTCAGCTCGTTTAAGACTCCAATTCATGGGATCTCCCTCTCTGGGGATATTCCACAGCCCTGGACACCATCCTGGGCAGGGAGCTGGGACCAGGGGAGCCCTTCCAGCCTGGTCCATCCTGGGATTTGCTGTAAAAGCACCCAAACACACCCAAATTCCTGGGTTTCCTCTGTGGACACTGCTGAAGGCTCAGGGAAAATTCCAATTCGTATTTTCCCAGGTTAGAAGCTTTCTCAGCTCCAGCTCAGATCTTTCCCAGGCTGGAGACTTTCTCAGAGATAAAAAAGAAAAAAAAAAAAGAATGAGTAACATAAATTAACACCTGGTGTTAATCACAAAACAGTGTGTGTGCTACATGATGTTTTGCTGAAAACATGTTTTCAAGAAGCGTTGCCTTCTTGAACCAATGAACCTTTTCTATTCTGTATTGCACAAACTATCCTATATAAGTACAGTGGCCTTTCAATAAAGCACTTCTTGCTGCCTTGGAAGAAGTCCTGTGTGTGTGTTACTGTATTTGTGTTACTGTATTATTCACTGTTCCTAGTCTGACAGCAACATTCCTGCACCTTTATCTCACTCCTTTTTAATCCCAAGCTCTCTTCTTTTTTTTTTTTTTCTATAAATACTAGGTGCAAACTGCTTTTTCATAACATTTTAAGATTTTAATCACATTATATCTTTTTTTCAGATGCCACCTTAAATCCTGCTTGGAAGACTTGGAAAGAAAATAAAGGAGAAACAAGCCTCTTGACAAGCTTTTCCAGTTCCTCTCTGTTCTGTGGTAGCTTTTCCCTTATTCCCAGTTCCTAAAAGAAACCTATGCCAATAGACCCAAGAAATGGGGGGGGGCTTTTTTACCAATTCAACACCCTAGAAAGAAGAACTTGGGGTTTTTTTTTTTCCTATTTTCCTTGGAGGAAAGATCCCATCTGTGCCTCAAGGCATCATCAGCTTCCAGCAGCTGCAGCACCAAGGTAGAACTAAATACACAACTGCTTGATTAGCCTTTAAAATCGAGTTCTCTTGGTATTACAAACTAAATGGCAAGTCCAAATGAAGTCCACCTAATTCCTGAAGAACAAATATTTGAGCCCTGTCAAGGAATGCAAAGTCCCTTTGGCAAGGGAAGCAGACACTGAGGTTCAATACAGGTAAATGTGCAGAGTTTAATACAGTTAAAGCAAGGGAAAAGGAAAGTCTTTTAAAAAAGATGAGTTTGTATCGATTGTAAATTTACTAAATGTAGTTCAACACACGGATTTTTGCCCAGTCCTGTCAAAATAGGGAAACACAGAGGAAAAGCAGCTCTGGAAACACAATCAGGCAGTGATGAAAGGAGGGAGGTTTCTGTCACTGAACATTTCTGCAAGATTGATTTCATTCTGTGAGGATTATCAGTAACCAAATTATTGCAGGTGCTTCCCAAAACCTTAACAGCCTCAGAGTTCTGAAGTGGAAGCCAAAAAAACAGGGAAGATTTGATTAAAATGTAAATATTTAAGAAAATAGAGCAGAAAAGATCCCAAAACCCTGCAGGCACAAGGCTGGGATTTCAACATGGGGAGCAGAAAGGATCCCAAAAACCCTGCAGACACAGGGCTGGGATTTCAACATGGGGAGCAGAAAGGATCCCAAAAACCCTGCAGGCACAAGGCTGGGATTTCAACATGGGGAGCAGAAAGGATCCCCCCCCCCAAAAAAAAAGCCCTGCAGACACAGAACTAAGATTTCAGCATGGGGAGCAGAAGTGATCCCAAAACCCTGCAGGCACTAAACTGGGATTTCAGCATAAGCAGAAGGGATCCCAACAATCCTGCAGGCACTAAACTGGGATTTCAGCACAAGCCCTGCAGATTCCAGCCCATCCCAGCTGCATCCCTGTGATCCAAGGGCCATTCCCTCTCTCCCAGCACTCACAGAGCAGAGGACACCCTTGCACAGGGGCAAGCAGGGCAGCAAAACCCATCCCCAAGCCCGTGATTAATTAATGACCCAGTGTGAGACGTGCTCCTGCTCCCCTGTGTGATGCCAAGAGCTGTTCCTGCTGGAGAGGAGCTGGGATGAGGCTCCAGCAGTGCCCAGGAGCCACGGCAGGGATGCACAGAAGGTGCCAAATCCCAGCCCCAAAGCTCTCATTGAGTTCTCCAGGCTCAGGAAAACCTGCCCTGTCCCTCCCAGCACAGCAAAAACCACTGTGCTAAAAAGGGTTTCTCAGTGCTTTCAGCAGAGGGATTAAACATTAAAGCAGCGGTACAAAATATTAATGCAGCATAAATAAGCCCCTTATTATCACAGAAGCATATTAAACATTCACCTCAGCAAAATTCTTCTCTCATCTCTCTGCCTGCCTTCCACCACAGCAGCTGCTCTGTCTGATACAGGCCAAGTCCTCCTAACTTCACGTTGAATTTCCTCCTGCTAAAACACTGAAAACGTGACATAGAAATCTCCAAAGAAATCTCCAAAGAGCTACACAAAGCTGGCAAGCAAAATGTATCACAGATCCTCTCTCCCAGCCTAAACTGAGATAAAATATCTGCATGAGCAAAAGGTGAAATCAGACTTCCAGACAAATATTTCTCTACTACCACTTGCTGAGGAAAGCATCACAACACAACATCCAGTTACTGGGCAGTTTGAGGAAATATATTAAAGATGGTGTAGAAATTCCCACTCTACTGAAATTGGTTCATAGGGCAAGAGATTTTAGCAGGTTACTCCCAAAAATAGATTCCTAAATTGCTGGTGGCTTTTGAAACATTAAGCCAAGAGCCTTAAATAAGTCTTCAAATATTCCTCAGAAATTCAAAATACTGAGTAACACTAATGCCCTGTGGTTTTTTGTTCTTGTTTTTTTTTCCCAGCTCCTACATTGTCTATAATTAGCAAATTCTTCATTCCTGGGGACAAGGAGCTGATCCTGCAGGCTGCAAACAGGCCAAGGGAAGTCAGCCCACCTCTGACCAAAACACTTCATGTCTGTCCCATCCCTTCCTCTTCAGAAGAACTCTCCATTTATTAGGAATACTTCTAGGGCAGAGATGATTTTTGTGATACCACCAGATGGTCCAGCCCCACTTAAACCAGGAAGAGCAAATGTTTCTCTAAACATCAGAGGGAGAATTGGATGCTGTGATGTTCAGCCAGGAAAATTCCCCTGGGCCCAGCAGCCATGGCCCAAGCTGAACTTCTGCTTTGAAGCCTCCAAAGCTAAAATGCTGCTCCACCAGGACTTAAGCAGTCTTATTTTACAATTTTTGGCACCTAAAGGAAGAAAATTGTATAGGGAAGGAGTTGATTCTTCTAATTTTCACTACATGTGCAGTGCCTGAAAGCTCCCAGTTGGGGAATAAGTGCAGAAGAAAAATAAAAGCAGTGGTTTTGCTATTACAGGAATTTTTTCCATGAAAGAGAATCCAGCAAGGGGCTGTTCTCCTTACTGTACCCACATGGAGCTTTTTCCACATCCTGATCATGTTTTTTTCCCCTTATTTTCCTTTCATTGCCTCACCTCAAAGCTGAGTGACAAGAACTCTGCACTTACAGGTAATAACACCTTTTATCACCAAGCCACTGCTCCACTCCTCCAGTCCCCTTCCTACAACTCCCTTCAACCCAGGAAAGGCAAAATTGGGTGGGAAACCATCCCAAAGGCACTAAAAGGGGAACCTCTTTCCTACAGCAGAGATAAAGCAACACCAGCTCCTGTCTGGGACCAGCACAGGGCTCACACAGAGACCCAGGAGGATTCAGGATCTCCTGGCACAGGCACAAATCCTGGGAATGCTGAGAGCCACTGGAAGAACTGAATTTAACAGCCCTGGGCAGGACATCCCTCCTGCAGCAGCCACCAGACAGTGACATCCCAGGGGGGAAACACGTCCTCAATCTCCTGCTCAGAGAAAGATTCTTCCAAAAAAAAAAAACACAAAACAAACTCCTTACCTTGGAAGCAGCAATTGCCCCATTCCCAGGAATGGGAGGAACATCCAGTCCTTCTGTATTCATCAATCCACAAATTCCACACCCCCAATAAATAACTCTGCTTCATCCTTCCCTGCTTCTTGCCTTCCTTCTCTGCTAAATTCCCTCCCCACAGCACCTCCTTCCCCAGGGGCAGCAGCTGCTCCTGGTCTGCAGCACAGACCCCCACAGCTGGGAGGAGTTAGAGAGAGAATTCCTCCAGATTTTGGGAATTCCAGGCACACACCTGCCCACAGCCCTGCTGGAAGGGCAGAGAGCACCTGCCCAGCCCCTCCTGGCACTCTGCAGGGTGTATTTCAGAATAAATGCTTGGATCCAAGTGGAATAACAGGGAATTCCATGGGATCTCATTTATTTAAGAATAAATGCTCGGATCCAACTGGAATAGCAGGGAATTCCATGAAATCTCATTTATTTCAGAATAAATGCTTGGATCCAAGTGGAATAGCAGGGAATTCCATGGGATCTCATTTATTTCAGAATAAATGCTTGGATCCAAGTGGAACAACAGAGAATTCCATGAGATCTCATCTATTTAAGAATAAATGCTTGGATCCAAGTGGAATAGCAGGGAATTCCATGGGATCTCATTTATTTAAGAATAAATGCTTGGATCCAAGAGGAACAACAGAGAATTCCATGGGATCTCAGGAGGTTTAGCAGGACCAGGTGCTGTATCCTGCCCACAGGAGGCACATGGACTTGGAGGAAGCCACCAATGTTCCAACAATGTTCCAATATTCCAGTAGATCACAGTTAAAATATTATCTCTGTTCCTGTTTTTTTTTCCTCTGTCTCCAAGTTTTGCTGTATTACAGAATGGCTTTAAAATGTCATTGTTTCCTTTCCCCCTCTTGCCCCAAACCCCTGATATTTGTGTTCTTGATCCACACTTCAGCCTCACACCCAACACTTTTTCCTCAGTGGCAAATCTCTCTCATTTACTGAGGTCTCAAGCACCTCCCAGAGAGCTGATTCCTTAAATAACACCACTGCAAGGGGGAAAAAAAAAATTAATTCCCATTATAAAGCCCTTCATGGAGAGCACATTGAGCCTTCTGAAGGATCCATGCCCTGAACTGGCTGCAAATTCCAAAGGGCTTGGGGTCACTGGAAATGCTGATTCCCTCCCAGAGCTGGAGTAGTTATTGCTAAATTTGGGTCTAAATCTGAAGGGGTTTTCATCTCTCCTCAGCTTCCCCTTTTTCAGATCCTTCCTTTTATTCATTGTCATGCAGGGAAGTCAAACTCCTGCGCTGTGAAATTGCGAACTGTTTCCATGGAGATGATTAATATGTTCATAAATCCCCAATAATTCATTCACTGCGGGACCACTGAGGGTGAAATGTTGGCTGGCAAAAGAAGACGCCTTTAAAAACAGATTTTTTTTCCCCTTTTGTAATAACCCAAATAAAGAAACAAAAAAGTGCAATGTGAACAACACGGATATTTTAAATTATTGTGTCTCCTTTTTGCTGTTCAAGTTTCATCCCAATAATTTTAACTTTTGTAAATGCTAAGGGACATACTGTCATCAAACCTTTCAATAATTAAAAGGTGAAGCAATGATAATTAAGGAGTGTAGATGGTGGATTATTTTTATTTACATAATTCCATCCTGTGAGAGGCACTCAGGAGCAGCTGGCTGACAATAATCCCCATTCAGGATCAGGATTGTGCCTTAAACAGCTGCCCAGGTGTGACTGGAATCATCTCCTGGGTGATGGAACTGCACAGCTCCGAGGGGAACTCATGGCAAACTCTGATTTTTGATGGACACCAGCACGGACAATCCTGTCCTCAGCCAGGATTGAGCCTTTTCAAAGAGTTTAATGGGAACTGCAGCAGCTGTCAATCCTTTGGGACAGCCCTATTTTTAAATTAGTCAGAATTTTACTTAGACTCAAACACAGATAGAGATACAGAATTAAACATAATTGGGTTTTCACTCTATTTGACCTAAAATTAATTTTAACAATAAAGAGTCAATGGTCATATTAGAACAGTCATTAAAGAGGAAAGTAAAAATACCTGAGAGCTTTCACACATTTTACCTTTTTTTATTGCATCTCCTCTTTAATGAATCATTTTCTACTAAAGCTGTGTTGCTAAAATTCAGCCAAACACCCTGGGATGTGAGAGACAAGCAGAGCTTCTCCACTTATTTAATACAGACCTCTCAGCTGATGGCAGAGCTGGAAAAACTCACTTCAAAGCACGAGCAGAGATGAAGGGCTGCATGTGGAACATGAAAATGCTCATCCTGGTCCAGACTCTCCAAAGAAGCAGAAGCAATTAATTTTAATTAGATTAATTAAAAGTCATTTGAAATTTTGCGCTGCACTTTTGACCCTGGTTTCTGGTTACCTGATTTGACCCCAGGAGGTCTCAGGGGTTTGGGGCAAAGCTTGGGGCTGAAGAGGCAGGAAATGGAGTTGTTTGTTTTCTCATTTTGGAGGTGGCAAAAAGCATCCCAGGGTGACCTCACAGGTCCATTTCCCAAGCTGGGTCTGCACAAAAATCTCATGGTGCCTCCTCAAGGAAGGTGTAAGGGAAACACTCCAGGCCAGGATGGGGCAAATCCCATTCCCTGCCAGAGGAAAAGGCTGGAACCAACACCTCGGATCCCCTGGATCCAAACCCATCCTGTTTTCTGCAAGTCTGAGAGATTTTGGGAAAGATTTGGTTGTAGGAAAGCTGGGAGAAATGTGGTGAGCAGCTGAAGGTGTGTTTTTGTTTTATAATACAAAATTCTGGAATTCTGAGGAGTGGCTGCCAAAGCTCTGCCATTCAAACCCTACAGGAATAAACTCCTGCAGAAATTCTCAAACAACACTGACACAACTCCATAGAGCTGCAGCAGTGCAGGGTTTCCCTCCTATTGGAGTAAATGGAGATTTTCACAAAAATAAAATCACTCTGGAGCTGCAGTGCCCTTCCTCTAACAGTGCCCATATAAATACATTGCCAGTGCAAGGGCAATGTAATCAAATTGAAATATATTCCTGACACTTTCATCTGCTTTCTCCTGTTTCTTTCCACTGGAAAAGGACTTTTTACAGGGGAACACAGCTGTGGGATGATGGTTTTAAAATGAAGCAGGGTATTTTAAATTGACTGTTAGGAAGAAATTGTTCCCTGTTAGGGTGGGGACGCCCTGGAATAGAATTCCCAGAGCAGCTGTGGCTGCCCCTGGATCCCTGGAAGTGCCCAAGGCCAGGCTGGAGCAGCCTGGGACAGTGGAAGGTGTCCCTGCCATGGCAGGGCTGGAATTTGATGAGCTTTAAGGCACTTCCATTCTGTGACTCAGCGATTCCTCCAAACCACTGATTCCATAGAATTTCAATCCACACAGGAAAATTCACACTTGGCAACTTCCTTCTAGCCCTGGGAGCAGATTCTTTATTTCCAGACCTGTTTTCATGTTCCTGCACAGAACAGAGCCCTCTGGAAGCACAGGGTTCCAAATTCCAAAGGAAACCACTATTAAACAGCCTAAACTTCGCCTTTTTAAAAAGCTTTTAATTTGTCTCTTTGTTAAGGCTTTTAATTTCTCCACCTAGAACATGACCTCAGTCCAGCCAATCAGATTTATTAATTTTTCCTACCTAAAAATGTTGGGAATCTACCCTTTATCCTGGGATCACACTCCCAAAACCTCCCACTTGGGTGTGATAAGGACACACTCCTAAACATAAAATCTGTTCAGGATCCTTTAATTCCCAGCTTGGGATGACTCTGGGAAGTTCCTGATCTCCATCCCTCGTTGTTAGGGCTGAGCTATGGCACAAAGCACAAATGGGAATCCAATTCCTGGCACTGCTCAGCTGAACTTGGGTCATGGAAGCACCTCAAGAGCATGGAATTAAATCAACAGCAATAAATGCTATTTCTGCTGGTCATTGTTTCCATTGTTAACCCCAGGCCTGGGGAGGAAAATCTGCAGGACTCCTGAAATAGGCTTTGGAAAATCCTGTCCCCGTTTGGATTGATCCTTAATTTCACAGCTTTGTGTTCCTCTCAATGAGCTGGGTTGTTTTGTAACTCAAAGTCTTCATTCTCTCAGCATCAAGTGACTTCTGTAAACACAATTTTAACTGGGCAAGTTGTCTAAGATCTCCTGTTCTGCCTAAATCTGATTTTTGTTGCTATTTCTTTTTTCTTAGCTAGGTTTTGCAGCTTCTTTCTTTCCTATATTAAAGTCCAGCAACCAAAAACTCAGCTTTAATAGCATGTAAAATTTGGCTTTAATGAAGAGAGACAAGGATGCTGTTGAACGCTTCCAGGAAAAAAAAAGAAGAGCTGAGTTTCCTCCTTAAGTTTCTCAGCAAATCTTAATCAAACCCATGAGGGAAAACCAACAAAAAGTTTTATAGTATTAAAAAAAATAAATACAGAAATTCCAAGTAATATTCTACCTCTTCTCCAACCCAGTTTCATTTAGGTAGATGAGATTCGTGGGTCTCCTGCAAAATAAAGTACTTTTAGCAATTTTCTATGACAAGATGAAATTAATTCTTAGTGGTACCTCAGCACTTCCTGAGCTGTGGAGAAGTCACTTAGAGAGAGAATTTTAGGTTTAATTACCTCCACCAAGAGCAAAATGTGTCCTTACAAGCATAAAGTGAGCAGCAAATGCATTTATTAAAACAAATCACCCAATAACGCACCCAGCACAAGGAGAGTCGGTGCTGGGATGACACGATATCATTTCAAAGAGAAAATACAATTCTTATCAACCACCCAGCAGCTTCTAAAACAGATTTACTGATGGGGACAAGCTGTGTGTAAAACAAGGAGCTCGTAGTTGGCTGCTCCTTCCATATTTTATTTATAGACTCCCCAATTTGCCAGTTAACCACCCAATCTGTCTTGGAAATGTTTAATAAAACTGCTGCTCTCTCCTAGTTCATTTTGCTGCCTGAAATTCCTTGAGTTGTTGCTCCCAAAATTGGACACTTGGTGATTTATGAGGACAATGACTGCTCACTGCTCACCTCAAACGGGCAAAGAAAATAATTGTTATTCATTTTTATGCTTTCATTTATTTTTCCTCTCTTCAAGCACTGTCTCTTAATGTGTCTTTAAAATATTTAATTTTAGGAATGGAAGGAGTAATGGTCTCCTGTCCAAGGGCTGATATTGAAATGTGCTTGATGGTCACAGGTTCCAGAGGGAGCAAAGGGAATTAAGGATCTGGATCAGCCCTGGATCCTGGGAATTCCTGATGGAATATTCCTCTCTGATGGCTTTTAAAAGACTCAGTGAAGCTGCACCCAAAAAAGTACAATCTTTTTAATCAATGTTTGTCTTCAATGCAGCAGTTCACACTCTCCTTTGCACTGATAAAGAAAGGAACAGAGACAGCAACACCAGCTCTTCCTGGATCTCCAGGAGTCCTTAAAATCCTACATTTAATCCCTTTGACTAAATTAAATCAAAGCAAAAAGATTGACCCTCCAATTGTGAAATAATCTATCAAAAGCAGGGAGAGGTCGGTGATTAACAGGAGTGGGTTTCTATTTGTGCTCCCACCCCTAAAACTTCGTAGACTACTTCTAGACATGGTTATTTGTTCCCAAAAAATTTCCAGCTACTGCACTGATCTGCAAAAGGTGGATGAGTATCTAATTCCTGTGTAAATTTTCAGGGGAAAATGGGCCTGTAAAAATCTTGGATTTCATTTTAATTTTTTTCTCCTACAAATCTTTACAGAACAGTTGGATTGACACAAGTTGGAAGAGAAAGTAAAATAGAATATGCAGGCCTGGACTGGGTCTCAGAGACTCTAAGCCAGAGAAAAGAGGAAAAACTATCCCTACAAATCTTGTGGGTGTGATTCATGATCATTTCTGAAGGCTTTATTCATCCTGGCAAAGCTGCCTTTTGTAGATTATTACATATTGGATTCCTCATCAGAATAACCTACCAAATATTCTCTGCCTGGGACTCCTAAAAAGAATCTTAAATATTGATAAAGAATGCCAATATGTGAGAGTACCAGAAGATTTCAAATTCAGTTTGATGGGTTTGGCATTTGAACTTATCTCCTTTCTGCATGGTGCATTTGCTTTTGGAAAATGCCTCACAAACATCCCATTTTCAGTGGTACTGTTGATAACGGGAACTGCAGTGATGGAGATGAAGCAAGGATTTAATTTCATCTCTATATAAAATATGGACTTGAGACAATAATCATTGCTGGATAAAACTCATCTTGCGATACTCCAAGTATTTTAATTCCAAGTAATTCCAAAAAATGTTGCAGTGGAGGAAAGGAAAGGGAAAGAGAGAGGAAAAGGAGCTCAAAAACATAAGAGACTCTTTCAACACCAAAGTATTTTTTTAAAAAACAAACCCAAACTGAGTCAATTAGTGCTATCCATGCCATTCATATTAATTAAAAAATGCTTATCATCAGATTATATTGCTTGTTTGCACCATCCTTTCTTCATTAGCACTAATTGGAAGTAATTACGACTGATATGTGAAATATTTAATTAAAAGATTTATCTGCTTCTATTGTCATGTTTCTGGAGCATCTGCAGCGTTCTCAGGACTAAAATTCTACCTCTGGATCTTCTGGGAGCCTTCCCAACCTCCTCTGTCTATTTTCATCATGGGTTGGAGTCCAACCAATCCAAACTCAGACTTTACCTTCCCCTCACGAAATCGATCCCCTGAGGGAAGAACTGATGCCTTTTTACCGTGATTGCTGAGAAATTGAGATGCAGGCAGTCCCACAGGTATTCCCTGTCTCCTCCCAGAGCTCTCCTCTTCCCTTTGGAGTTCCCAAAGATTCAGCCCAGTTTGGCCGACCAGGAAACACAATTTCTTTCCTCCAGGTTTCATGTGTGGAGACAGAAAAGAACTGTGCACTGATGCCCTCCCTCCTGAAACATCAAAACGGGATTCCTGCTTTTACTTCCCAGACTTCGGAATCAAAAAACCTGGAAGATCCAAGAGCCTCACCCACAACCCCAAGAAGGGAAGTGAAACCAGTGGCTCAAAAGTCAGCTCTGCTCTTTGCCAGCTCTTTTTCCCTTGGTGGCACCAAGGTCTGAGAGGAGCAGTAACAAACAGGTTCTGCTCCATCACCTAATTCCCTAATTCCTGCTGTTCTTCTCCCACTCCTGAGGTGGTGCCAGAGTGTTTTGGTTTAAAAGACAGATGTCTGCTAAGAAAGGCACGAGCCTTTCTTGTAACGGGGAATGTAAACTCCCTTCCTCCAAATTACTATAATTTTGAAGTTAACGGGCTTTGGGGCAAAGATATGGGAATTAGGAATAACAGTTCTTTGCTAGGAAAATTAAAATAGAAATGCAGTATTACAAAGAACAATCCCAAAACACTGCCAGAGTCAGAATCCAAGCTGAC
>JANRGV010000002.1:22970631-22987031 GCA_024734035.1 Alethe castanea
GAACAAGGGTCATTGGAATCAGGTTCTGCTCTTACCCAAGGCAGGGATTTAACACAGTCTGGGGTGGTTTTTATCTTTCATTGGAAGAGACAAGGAGAGTTTATGTGCTGGGTTAACACCATGCAGGAATTTCCAGCTCTCCTGCCTGGGACAGCATCTCTGCTTTGCCCTGGATCTGGGAAAAAGCTCTCTCAGCTAAACTGGAGTGGAAAGCAGCACTTCTGGAAATGCTGCCCCGTGCATTTTAGGCCTTATCTCTTGGTCTTTTCTGGTTTTCTGTGGGGAGGTGCAACATTCCTGTACCTCAGGGGTTTTGGAGAGGAAGTTTGGGCAGCTGTGCTCACCAAAAGCAGCATTTCCATAACCAGGAACATGCAAAGATTTGTCACTAATGCCCATTATTTCTCACAGCCTCCCAAAGGTGACTCTGGGTGACTTCAGAGCTGGAATCTGTCTCTAACATAACAAATTCAGGCTGTCAGCTTCCTTTCATTCCAGCATTAACTCAAAAAAATAATATGTCTATATAAAAAATCAATTATCCCTTCAATTTTTTAGGAAACCTGTGAATTCTCTGCATTTAACAGAAGGTGGCTGCAGTACCTCAGACTCCTTTTGCATAAACTGCAAGGAATTATGATTTTTCCCTGGCAATGCTGAATTGTTGAAGGTATCTTTTATTTTTGGGAACTTCAGGCACCTCTCAGACATTAATTCAGGAGGGCTGGCACCAGTTTCACCTCAGAAAAAAACGCTGCTGTCCCTTTTTCAGGTGAGCCATGGACACTTTAAGTGCTTTTCTCGAGGCCAGGAGAGAGTCACTGGGAGAGCCAGAACATCTCTCATGTGGCTGCCAAAACCAGCTCATGAAAATAATGCCAATAATTCATGGCAATCTCGGAATTTATGGCAGAATTTAAGGAGTTTGTGGTCTGAGCCCATTGGACAAAGAATCCTTTAGTTATAATTGATGTGGTTATTGTTCACAGCCATTCTCACTTGGCAAAGAATTCCACAAATTAATTCTTTTTAATGCTAAAATAACCAGATTTCCCTAAAAGACACCAGTCCTGAATTCATAAAAAAGAAAATCTAAATGCCACAAAAAACCCACTAAGACCCAAGCCACAGTTTGGGACACCACACCAGCCACTTTCCATCCCTAAAAATCTGCAATTACTCACAAAAGGGAACAGGGGCCAGGACTTTTCCAAGAGTCTTCACCAAGCTGGGATATGTTTTTCGTTCTCCTAAAGGAAAATTTCCAGTGTACAGCTGTCATGTGTAGGAGAGAGCTGTTTATGGATCATTTCCTAATATTTTGTGTGTTCTCCTCTTCTTTCAGCTATAAAAAGGAAATTGTTGGTTATGATTCATTGGTCAGACCAATGCTAATGCTGCCCTTTAAATATGGTGTGATTAATTTAGTAGTTCACTTCTGCTGCAGAAAATTATCCCCTGGATAGAAATAAATAGTCCAATTCCCAAGGAATTTCACATTGTTTTTACAACACTTCCAGCAATGGTATAAACAAGTCTGAAGTCTCTCAGAAACGTTTTCAGTGGTAATTGCCATATGTCACTATTAAAAATCATCCTAATTCTTGCTCAATTACAATAAAATGAAATATTTCCACGGAAATAACACCGGAGTGTTTACCTGGTGGTTTCCCAGCCTTTGGATGTTGTGACTCCCAGAGTGACTGAGTTTTTGAATGGTTTTAGAAAGGGGAGGCTAAAATATGCAAATAAGTCCAAGGCACAGAAAGAAGCTAAATTAATTTTCGGGAGTTGCTGAATGGGAGGATTTTGAATAGAAGTTGGTTGTAAGGGGAGAGAAAAAAAAAAAAAAAAAAAACAGCACTGCCAAAATCCATCAATCTTCTCACAGGACCAAAACACTCTGTTGCAGCACTCCATATTCATCATCTTTTCAGGGACAAGCAACTCTTTCTGTTCAGTGAGAGGTATAAAATACCTCGGCTGCTGAGCACGGCTCTGTGATGTTCCCAGGGCAAGGATGGCAATTTTTTACATGGAATTGCAATGCTGGAGACACTCAGAGCGTGCAATTAGCCACGGCACTCTGCAATTTGGCTGTCAGCAGGGAGGAGGAGATTCCTCCTCCAAATCCCTCAGGATTTTCCTGCAGTGCCATGGAAATGTCGCCGCGTGCTGGTGTTGCAGGTGCCTGATGTGACAAATTCTTGTCCTCCCATCCCATCTGCCACTCCCTTTTGGGGCTGGGAAAAGGCTGGAATTTTCCCAAGGTGGCTCCAGCTAAAGCAAATCTGCTTCAAAAACCACACTGGAAGTGACCAACTACGTCTGAAGCACTTCAGACTCAATTTATTTGGACAAGGAAGGGCTGGGTGGGGTTTAATCCATTCCAAGAGCAACCCTAAGTGTCACAGGGGGTTCTCCAAGGCCACACCTGCAGAAAACACCACAGACACCCCAATAAAGTCACACCAGCCACCCTTTTTTGCCAAAATCCTGAGTTCTGCAGGTGATCCCCTACACTGCACAGAACACCAGGCTCACTCAGCCCTCTGCCATGGAAAACGCCAGGAAAAGCCCAGAAAAGGCTGGAGGAGGTGGGTCTGTCTCTGAAATTGGAGGAATCTCTGCAGGAGGAGCTGGATTAGCAGCATGCCGTAAACCCACAATCCCTGGAAGTCCAAGCAGAGGCCCAATAATAATTCCCACTGCAGGGAGATTCAGACTGAGCACATCCACCCTTGATGGAGGATACAGGAACATCCTCTTGGATTTATCAGCTTGGGCTGTTGCTTTTCATTTCAAGCGAGCTCAATTTAATCTTTTGAAGAGGAGGAACAGGTGCAGCAGCAGCCTGAAAAAATCAGTGGGGTTTGACTCCTCAGGAGGAAAAAAAGCCAAACCTGACTGTCCTTGTTCTCATCTCCTTCTGGAAAAGCTGAGGAAGAAATGACAAAGGAGGAAATTCCAGAGCCTGGACTCATCTCAGTGGTGGAGGTCAAACATCTCAACGTTGTCATGTTCATCCAGACCCAGCCTGAGCCTCCCGGTGTCCCCAGGGACCCCAGCACATGGATGTGCTAGAGAAAGTCCCCTGGCCTGGAAAGGAGGTCACATTAATATTTCAGACCACATTCAAGCACAAGTCCTTCAGGAGAGTTTCCAGCACGCTTCTCTGAGCACCTGGAAATCCTGATAAACTGCTCTCTAACCTAGGCACATGTGGGGCTGTGCCCAGCTGTGCTCTGCAGCTGCAAACATCTGCCTGCAGCTCTGCCACCTGCCTGGGCCAGCTGTGACCACACATTCTGTCCCCAGTCAGGTGGTGAACGACACTGAGGAGTGTTTTGTGGAGAAAATCAGTGACCATCTCACAGCACGAGGGGACAGAGCCTCCAGCTGTGCCAGGGGTGCTTCAGGATGGAGATGAGGAGGAATTTCTGCCTGGAAAGAGTGGCCAGGCCTTGGCAGGGGCTGCCCAGAAAGGTTTGGAAGGGCTGGATGTGGCATTCAGAGCTGGGGACAAGGTGGGGATCTGGCACAGCTTGGACTCAATGGTTTTGGAAGGCTTTTTCAACCTTAATGACTCTATAATTATGCAAAAATATTAAACCAGCTAGAATTCTTAATATTTTGCCCTTCCCCATTCAGCTGAGCCCAAAGCTGTCCCCCTTTATCAACACTGCAACACAGCAGGGGAGAAAAACTCATAGGGAAACCTAGAATCAGCTCTGCAATTGTCTCCAACAATTACGGAAATTGGCCATTCCCATAGATTTTAAACTTCTCAGCATTCCCTGAAGATCTTCCCAAGAAATAAACCTTTTTATATGATCGGTTCATCCAGCACAAACTAGAAATACAGAACTGTATTACACACATCTCCAGGTCCAGGCAGCTTTCCAAAATACCTTTGCTATGAATTTCAACTAATTAAGTCGTTTCCAAGGTACAATATTGCCTGGAAGAAGAAGTTAATGAAATGAGTATATGATCCTCTAGCTAAGCTTCATAGTTTAGGAAAGAATTTGAACTTGTCATCAGGTCACTCTGAAATTATTCATGTTTAAGGCTAAAATGATTCTGAATTAGCCTTAAGTTAATAATATGCCTGATAAAGGTTTTTGTGGAAGGAAACCCTAGGAAAACTCTTACGGAGTTTTCAGTTCAGCTTTTTTTTTGTGATGGAATTTCCTAGAGGAAAGACAAACCATTCAAACAGTGCCTTTGATCTGCTAAATTTCATATAAAAATTTCTCTTTAGCACTCACAAAAATTAATCTTTCTGCATCCAGAGTGATTTATGCCATGCATGCTTATGAAATGTACATCTCCACACTATCTATGATAAAAAGTGAATTTGATCAGCTCCACTCACCCTTCAGCAGCTCTGATCACTTCTGAAGCTACTTTGCCCTCGCCAGTTCGTTTTCATCTGAACTATTTCTTACAATCCCCATCTTTGTGCTCCCAGCAGCTGCATAAGAACAAAGCCCTGCTCAAGAAACATTTCCTTGCAGGACATGTAATTATTAAATTGGGTTCTAATTACAGATCAGAAATTACAGACACTTCTTTTGCAAGAAAATACCCAGAATGCCATAGAGAAATTCAATGCCTATTTTGAAGTTAAACTACGACCACTTTGGTTTAAAGAAAAAAAAAAAAAAAAGAAGATATTTTGGGCTCAAATCATGTCTTCTGCATGAATTACATATGATCATGTTTCAGATGCTGCTAGGCATTATTGTACACAAATATTACTTCCTATTAAAATATCTAAAAACATATGTCACTTCTGTGAGGCGGCAGCAGCCAGAAGAGCATTTTCTGTGGGAAGAGAAAGGAAAGGTGCCTCTGGATATGTTCTTTCTATAGCAAGACAGACATCAGCATGCAGCCAAAGCCCTCCAGGAAAGCCTGAGCCTCAACAGGAGCATTCAGCTCCCAAAAAGCAACTGGGAGCCAAGGGAAGGTTAAAGAGATTAAAGCAACCAGCAAACACTTGGTGCTGGCTCCAGCTGAACCTCAGCTCCACAGCAGGAGCACCCAAAAACTGAGGGGACAGACACCAAAATGCAGAATATGGCACTGGTTGAGCAAAGCAAAGGTTGGTGGCTGGAAAGCAGAGGCAATGTGGAGGTAAAAAATTGATGGAATGGCTCAGACAAGGAAGTTCCTCCATGGATGGGATGGCTCAGCCAGGGAAATTCCACCATGGATGGGATGGCTCAGGCAAGGAAATTCCACCATGGATGGGATGGCTCAGCCAGGGAAATTCCACGATGGATGGGATGGTTCAGCCAGGGAAATTCCTCCATGGATGGGATGGCTCAGCCAAGGAAGTTCCACCATGGATGGGATGGCTCAGCCAGGGAAATTCCACCATGGATGGGATGGCTCAGCCAACGAAATTCCTCCATGGATGGGATGGCTCAGTCAAGGAAGTTCCTCCATGGATGGGATGGCTCAGTCAAGGAAGTTCCACCATGGATGGGATGGCTCAGGCAAGGAAGTTCCACCATGGATGGGATGGCTCAGCCAGGGAAATTCCACCATGGATGGGATGGTTCAGCCAGGGAAATTCCAGCATGGATGGGATGGCTCAGCCAAGGAAATTCCACGATGGATGGGATGGCTCAGCCAAGGAAATTCCACCCCCAGTGATCCCAGCAAGGAGACACCACCCAAAGCAGGGCAGGTGCAGCCAAGTGACAGAAACCAGAGTGGGGCCTTCAGCCTTGGCCAAGGACATCATCACCCTCAGGATGTCCCAGAGGTTCTGCCATGGCTGGGGTCCCTCCTAGCTGCACCAGTCCCACCAGCTGACTGAGATGAATTTCCACATGGTCCTGGAATCCCAAACCTGGAAGTGCCCACAGAGGGTCAGTGGTGTCACCTCCCTGCTCCAGCAGGGCCATCCCGGAGCACAGGGCACAGGAGTGTGAAGAGAGGAGTCTGGAATGTTCCCAGTGAGGATCAGGGAGCACAGGGCACAGGAGTGTGAACAGAGGGGGCTGGAATATCCCCAATATCCCCAGTAAGGATCAGGACCATCACAGGGCACAGGATTGTGCCCAGAGGGCGCTGGAATATCCCCAGTGAGGATCAGGGAATACAGGATTGTGCCCAGAGGGCTCTGGAATATCCCCAGTGAGGATCAGGGATCACAGGATTGTGCCCAGAGGGCTCTGGAATATCCCCAGTGAGGATCAGGGATCACAGGATTGTGTCCAAAGGGCTCTGGAATATCCCCAGTGAGGATCAGGGATCCCAGGATTGTGTCCAAAGGGCTCTGGAATGTGCCCAGTGAAGGACACTCCACACCCCCTCTGCTCAATCTGTGCCAGTCACCCACCCCCACAGTAAAGATGTTTTTCCTCATTTTCTGGTGGAATTCCCTGTGCATCCATTTCTGCCTCTCCTCCTATTCCACAGAGCAGAGGCTGGCTGCAGGCTAAGGACATTTTTGGGACCTGCTTTGCCCAGCCAGCACGAAGGGATTTGTTGTAGAAGCCCCTTTCTGCAGCTGCCCTGTGAAATGCAGAGAGGGAGAGCATCCAGCCCACTGCATCTGAACCACCCCATCAGGCTCTGTCTGGAGAAGGAAACGGAGTCAGAGCTGCCTCCAGCAGCCCCTTCCCAAAATCCCACAGCCCCTGACCGTGGAAATGGGTGAGGAGAGCCTGAGTTGCAGTTAATAAGATTTTGCTGCCATCTTCTGATGAGAAGACATCACATGGGGAGAAATGCATGTGGCAGCACCACATCACATCCCCTGTGCCCTGCAAGGATCCCATGGGAAATCTGACTCCTTCTGCTCCCAGCAGCCTCCTAGGGTCGTTTGGATAAATTATTTAAATTCCTGCTCAAATTCCTGCTCCAAACTTCAGAAAACAACCCTGTGTGTACCATATTACCTCCCTCAGTACTCAGCAGTTAAACACCATCACATTGTGTTTAGTAGCAAATATTTTACCACTCAAAACTCCTCCATGCTCCAATTTCCAAAAATCAAAGGTTACATTAAAATTGCAGCCTTAAATCAGAGGCCTGAATGAGTTTTCTTCCAATAGTTAGTGGATTTTCTTCAAATTTACTTTGTTCTCCAAAAACGGAGTCTCTCACTTCATGGAATATTTTCACATTGGTAGTTCTTGAAAATAGAAAAAGGGACTTTATATAACATGCAGAAAAATCAACCTAGCATTAAAATAAACTTCTTCTGAGGATAATGATGAACTGCCTACTTCTCTTTTGCATTACAGAGGCACAAGCCCTGCTCCTTTCTCAAAAGTACCACAACTTCAGCTGAAACACACAAACCAGCAAAACTGGAGCAAGAACATTTCCCTTGCAGTGCCTTAAGCTGCAAAGTTTTTGCAGTAACTCAGAATTTGGGTTTTTCTGTGCCACAATGAAAGTAAATCCCTGCAGTTCTGTTCTAGTGCTGTTTATTTTTTCCTCATTGCAGACAAACTGAAATGTTCCTTTGAAAGCAGCTCCCTTCTGCTTAGTGGGATGTTACAGTGAAAACACTTCAGGAATTGAGCCATTGAGGGGCTTTTCTCCCTTCCTGGAATCACAGAATGGTTTGGGTTGGAAGGACCCAAAAGGTTCCTTGTAGGTACTCCAAAATCCTTAATACTGTGCCTGAATATGTAATTAAACAGTAAAAATTTAAAATCATCTGTTTGTATTCTTTTTTTTTCTTCACTGTTCCTCACTTTCAGTGGCCACCTACATTTACCCCAGGAGCAAACACTGAACAGAGTTGGGAAAAATTCCCTGATTGTAGAAGAGAGTTATTACACCTCAGTTATAAATTTGGGCAGGAGAAGAGCTCTCTCCCAGCCCCATTTCCTGCCAGTTTTTGGAGAGGAGCAGCACAAGGTGTGTGAGAGTCAGATCAAATCAATCCACGATGTTTTTTGGAAGTTGGCACAAATTCCAGGTGTGCTTGAGTCCCACACTTTGTGCCTCCCAGGAACACGTCCAGTTTGTCCTGATTTCCTCACCACATCCTTTCTAGGATTAATCCCAAGCTTGGATAACCTCTGATGGAATAAATTTCTCTTCAGCAACGAGCTCCACAGCACCAGACTAAATTTAAATGATGGGAATAATCAGGAATCCATAATATCCCATGATTATTGCCGAGCTTTGTTTACTCCTACGAACCTAATGCCATCTGATTAAATTTCACCATGTGTACACATCACACCCCGGAGTTCCTCAAACAGCAGAAAATTCAGATTGACTCTTCAACAGCAAGTGATAATGGGATGCAAATCCATCCGTTCCCAATGTAGCAGATTGCATTGTTTGTCATGGATGGGGATCTCCAACGCTGGCACCAAGCACGTCCTTAACTGCCTCACAGCTCATCCACAGTGCTTTCATTTAATATATTTATCTTCATGCATCATTGATTGAGATTTCTTGCATAATCGTGCCTTTTTTAATGAGTTTAATGGTTTTGGTTCATCAGTTGGGAATGGTGTGGGAATTTAGGCAGGAAAAGTCACGACCACGCAGGCACGGAATTGACTGCCAGAAAATCCATGTTCAGCAGAAGAGATTCACTTCTCATGAATTGTGTTAACATTCTTAACCAGCCTGCTGAGAAAGGTCACCTCCAGAACATGGATCAGAATTTTAAAAATAAAATATTTCTATTAAACTTCTCTCTTCCTGCTGCCTTTCAGGAACACAAATAATCAACAATACCAAAGTGTTCTCCTTAGGGACCATTCCCCTTATCTTTGATCAAATTACTCTTAAACTGAGTTTTCCATCACAGGATATTTCAATCTCTGCCTGTGCTGTCTTAAAGTACACAAAAACTTCTCTCTAAATCAAGATTCACTGAATAATACAAAGCTGATTAAATCTCCTGCAATGAATAAATGAGAAGCAGAAATGTTTGTTTCATATTCTGGAATAAAGCATGGAAAGGAGTCTGTTGGGCTGAAAAAGGCCACATCCAACAGCTCTGTCCCTAAACCATCCCTCTTCCTGTGGTGCCATCAGAGTTAGAGACCAATCCTGCTAGAAAATTCCATGACACCCAAATCCATCACTATTTAGGATTCCTAAACACATTATGATAAATTCGTTCTCCTCTAACAGTGCTGAACTCAACCAAACACAACAATATTTCCCCTAAATTCATAATTGGCTACTAGAGCCTTCCAGTTCCTCAAAATCCATTTTATAAACCTATTTTCCTTTTTCCCCCCTAAGTTCAGGAATAGAAGCCTTTCCTAAAATTGCAGTGATACCACCACAGTGATGACGCCACAATGAAGGAAAACAAGAGACAAAATAAACAGCAGCCAGAGGCTAAAAATAGAATTTTTCAAGATTATTCAATGCTGTCCTGTAGAATTATCCCCTCATACAGAGGATTTAAAATTTCAGGCAGAAATTCAGGTAATTATGGTTATAAAGAACAGAGTCTATTGAAAGTTTACAAGACCATAGAGAAATGGCAAATCTGGGGAGAAATCCCCTTGGTGACTCACAGAAATGTGTGTATTTATCAACACCACGATCAGAGGTTCCCAAAATGTTTTTATTTGTCCAGTTTCCTCTCTGAGTTCCTGTTATCCATGAGGATCATCACATCCCATTCACTGAGTCAGGCAATGCCAACATTCCTGGTGCATTTAGTTCACCTGATGTTTATTTTGTTGAAGTTTTAAGCACAAAAATACCTTTTATTCATGTTTAAAAACAAACAAAAAAATGCATAGGAAATATAATAGTCTTCTAATAGCACAGTTAATTACTGATATTTTTTCCTATTAGCAAAATGTCATTAATGCCTCCCAACAACGAGCTCAGACAAATATTAGGAGACATTTTTAGATGTCTTGTGCAGAATGTTGTGAAGATAATGATAAATAGACATTCTCAAGTGTGGAAAAGATAAAATCTCTTAGTCCTTACTGGTTAGTCCTTAACTATAAGGAGAAAACAAACTCTTAATGGATTTTGACAGATAATGAAGTTGCAGGGATGAAAAAAAATGTGTGCTGGTTGTCTTTGATGTATTGTTTCTTGAGGAGGTACCACGGTCTAATTTTGCTGCTAAAATTCCTCCCTGATAAATCACTTGTTCCTGACATTTAAATGAAGGCAAAAAGAAGAGGCTTAAAATTAAGAAGTCTTTATGAATATGTTGTTGCAGTGGATAAATGGATTTATAGCAACAGCACGGAGATCAATAATTCTATTAAAATGGAAAAGTGATTTTCTCCTTCGCCCCACAGCCAGTGGGTTGCAGGTTACTCTGAAAATACAGAAATGTGATAAATTAAAAAAACATCAGAATTAGGGCACTAAAGGTGTGAGTATTTGGGGTTGGGACACTTTTAATGAGTGCTGCGGTTACTTCTTAGAGTATCAGCAATCCAGATAAAATAAAGTTGGGGTTTTGCTGTCTGATGTTAAATCAAGTCCCAAAAACAGGAATGAAAATGAAACCAACTCCTGCATGGAGCTGCTTTGAGCCAGAGCAGCCAAAATCGATGGGATGAGGGTTTGGAACTGTGCCTCAACCCAGCTCCCCACACCACAAACAACTTCCAGGCAATCCCTGGGCACAGAAAAGGTTTGTGTTCCCTTCTGTGAGGAGTGACACATTCCCAAAACCGCTGGAGCCACTGGGGAAAAATGGGAATAAAGTGACAGAATTGCTCACACACTGATTTAAACTTGTGGGGTTTTCTTCTCTTGCTTTTGGCAGGGCTGTGGAATCAAGGAGGAGTCAGAGAGGATATGAGCCCATCAGAGTGAGGGGATTCATTTCAACTTCCAAAATTGTAGGGAAGGACATTCAGCCCCTGCCCATGGGATGAGGGTGGGGGATGTTCCTTCCCTCCACCCAAGGTGGTTCAACCCCCTGTGAAAGGTTTGTAGGAGCCCCTCTGCTTAAATGTGGCTCCAGGGGGCATGGAAATCTTTATCCCAACAAAAATCCATATCCAACCTGCTTCCCATCCCTATGGATAGCACCATAGCGGGAACTTCTAACCCAATTTAAACCATAGAAAGAACTTAAAAATTAAAACTTCACCTCTGAACCAGAGCAGAGCAGCAAAGGAGTACAGTGGGGAAAAAATCTCTTTCCCTGACAGAACTTCCAGAAAAATAATCATTTATTTCTGTGTTTCATAGCTCTGATTGTCACAGGGCTCCTTCTCCAGGTTCTCCCTGTCTCCACAGCTCCCATCTCCAAGTCTTTTCCCACTTTCTCTGCCTGGAGTTTCCCAGTAAATTCCTTCTGCCTCACAGTTCCTGGAGAGACAGGATGAGGAGCATGGCCTTAAACTGCCAGAGGGCAGGGTTAGATGGGATTTTGGGAAGGAATTCCTGCCTGGGAGGGTAATGAGGACTGGCACAGGCTGCAGCCAGCAAGGCTCACACCTGGCAGCATCCTCCAGCTGCTTCTGCCATGACAAAAGAAACTTCAACATTTATTTCTCATCCATATCCACCTCACAGTTGAAAATCCTGTTCCAGGAAAGTCCATAAATAAATTCCCCCTAAGTACAAAGGAGCCCATTCCTGTCTGTGGGGTCACCCAGGTGTTGGATAATTGGATATTTAGTCCTTGCAGAAGGGATGGGGAAGCCTCCAGGACACACAGGAGCTCTGAGGGAGCACTACACCCACATGAACACGATATTTATCTGTACCTGATACCTTGAGATGCTCAGTCACACATAAATAATCAGAGCTAGGGCAGTGCTGAGATGAGACAACTGCCTTGGACCTGCACACAGCTGCTAGGGAAACACTTTCAGCAACAATTTTCTTAATTTGTCCTGCTGATAAATTCTCTGGGCAACAACTTCCTCAATTTTTTCTGCAATCAAGCACATCAGTTTCCTTTCTATTTCAATTTTGACAATGAAAAGCAGATTCTTTTCATTATTTAAGTCTCCAGACTAACCCTGGCTTTCAGAGAAGTCTGATTTTTGTGTCTGAAGCTCCCAGCCCCATCCACTTGTGCCACCACTGGAAATCTGAAAGGGAAAGTTCAGCTGCTGACGATCCAAATTAAAATGGTTGCCTCCATTTGAAAGGATGTGGAATTTTCTCCTAGATTGAATTTGACACTGTATCACTAAAGTGAATATAATTCACTGTGATCTCCTTACCGTTTAGAGCCAATGGCCCATTCATGTGTAAATGCACAGTTAAAGGGGGGAAAAAAGTACAGCAAAGACAGACCATAATGTCATCTGTAGCCAAGCAATCCATTGTGTTCCTGGGATAAAAGGAGAGGCAAATATTAAACAGAAAAGGATTGTGGTTCTACAGGCGTTCAGGAATGTCCATTTTAGAACAAAATCCAGTCACTCACTGTATATCTGTTTAATACAGAAATTATATTTCTTTTATTAAATGAAAATATTTCTGTTTAATCTACAGACCATGGGAATGGATTGCAAGAGCAAATTCTGTTTAACACGGAATCCCACCTACTCCAGGAATTAAACAGCCCTGCAGGCAATAATCCTGGAAAATTTCCCACAAAAGGATCCCAGAGCAGGAACTTAGATGGGAGTGTGACCAACACAGTGAAGCAGCACCCTCAGCTGTGGATTCCTGGTGTGTTCTGAACACAAGGACATGGAAAATGACATTTCCTTCTCTATTTATTAAGCCAGAAGCCAAGCCTAGGGTTAAGTGAGTCCTACAGCACAAAGGGAATGAGGAGTGACTGATATGAAGAGTAATTTCAGAACGATCAAGTAGGAAAATATTGAAGGCCACTCCTCAAATAAAACAATCATCAGGGCACAAATAAGGGTGGGGGAAATGCCATAATGCCAAGAGATAAAGGCAGAAGCCTCCCCTCTGCCATAATTTTTGTGTAAAAGCCACTGGTTTGGTTACAGACCCAATTCCAAAGGTTTTTGGACACGACAGTTCCAGCCTTATCTCAGTGATCCTGGGTGAGAGCCCTGAGGCTCCTCCTGCAGTGCAAAACCTTCCACAGAGCTGCTCTGGTTTGAAAAGTAAAATATAAATAAATAAACAAACAAGCAAAGGAATCACCAAAATGGGCTGACAATAATATTTTCCTTTATTCAGTGGTCTCTAGGTGAAGGCCTAAGAGTTTTATCCTGCAAATCCTTCCCAAACTGAGGAACTCAGGAAAGGGCTGGGTGGGTTTTTCCATAGGACTTTTTACTGGGAAAAAAGAACAAAAACAAAACAAAAAAAAAAAACACACCAAGAAAAAAAAAAAAAACAAACCAGACTGAGCTCATCTAGTTTCTAATCACTCCTTCCCTGTCAGCATTTCTGATCTAGATCTGATTTTATGGAAAAGACTGCACTCTCCAAAGGATCCAAATTGTGGGAATTCACTGCTGGAGAGTTTTGTTCCTGTCCAGCCCTGCCTGGCTCCAACTGCTGCTCGCTTTGGTACAGTTGTAGATGATTACAAGAGTCATTAAGCAGCATAAAATCATGCATGCTGGCTAATTAATGTGGAATTGATTCTCCTTTTAGTTTCATTTTTTATGCCTGTTGAACTCCACTGGAATCAATAAAGGCGAGCTCAGTAAAGACTGCAGTAAAATTGATATAAGTGAAGGACGTCGGGTTGGGGTTTAATGGGTTATGAAATCCAAAGAAACAAAGAGAAAATCAAACTTCCAGCTCCATCCATGTGTTCATTGTAATTGTACGTGAGCAGGAGCATTTGGAAAATTTTCCTCAAAGTTAGAGTCCAAGTGATGCATTGGAGGCTTAGTAGAGGAGAAATGGAAGCTCTCAGAGCGATGTAAAATGGGATGAAAACCCAAAAAAGTTCAAGCTGAGGCTCTGGAATTTTCCATTCCTTACTCCCACCACAAACTCACAGCAGATTTACAAAAAATTTTCCCAAATTTTCCCTTCATTTGCCAAGGGTTGCCATCTACACCTCCTTGCATTGCCCACCTTCAGTGTTGAACTCACTCTCTGTTCTTACAGATCTCAGGTCTAAGTTAGGAAATTCTAACTCAATTTAAAACACAGAAAAACTTTAAAACCTCACCTCTGTACCCAGCTATTAAAACTTGAATCAAACAACATTTCTTTGGTTTCCTTTCTCCCTCACCCCACACCGCCCCTCTCAGAGCAGGAATTCCCAAACTTTGTTGAAATCCAAGGTTTTCAGTCACCCACTGTGCTGTGACACATGAAGTGGGGCTGTCGTGTCACATTATGGGATGTGACACCACACAACGTGATGGGCAAACCTCATCTGACACCACAGCTCCCAGAAACTCACATTTATCCAGCCACGAGCTCGTCTCACGCTCTCTGGGAGAGATACACACAAAATATTTGCTATTTATCTATTTTTTTTTTCTAGATTCAGACCTTTCAGGGCTGGCTGGAAATGAGCAGTGCCAGGTTTGCCTGCCGTGAATGTTTTGACAAGAATTTTGCTGATGAGAGGATCAAGTTGTTGTCATGCTCAAAACCAACCTGCTCTGTACAAAAAAAAAAAAAAATGAAGAGTTTGCTTCAAAAAAATAGTTGTATTTTACAGCCTTGATGATATTAGAGCTGGATAGAGCATGGCTTTTATCAATTTCGGAAAACCAAATTATAAAAATGAAAAAACTGCAGAAGTTGTTGATTTCTCACAGAGAAAAAAAAAAAAAAAAGTCAAAATTCTAAAAGTTGTGCTTAGGTTTTTTGCCCTCTGAGGCTTTTTCCATGGATATTTCATGGCAGCTTGAGCTCAGGTTCCCATCAAAAGTTAGCTCCAGCAATTAGGCAGAAATACAGGAATATTTCTGTCAGACACATTCCATGATAACCACAGCAACACATCCAGGCAGCCTCTCCTCAGGGCACATCTATTTTTTAAATGGAAATACACCCAAATGAGCTCAGAGAAGGTGCAGGAATGTTGGGTTTTTTATCTAGCCTTACTAATCTATTACAGTTCTATAACTGTAGAGTTAATATATATATATTATATATTATATATATAATCTATAACTATAGAGCTAATCTATACAGTTCTATTTTTCCTAAGGAGTCATCTGGAATTTATAATGGGCCAAAACTGGAGCCTGGGTAATTGGTCCAAAGAGGTTTCTTATTTATCCTCCCGTATTTTTATGTTTAATACAAATTATCCAATGCCAGTCTCTCCCAATCACACTGGAGATGTTTAAAAACCAAATTTTCCCTGATAATCAATGGGATTCTTTTACCTTCAATGGCCATTCTGTCAGGGAGGTTTGAACCAGATTCCTGCTTATTCCTTCAGCCAAATTCCGTGGATTCATCCCACTGGAACATCTGCAGCATCAAGGAGTGCCTAAAACCACCCACCAAGGTGTGTTCCCTAAATTCTGCTGTAGGATCTTGTTCCCTGGGATATATCCCCTGTCCATTGCATCAGTGGAGAATTCCTCAGTGCAAGCAGCTGGATTTGCATCCAACAGAACAATACCCATCTTCCCACACGTTCCTCAGATCAAGAGTTTTGCCAAAAAAACCCCAAAAATTGCCTCGTGCTTTAGGCTTTAGATTTATTCCATATGGGAAAACGGCCAGAATTCATTCAAATCTATTTTTTAAAAAATCATGATCCAAGTCAGTGTTAAAAGGGAATTCTCTCCGAGGGTTTTTTTGTCCCTCCCCTACAGCAGCTGCTGACTCACTCAGCTCTTAGTTGCTAAAATTTATAACAACAATAAAATGAAGTCAACCTTCCTTGCAGGATGCAGCTCAGGCTGGAGAGCGTGCAGCCCAAATCCAGGGAGTGACACAGGGAGAGTGATCCCGGGATAATCTCACCCTTTAATCCCAACCAAATCGTGTCTGTGCTGCCTGCATTCCTCTCCCTTGGCCTGCTCCACATGGTGTCAGCCTCAAAATCCCGAGGGATTTGGGTTCATCTGCAGCTCTGGCATGTGCTGAGGGGAGAACAAGGTCAGCATGGACCAGGGAACTGCTCTGAAAGGGCTTCTGGAATTACAGAATATCCTGAATTTGATCAAATTACAGAATATCCTGAATTTGATCCACGTGGATCGCCGAGTCCAGCTCCTGACCCCGCACAAGTCACTGGGGTGAGAATTGGGAATTGGGACGAGGCTGCTCTTCACTGCAGTCATCAGACTCAGGAAAACCACTGGAAAATTGCAGAATTACAGAATATCCTGAATTTGATCAAATTACAGAATATCCTGAATTTGATCCGTGTGGATCTCCGAGTTCAGCTCCTGACCCTGCACAGGTCACTGGGGTGAGAATTGGGAATTGGGATGAGGCTGCTCTTCACTGCAGTCACCAAACTCAGGAAAACCACTGGGAATTCAAATTAATCTTTGAGTAGATGATGGGTTATAAGTGACAGATGAATAAGG
>JANRGV010000002.1:23007822-23020824 GCA_024734035.1 Alethe castanea
GCCCTAAGTTAGCACAATTTATCTGCCACAGATTTAATATCATTTATTTTATAACATCAATTCACATGAAAATCTCTCCCAAGCAATATTGCTTTGAATAATTTTAAACCTCTTGATTTTTCTGGTAGTCATTTATTAACCACTGCACCTTTTTTTTTTTAAGCCCCCTCAATTAGAACTTGTTTTATGTGAAATACTTTCAATATTTTTGAGGATCTTATAGAAACAACCCTTTTTTTCCAACCCATGCAGGAACCACTGGGCTCCAGATGGGCTCTGACCTAAACCCTTCAGTGGTCAAACTCCCAGGGCTTCCTCTGAGTCCTTCTCAAAGTCACTTTGTAAACACTGGTGCTTTAAAGACCATTTTAAGGGACATTTTCCACAGGGTCACAAGTGGCCTGAGCCTTTGCTTTAAGCCAGAACTTGACATGTGAGAAATCTCCAGCAGAGAATATTTTTTTTTCCCCAGCGAAACTCCAACTCCCTCCTTCCCCTGGTGTCCAAAATTGATGTTGGCAGTTTTGTGCTCTGAGTAAGAAGCAGAGTTTATCAGTTTAAGTGACTCCAAAGAGGCAGGATGAGCATCTTTGATAACACACAAAAATCACGAGGCTGCTCAGCACTGACAGGCTCAAATTTGCAGCCACGCAGAGAAAATTCTCAGCTCTTTCCAGCTCATATTTTATTCTTCCCCGAGCCTGGAGCCTCCCAAACCTTTACTTAAATTCCCTTTCCACCTAAGAGCAACAATTCCCACAGCACACTCCAGGTCCTGCAGGGATTTACAAGGAATAAAAGCCCAAAACAGCCAACCCTGAGCTGATTCTGGTGTCAAAGCCAAGCAAGGAGCAGCTCCAAAAAATAAAAACCCCAAAAGGATTTTAAAAAAAAAAAAAAAAATCAGACCTTTGGCAAAGAAAAGGCACCAAGTCCCACCTGTATCTGAGGGAAAGATCTGCTCCCAAGCATTTAAATTGCCTTAATGATAATGCAAATTCACTGCTGCTGAGCTGTTCTGCACCAGGCAGCAAAGATCCATTTGTTTAAAACTAATCTGCAGTTTCTTTCTGAGAGTTTCAGAAAGTTCCTGAGTTATTGGGCTGGTAAATCTTCAAATAAAAATAAAAATTCGGTAAAATTCAGCTGCATCAGCCCATGTGGGCTGCTGAGAGCCTGGCAACTCCAGGGCACCTCAAGCCTGAGTGTGCATTAAAAGAAATGACTGGGAAAGTTGGGAGAAAATAAACAATTTTTAAAAAACAGCTGTTTTGTCATTTTTTTTCAGTCTTGGGTAAACACAGAAGGTGCCAAGCTACAGCAGATTGCAAATACCCAAAGTTTGGCTTTTTCTGCACCATTGCCACCCAAGCTGATTATGGGAAAGAATTAATAATTAAGGGTAATTATCTGAGTGGACACTTTTTAATATGCTGAGCTCAGGCTCGTGTTCTTTATGGGAAGGGGAGGAAAGAGGAAATTCTGGAAATGCCAACCCTATAATCTGGAATTATTTTGACTGGATATTTCATCTTACCTCTCACACCACCACGTCCTTCTTCTCCATATCCCCTTTCCCTTGAACGTCAGAGGTGACAGGAATGGGAAAAACCCTTCCTAATTCAAGAATCAAAATGTGCTGGAATTTCTCTGCCCTGGTTCTTCCCTTCATCAACCCAGAATGAGTTTTGCAAAGGAAAAGCTCAACAAAGGAATGACAAAGCTGTTAAAACAAAATTTTGATTTGTGATCTTTCTACTGAAAAGATTCCCTATTTCCAACTTTGCTGTTTAGAAATACAGGCTGGGAAATGTTGATTGGAAGTTGAGAGCTGGAATTGAGAATTATCTCAGGATGAGCCAGTGAGGATCGAGGAGTGTTTAGTGGAAGGTTTCTCACAAACTCTCTGCATCATGAAATTATGGAATTATTTAGGTTGGAAAAGCCTTTTAAGATCACCAAATCTATCCATTCCCAGCTCTGCCAAGCCACCTCTGCCCCATGTCCCCAAGTGCCACTCACCCAGGGCTGTTAAATCCTTCCAGGGATGGGGACTCCACTCTTGCCAGGGTTGGACATCGTTTTCCACAAAGAATTTTTCCTTATTTTCCAGCTTGAGCCTCCCCTGGCCCAGTCTGAGGCTGTTCCTTCTCTTCCTGTCCCTGTTCCCTAGGATAAAATCCCAAATTCCCCCCTTCTGTCAGGGAGTTGTGCAGAGCCACAAGGACCCCCCTGATCCCCCTTTTCTCCAGGCTGAGCCCCTTTTCAGCTCCCTCAGGAATTCTCCAGCCCATTCCCAACCCCATTCCCTTCCCTGGACATTTTCCAGCCCCTCCAGTCCTTGTGAGGAACCCAAAACTGCCCCAGGAGCAACCTCAGCAGTGCCAGCACATCCACTAATTCCTGACACAGGTCCCCAGTTCCCAACAAGGATCCCCAATAAGGATCCCAAATTTCCCACACAGATCCCAAATTCCCAACAAGGATCCCTAATTCCTGACAGAGATCCCCAATTCCCAACAAGGATCCCAAATTCCCAAAAAAGGATCCCTAATTCCTGACACAGATCATCAATTCCCCACACAGATCCCCAATTCCTGACGCTATTTTTCCCTCCAGGTTTTTCAGAGCTGCTGTAACCCTGTGCCTGTCGCTGCCACAATCCTAACCTTCCCCTTTTCCTGAATTCCCACCCAGCTTCAGCAGCACCCAGGACTTTCCCCCTGCCTCTCAGGCCTCACCTCTCCCATCCTGAAGCACAAAACCCCATGGAAATATCCGAGTGCAGCTCCTGGAACTCAAATCCTTTGTCACAGAAATGCTGAGCTGCAGCTGCACCTTCAAGGGCAAATCTTCCTGTGCATTCCTAAAACATGGATGGGATGTGGGAACCCATGAGAGCTGAGCCCTGGCAAAACACTTTCCACCCATCACATTCTGCCTAAATCCCTTCTCTGCCTCCTCTCACTTTCCTTGTCGTTTTTCTCTTCATCTTTGCAGCCAGTCAATTTAGATGTGACTCTTCTGTCCCTTGACCAGCAGCCTGGGTTTTGCTGTCTGTTAAAGGGTTTGTACCTATCAAAATAAAGTCAGTTATTATTTCAAAAGTACCCTTAAACATGTAAAATACCATAAAAACCATTCTATTGCTACCCCAAATCACAAAACCTAGCTTTAATTCAACTTACTTACATATGTCATTTATACTCTCTATTAAATAAAGGGGGGAAATGCAAGAAGTGAAGGAAAAACAACCTCAGCTCCTGTTCTACTTTGCTTCCTGCACAGAGAATTTCCAAGCAATAATTCCAGAGCAGACTGGAGCAGTGGGGTCACCAATCCTCTTTAAGAGGCACCTTTCCCCAGGAGGGGGCAGCAGGTTTTTATTCCTGAGCGTTGGATAAATGATGTGCTAAAAGCAGATGGTAAAACTCCTCCTGGACATGGTTGGAAAAATTGGACTTGCTCAGAGTAGTCCCAGGGGCCTTTTCTCAGAGCGCTCCTGTACAAGGAGAAACAATTCTTTTCCTTTTGGCTGCTGCTGTGTCCTGCTGAGGGGATGCTGCACTGGAAGGATGAACTCTGCCGAGGGTGAAATGAGGGCTGCTGCTGCTGTTTGGGAGTTTGGGCTCCCACACACCTGGCAGGACTTTTCTGGCTGCACTCACAGCCTGGGCTCGAGTTTTGTTCAAAGTGATGTTTTCTGGTGTCACTTGGTTGGGGGGATCAGGGCAAGGAGCTGCTGGGGGTGAAACCTTCAAGCCAGGGTGTTGAGCACGTTGCTTTGATGCCTGAAGTTTTAGTTTTCATATTTTCCAGGTTCTTTATTTCATTAGTGTGTGACTCTGAACTCCACACAAAGTGTCACAAGTTCTCCTCCCAGCTCAGGCACACAAAACAATCCTTTTCCTTTTCCAGCCCCAGAACCAAGGGCTGCAGCTCCAGCCCCAAAAAGTGCAAACAGCAGAGAATCTGGGAGGGTGGGACTGCAGAACCTGGAGCTGGAATTGGACAATGAACCTCAGTATGGAAATAGAACAAAACTTATAAAAACTTGAAAATTTGTGTCTTGGATCTATCTTGGGTGTAGCCACGTTTGGGCTCTTGCACTGCCCAAGGTGAATTCTTGGGAGGCTTTTAATAAATCCCTGCTTTATTCCTGTAACTCTGCCCAGCCTCTGTTCAGCTTCCCCTCACAATTCATTCCCTCCCTTTATCCATAAATTGGTTTTACTGGAGCTGAACCCTTAGACCCCACTTAACTGAGTTCAGCACCACATCATGGATTTGCCCATCAATTTCCCAAGCTAAGCAGTGACAATCTTGTGTCTTCAACACACACAGGATGGAGAAAAGACCCAAAAAACCACAGAAAGCATCCACCTCCCAAAAATTACTCACTCAGCTTCCTGGGAATGAGAAAAATGAGGCTTACATCCCTAAAAACCTGTTTAAGCTTTTGTCAGACTTGCCATGATCTCAACTGCTGGGAAAACAAATCCTTTCTGAGCTCGTAGCCCTCAGTCACAATCTCAGTGATTTAATTAGAAAGGAAAAGTTTCCTCCTACAGCCAGGAGGCACCTGGAAGTATTGGACAGTTGGAAAGAAGAGCAAAACAGCTCAGGGATATTGTTAAAAACATCTGGGTATGGCAAAATCTTCATAATTAAACAAGTTGTGCTGACCAAATGCTGAATTTTAAACTAGGCCTAAACCAAAAACTCATTTCCCTGAATTTAACCTGCAGAGGCTCTTCCACAGCTGGAATCCCCACCTCCAAAAACTGCATTTACAGCACCCCTGTGTGCAAAATGAGCTTTACTCTTAGGAAAAACCAGCCCATCCTTCTGGATCCAAAGCCAGGATTTTGGGCTCACCCAGCTCGAGCTCCCCAGACTTATCAGGAGCAAACAGAAGCACCCGGAGCCTCTCACAGAGGTAAACAAAATCCAACATTCCATCCCAGAGCTTTTGTCCTTCTGCTGCACCAGGGGGGAAATGGAGTTGACAGCTCTCCTGGAGAATTCCAGAGAATTGTCCCAAGCCAAATTCCAGCAGGAGATCCCTCCCTGAGCCTCTCCCTGCTCCTCTGTCCAGCAGGGCCCTCTCCTACACAAATGGGGAATAAAGGGCAGAACTGCAGCTTGGATCTCCTAAAGGAATAAGCACTTGTTTTGATTTTGTGTTGAATTTGGGGTGAATTCAGAACACCAATTAAGCCCGGAATATGCTTATTACTCTTCCTGAATGCTCAAAAGCACAGAAGAAAATCTGCTTTTTACCTTTGGTAGCAACAGCCTGATTTCACCTGTGGTTTCTCCAAAAGCATAAAGGAAAGAGATTTTCATGGATTCAGGAAAGAGACCTTGCAAACTGCTCCATTCCTGAGTGCACCCATTTCTTGTGAACCCCAAACGCTATGAACAAATCATCATTATTTAGATTTGTGGGGAGTTTTTTTCTAGAAAGCCCTGGAAGCCTTCCAGCTCCAGAGCAGAATCCTTAAGGAGAATGGAAGCAAAAAATATTTCCCTCAAACAGAGTTTTTACAAAGATCTTTTTTTTTTTTTTTACATCATTTTCTTAAGCATCGGCACACACGTTTTTCTCACACTCATTTTACTAACTTACAGCACTTGTAGAGAATTCATTCCTATTTTCACCTTGGATGTCCCAGCAAGCTTTTTTTTTTTTTTCTTGGTTGGAATGGATCCTGCTTTCCCTACCCTAAGAAAAATACCTCAAGCTCGATTATTTTTTTTTTAATGTCATTTTTATTCAGCGCTTGACAGCGGCGCCAAACCCCAGAACGCTGCAGCATTTTACTTTTAAAGAGGTGTTTTTATCAAGCAGCCATTCTCATCCTCGTGTAATATCTCATTTTCCCAGCAGTTGATTAAAATCCATCCTGTTTCAGTGGGATACACCCAGTGACACTCCCCTGCTACAGAGATACACAGAGGAGATAAAAGAAAATAATATATCACTGGCAGTGCTCAGAACATTGGTAAAAGCCGATATTCAGCACCTACTTATCTTTTATGTATACAGATATCCGTGGTGACAAATAGCCTATTATGGTCTGTGATTGACTGGAAATTGGGAGCAGGAGCTGCAAAAGAATCCTGAATAACTCAGAGGAGCAGTTCCTGCTGATATTTCACATCATGCACTCGCAGATTGCCCGCAGGGAAAGGAAAATAGGAAAGAAAACAATTTGGTTTTAGCGTGGCTCCAGCTAAAACTGGTGATGGTTGTGGATTCTTGCAGAAATTAATCCAATGAGCAGGATTTGGGTTTGCCACTGGAGGAAATTCCAGCAACTCCAGGTATTTCTCCAGCAGGACCAGGAGGGCTTGACCATACAAGTCTCATTAGAAAAGAGGGTGAGAACTGCAGCAAACTCATTAAATAATTAAAAAGTCATAAATACATCAGAGGTTTTTGTCTCTGAGCTCAGGGACACTTGTGCCTGACACCTTCAGTCCAATTCTCACAGCTGGAAGGGAAAAATCGTTGAGCTCCTTCCTGGGTTTCCACTCTCTTGGGCAAATTCCCGTTGTTTTCCAGGGAATGCAGCCTTCTGTGGTGGCCCTGGGAATTTTGATGTTGACTTCTAAGCATCCAAATGTCACAATTCAGAGACAGCCTGAAGAGAAAGTGAAATTTCAGCACCCAAAATCCATCCTGGTGCAAATCCCAAACAGGCAAGGTTGGGATTCACTGGCAATGGGATTCACTGGGATTCAGGTTTCACTGACAATCCTGTGTGTACTGGAATATTTTACAGCAAATTTCCAGCAGCATTCTGTCCCGAATCTGTCAGAGCTGGACACCAAAATTCCCAAAATTCCCAGTTAGATCTGGTGAATTAACCAAGGATTCTGCAGCCATACAAGTTATCAAACCTTTTATAAAAGTTACTTTTGTCCTAATTACTTTCCACCTTCCCATCCACAGACTTAAACCTATAAACTCCTCTCCTCAGACAGATAAATCCATAATTATCCAACAGAGATTTCTTTGCCTTGGTTTTTTTTTTTTTTTTTGGAGCATCAGCTGTCAGGAAGGAGATGCTGCTCCCATCCTGCTGATCTCATCCAAAATCCGTGCTCCTGCTACCCAGCAGGTCATCATTCTTTTCATCCTCTTCCTTCCTTCCACCCAATCCATCACTGACTCAGGAAAGCTCCTGGAATGTTCGGGATCCATCATTTACATGGGCAAGCAATTCAGATTTAGCTCCCTAAATAATCCTTCCCCCATCAAGTCATCAATCTCTTTAGTCCTTTCATCATTTTTGTGCCTCTTCTGGGAATGCTTTCCTGCTTTTCCTAAATTTTTCCAGACTGGAGTGCTCAGCTGGGAAGGCAGTGTTTCACCTGCTCTCCCACAGGAGCTCAAGGCAGAAAAGCAAATTCCTCCTCTTTTACCAAGTATCCAAAATCAGAATTATTTTATTTGCCACATTTTTAGTTCGAATTTCAGCACCTGAAGTCTGAAAATCACCGAATGATCTTTGCAGATGTTTAGGGATTATTTTCTTCTCGATTAATTTCAATTTTTTTTTTCAGGGAGTTCAGAGTTGAAAAAAGCTGAAAACACCAAACTTCATTGAACTGTCTGCATTTTATCTAAAAAACAAACAAAAACTGGCAAAAGCAATTTGATTGCCATACAAACACCAAAAATCATGATTTGCTTTCTGATTCCTGCTGAATATTTTTGCTCAGCTCCTTGAACTTCTCATTTCACCAAAACAAATCCCCCAAGGCCTCCTCATCCAGGCTGTGACCAGATCCAAAGCAGTTTTCTGATGGACACAAACTGACTCAGGCTCATCTGAAGCTTTAAAAACCATTTTTGGAGGGAAGCTCTGGATCTCCCATCTGTCCTTTTGATGCTCCTGAATATTTTTCTTTCCAGGCCTGGGGTTTTCCATGGGAACACTGAATTTCGAGGTGAAAAGTCACCTTTAAAAGGCTCACAAGGAAGGTGAGGAGCAGCTTTTCAAGCTGAATAAACACCCACAACCTCTAGAAACCCAACTTTTGCCATCATCGAGTGAAGCTCCTGAAACAACACTTTGAACTCTGCGCTCGTTTCGAGCTGTTAAAAATCACCTCGTCCCTTCCACTCAATAATTTTCTGATTTATTACAGAAAGGTGAGAGGTCCTCCCTCCCCTCGCCAATTACCTGAGCCCCTGGGTGCTCTCTGATGTGTCTTTGCATGAATAACTTTGTTTTCAGACTTCCTCGTCCTTCTCTAACTTGAATTATTTGTCAAACAAGAGCAATTTTCCCCTCGCAGAAGGCAGCTAATTAGCGTGGCAGGCTGTCACTTTGTCACACCGTGGTGACAAACAATGCAGGAGATTAAAGAGTTGCTAATTGGCTGATAGTTTTAGTAGCAATTTCAGCCTGTTAATGCGGCAAGAAAACGTCGAAAAGTTGTTTTGATCAGGCTAAGGGAAAAAATTCGACAAAATCAGCTTTTTCGAGAGGAAAGAGTGTTGTCCCACAGGAGAAATCCCAAAGAAGGAAGGCATTCCAATAAGGGGTTAAGGGAAATTATTGCTCTGTGTGTTGTAGGAATGTTCTGCCAGGAGAAAGTTTATTATCAATTATTCTTGGATTTAGGGCTTTTATTAAAGACCTGCATTTCCAGATCACAGAGTGATCAGTGCTTTCTAAACAGGCATTGAACAATGAAGATTAGAGGGATTTGGGATTTTTTTTAGGGTGGGTTTTTTGCGTGTTAAAAGGGTCATGGAATCACAGAATTATTTGGGTTGGAAGGGACATTAAAAATCATTTTAATTATTTTTAATAACTTCCACTGTCCCAGGCTGCTCCAATCCCAATGTCCAACCAACCTTGGGTACTTCCAGGGATCCAGGAGCAGCCACAGCTGCTCTGGGAATTCCATCCCAGCCCTTCCCCACTCTCACAGAGAAGAATTTCTTCCATGTTTAACCTAAATTTCCTTTCTGTCAGTCTGTCATTCCCCCTTGTCCTGTCTCTCCAGTTCCTCTCCAGAGTTTCCTTCAGAACTGAGGAATTCTGAACTACTCTAACAAAAAATTGTCCAGATTGCCCCAAAATAATTCTAAACTTCTCCACAGCCTGAAGATGAGACAGGATAAAATGGCCTTTCAGTTACCACCAATTAAGCAGCAAAAGACAAGATAATCAAGGTAATTAACAACATTTAGACAAAGGCAGGGTTATAAAAACCAACAGCATTAATTTTGTGGCTCATGGTAAATGTGGGACTTTGCAATGGGTGGGAGCAGTGAGGTCTGTGCTCAGTGTTCATCCTCACACCTGCCAAACCCCTGAGGAAAATCAAACTTTAACAGCTGAAAACACATCAGAGAATTGTTCTGAAAAACCCCAGAGAGCTCCCTTCTTCTGGGGAGAAAAACCAGAGAGACAGAAACATTTGGAAATATTAATGTGCATTTAGAAATATAAACAATACTCACAGTTTGGGGAATATTGGATGAGCTTCAATCCTGTTTTTTACTTCCAAGGCCTTGCTAAATCTTCATATTTCTTAAGAACTCCTGGAATTAAAGCTGGTAAATACCCACACTTGGGAAAATTTTGTCTCCTACCCTGCCCTGATCAGTTCAAATGAGTCAGAGCTGCTCTTTCACTTCAGCTGCTTCCACCTGGAATTTTCTGGCTCCTGCAAGGAAAACAAAGAAAGGAAATAAATCATAAAAGGAAAGAAAAGCACCCCCAAGTACAGATGCTGAGGCAGCCTGCCCAGAATGCAAAAATTCAGAATTTTTTAGATATCCAAAAAGGCTCAAGTTGGGATCTGCCATCCCCTGGGAAATACTTTTAATTAGGAAAACATCCTGGCAAAAATAAGCATGGAATTGGGCAAGTGTGGACGACAAACTTAATGGAAAATCCCAAAAATCCCCAGTTATTGCTGGGGAAGGGACGTGGGAGCTCATTTTTATCAACAGAACCATTGAAAGGCAAATAAAGACCCACAGGAAATAATGGAAGTTTCTTTCCTGCCTTTCTGCTCCAAGTTCTCCCCTTCAGGAGCTGAGCACTCCACAATAAAAGAAGAGGGAGGTTGGAAATGGGGCAGATCCAGAGTCCCACCTGCCTGGCTCATTCCCTGGAAAATTCCCAATTATCCATTCCCCGGATAATCAGCAGGGACAGGACACTTTGGCCAGAGAAATGAAGAAATTAATGAAGTTTCTGCTGGCAAAGTGTTGCTTTTTGGCACCTTCAGCTCAAGATCAGGCCACTGCTGTTTTTTTTTCCCCCCCTTCAAAAGCCCAGAACCTTCTCCTGAAGTGATCCAGGAAAAAAAAAAATCAAAATTTTATGTGTTTGGGGGGATTTAAATGTTCCCACTCTGTAATTTTCCTCTATTTCCCTGATTAAGCTCAACACAACCACTGACACATCATCATCACTCATTAAAGGAGGAAAAGAATCCCCCAAAAGAATCATTAAAGGAGGAAAAGAATCCCATAAAAGAATCACAAAACAAACTCCAGCTCTTAGCAAAGCTCCCAATTTCTTTCCAGCTCCTTCCCAATTTAAGGCACTAATTGAAACCACTCTGCTCCTTGCATCAACAAATGAAGGGTAATTATGTTGTTCCCTCAACCTTGTGTTCACAGATTGCATTGATCTTCATTATATTAATAAGCCAAATGATTCTTTCCTTTCTGCTGGCTATGGAAGCAGGGAATTAACCAGGAATGGGTAAACTGGGATGCTGGGCTTTGAATAAATCCCTTTTTTCCCCCTCTTGCTTGTTTACCATTAATGGTTCTACTTCATCTGCTGCTTAATGCCATTAGTGCCTAAATGGGGTGATATTAATTCAGGATAATTACAGAATCCGTAAGGCAAAAACACAGGAATGCTGCAGAATTCTGGCCAAATTCCAGAGGATAAATAATTCCTGCAGGATGTGGGGTGCAGATTCAACTGCTTGGTTCACACCTGTCAGGGAAGGAAATAAATGGAAATGCAATAAAAACTCATAATTCCTGGTTGAGTGAAGTATCTGGGAATTCTCAAATTCTCTATTTCCTGTTAAATCCCCCTGAGTACTTGAGCTCACCCCATTCCTAATCTGGAAACAGGAGAATATTTCAGGAAGAACTCAGTGCCCTCCCAACCTGGAATTCATCATTTTTTACCCTCCTCCATTTCCCAAAAATGAGAGAGAGAGAGCAGAGAGCTCAAAAATATAACTGTGAAGTAGCAGAGGGGAAAAAAAATAAATTTAAACTTTGCTCCATCCTCATGAAGCTATTTTAGATGTGCATGTGCAAGAAAATCTGGACCAAATTGGCTTTTCACTTGTGCTAGGAATTGATTTTGTTTTAAAAATGTAAATGTATAAAATCCTCCTTCTTTTAAGCGAATTTTAAAAGTTACCTGTGAGCCTGCAATGTTTTAGAAACATAAGTACTGATAAAGGAGGGATTAATCCAACAGGAGATGAATCTTATATGAGCAAAAATCTTGCTTTATGCATAATTTTATTTCTTTTGTGTTCAGATCTCATTTTTAGGGTGGTTGAATAAACAAGGAAAAAGAAAAGTGGAGAAAAAGAACTGGTGGTTAAATAACCAGAAAAAAGTGGGGGAAAAGAACTTACAGAGAACAAAGCAGTTTTTTAAGTATTCTACCCATGATAATCAAATGTAATCTGCTGGAAATTTAACCTCTTATTAATAGGAAGGAGAAATATGAGAAGAGTCAAAGAGAGCTGCTAATGAGGTTCATTTAGCACAGATTTTAATTACACCAACCCAGCCATTCCAAGCTGTTCTGCTGAGATCTGAGCAGAGTTCATCTCCCAATGCACAACCCTAAAGGGTAAAAAATGAGAAATAAAACAACGTTCCATCTTCTCAAATGACAAACAAGACAACTTCAAGACATATTAAACATTAAATAATGAATCCTGCAGGATATGAAATCCTTCAAGTCCCATTTGAGGTCTTCAGGGCCGGGCCAACCCATGGGAACGTCCCTCAGGGAGGAAAGTTTGATCAATCCATGAGAACATCAATTCTCAGCCATTAATTCTTTCTCTGGGCCATTTTTTCCCACTGCAATAATGAAGTTTGATAGGTTTTTATTTTTCAAATTTTTGTTTCAAATATTTCTAAGTAGCTTTACAAGAATTAATCACAGCTTGGCTTTCAGAAGCAGCAAATGAGATTCCTTTCATTTTCCCAGGCACCTCCCTCTGAGGGATGGACACAGCCAAACCCATCCTTCTGAATCTGTTTCCATATTTATTTTTTAAGGGAAATAATATTGCCTTAATTATTTTCATCACCCCCTCAGGCCGTTTCCACCTTTGGGGAGCTGCTCAGGAAAAGTGGGAGCAGGACATTTTGCACACTGAGAACGTGCCACCTTTTCCAGCTGAAACATCAAGTTGAATTTACCACCAGCAACTCTTATAAACGAAATAATTTCGTATCAGGAATAAAACGTTGCAGCAGAACAAAATAAAACTGGAGTTTGACCCAGTTTCACATTCCCTCGGTGAAGTTTAGAGGGTAAAAAACAAAGTAACTTCTTTTAAGCCGAAGAAATAATGCAGAAAGTTAACGAGAAACATTTAAATTAGAGTGGAATTAAATGGAAGATTTGGAACTATGCAAAAAAGCAGCTCAGCTCTTTAGGGTGATGCTGAAACATTGTCCCTCCAGGTGCTCTTAAAGGAATAAAGGCAGTAATGGAGCCATGAATCACCCACTAAAACATCCCAGCTGCAGAGGATGGAAAAGCAGCCAAATTCCAAAACCTCAGTCATGCACTGGCTTTGTATTTATTAAATCTTTATGGTTTATTGTTTCTTAAATTTAGGGGTGGGAAACATTTTGTCAAGAAATCACTTTAAATCTTTTGTCTTTTTTGCCCCCCAAAAGGCAAAATCCTGGGATCCAGCTGCCAAAATGGAAAGGAAAGGAAAGGAAAGGAAAGGAAA
>JANRGV010000002.1:23043330-23058208 GCA_024734035.1 Alethe castanea
ACCACACTTTTCTCTACCCTTTCTCAGTGCTATTTTTGCTGGGAAAAAGGAGACACCAGCACACAATAATAATAATAATAATAATAATTATTATTATTAATAATAATAATAATAATCCAGCTATAATTCCAAAGGTAAGGAATTGTCCATATATAAACTATGGAAAGGCAGGAGAAGTTCTGTGATGATGCAGGATTTTGGAGCTCTACTTCCAAACTACAGAGAACCATTTAAAATATCCCCTCAAATGCATGGCCATGGGAAATGTTTTTTGCCAACTCACCAGGACTTGTCCTGCAGGATCCATGGTTCAGGATCCAGGTTTGCACAGATCATTTTGGGTGGGATGAGGGCAAAAAGTGGCTGGAGGCTGACACAACCTCACCTCCCCACAGCTTTCTCGTGTGGAAGTGCTCTTGTATCAAATTAATTGCCAGAACAATTAAGCAGAGCCCAGGGTGCTCGTTCTTGGGGTGGAATGGATATTTAGGCTCTGCTATTAATGAGCTCTTGGAAAATTTCCCACAAGATTTCTTCAGGCAGGGATGCAAGATCTGCTCCCTCCCAAGAACACAATAGCTGCAGCTGTGTTAACATGCTCAGGCACATTAATGACTCTCCACTATCCAACAAGTTCAAAAATGGAGCAAACTGTGCCAAAATCACTTGGATTTCAGAGGAATATATTGGGAATATAGGGACAGAATCCCAGCTCTGTGCTGGCTGATGGCACCATCTCTGAACCTCCCTGATTTCGATCATAAACTCTTTTTTTTTGTTTTGTTTTGGATTGGTTTGGTTTGGTTTTTTTGGGGTTTTTTGTGGGGATTTTTTGTTTTTTTTTGTTTTGTTTTTTGGGTTTTTTTTTAGAGGGAGCCCATCATGATGGTCCCACAACCATTTGGTTTCACAACCAAATCCCACATCTTCAATCCTGCTCAGTGCAGAATCCCTGCCCTGCCCTGACAACAGTCACGAAAAACAATGAAGATGCTGGAAAAAAACAAAGGATTACCCAAAAAAAGCAGCAGAGAGGCCACCATGGGGGATGCCATGAGCTGCACAGATGAGTTTGGGAATTTTATTCTCTCCAAGGAAGGGGATGAGATGCAGAGGGGGATAATGAGCTCAGACAGCACCCAGAATATTTAATGTTATCCCTGGGAAAGCACAAAAATTCCAGCAGGACCAAAAGCCCTTTCCAACATCCCCCATTATCACAGAATCACTAAGGCTGGAAAAGTCTCCAAGATCATCAAGTGCAACCATTCCCAGCACTGCCAAGGTCACCCCCAAACCACATCCCAAGTGCCACATCTGCACATTTAATTCTTCTAAGGACAGAGATTCCATCACTCCCCTGGACAGCCCCTTCCAAGGTTTTATTATTATTTATTTATTGTCTCAGAAATTCTGGGTCACATCCCACAAGACTGATCCTGAATCATAGCAGAGCTCCATCAGTTTTAAACAGGGACATAAAACCCCAAGAATTTTTGGCTCGCACTCCCACAACTTGAATTTCACCAGAATTATCCCAACACAAAAAAAAAAAAAAAAATCCCATCAAGGAACGAAGCAGGTTGGTAATGACCAACCATAAAACTCCACGTGGGAAGTGGGATGCCTCATCAACACCAGGTTCACAACCCAATCAATCAAAACAAACCCCAAACCATTTTATTTATGGTCCAGGAGAACAAACCCCATTGACAGATGGTCATGCCAAGCACCAGGATTTATCTCCATCTATAATGAAAAATATATGAACCTTCTGCTGCCCAGCAGAGGAGAGAGGCTCAAACACCTGCTCCAAATTAGGAGGAGGCTGCAAAAAATTCCTGGAAATTGGAAAGGCCCTGAGTTTTAAGGGAGGGAGAGGAGCCATTGGCAGCTGAATAAACTGAGCAGGCTCAGGGCCAGTGAAAGAGAATTCTGTGCTGAGCACTGGCATGGAGCTGAAAAGGAAACAGAGTGGGCACAAAGCTGAAGCCCAGCCCTGCAGAAATGCTGTCAGGCTGTGCATTACAGACATCAATTAGCCCTGCAAATTGCGTTTGCCAGGGAACTTCCAGCGTTTTCCATCCAGGCTCTGCGTTCTTCACAGCAAGATGGATCATTGGCATGGCCAAACGAGGAGGAACATTGGGAAGATTTGGCTGAAAAAGCTCATCCAGGATGTAGCAAAGGCTCCCTGAATTTGATTTTAGCCTCACGGCTGTGCTGTTGCAATTCCATCATCCTTCCAAAACTGTTCCAGGGATGGATCCAAGTTCATGTCAGCAGCCAATAAAGTTGTCAGTGCCTTTTGCTGATTTCTCCCAGAATAAAAACATCTGGAGCTGCTCAGAGCTCTCCTAACAAAGTGCTGACAAACACTGCGTGGCTCCACGTCCAAGAGTTTTCCAAGAAAAATATATTCCAGTGGCAATGACATAAAATAGACCCACACTGCCACCAGGCCTCTCTCCCCCTTGCATAATCCAGATTGTTGGATCAATGTCACAGGAACGGGGAAATCCAGGCAATTCCGTGGGTTTGTACACTTTCCTCATTGCCCAAAGGGGAAAAATTAAATATTCATTTATTTAAATTAATAAAAGAGAGCTGTGGTTGAAGGCCCAGCCCAAACTCTCAGAGAAAAGGGTGAGAGAAGTTCTGGGTGTGTTAAAAACAAGGATGGGGATGAGCATTATATTAAATTCACCAGCCTGGCTTTTGCAGTCATGTAAAAGTCCTTGGCTTTCTATTTTATGAACAAAAGTTCATCTTAAAAACCTCCTTTTCCAGCAGGAACATCAATATTTTATATTCTCTCTTTTGCTGGAAAGATCCCAGGCTGATTTTGAGGTTTTTTGCACAAAAGTAGCCAGCCTGTATTATGTAATCCAAAATCCCACCTTTGTCTCCAGGGGAACATCCCAGCTTAATCCAGAGCTCCAGAAAGAGTCTGAGAATTAAAACTCCAGCAAAACCCACTGTGGGCAAAGCACTAAAATGAAGAAAACTCTCCCAATTGTTTTAAAAAGAATAGCTTGTTTTGTCCAAAGAGCATTCCCAGAAGGACTGGGGGGAAGCTATTATTTTATATTTATTGTATTATTGTATTATTGTATTATTGTATTATTGTATTATTTTTATTTTTATTTTTTTATTTTATTATTTTATGTCCATGGCATATTTGGCACTCAGGGAGCCAATGGATGTTCAGGAGTGTCCTGGGTTGTCACCACAGATCCATTTGAATAAAAAGCCATAAAAAGCAGCTCAGCCCAGCAATCCATCTCTGCCAGCAGCACTTTTAATTCCACCTCCCTTTCATCCCTTTATCATCCCTTTGGAGACTGACCCATTTCCTGGGAATAATGTCAGCTTCCTAATTTATTTCTTTTTATTATGGTTTTTTTTTTTCTAGGCAGCAGAGCCTAAAAACCTCATGGAAGCTGGTGAGCACCTGAAATGTTCCTTCATATTTTGCATTTCCATGAATTTCCCAGGAAATCTGAGCAGAGCTCACACACAACCAGGGAGACAAAAGCCACCCCAGGGAGCTGCTGGGATAAATCCAGCATTCTTGAACTTTTCATGGAACTTTTAATGAACTTTTTTCCCAGTGTTTCTGGCTCACCCAGGCACTGAGCGGTGATTCCCACCACGGGATTTTCATGAAGAATTCTCTGCTGACATCACTGGGAAATTCTGAGCATGGGGCTTTTCATTCTAATTTTGCACCCCTAATTCTGCAATTTCATCGAATTCAATTTGTACTATAAAATATACTAACACAAAATATAACAACAGAAATATCACAAAAATACAGATTTAATCACCAGAGATGTTGCTCAGTAACATTGACCAGCACTTTTGAGTTCTTCCTTTTTCCTTTTTTATTTCCCTTCCTTTTTTAATAATCCGATAGCCTAAACTAAATCATCCAACAAAATTACCCCTTTTTATCGAATTTCTAATGAATACCTTCTTTTATCTAATTTATAATGAATAAAATTAGAATTGTGAATTAGAATTTGTATTTAGGCTCAAGAAGGCAGTTGAGTCCCTCAAAGGTCAAAAAATTAAGTTTTTTCTAAAACAGGATGGTTTGGACACCAAGCTAGTGCCAAAATAATTCTGTTCCTCTGCTTTTCATTAACCACAAATTTTGGTGTTTCTTGCACCCCCCACACCCTCAAGGAGCCCAAGAAAGGCCTTGAGATAAAATTCCTGCAAAAAGGAGAAAGGAAAAATCCAAAGAGGGAATTTTAGAATTATTTGGAAAAATCCAAATAGGGAACAAATCCATAGGGAGCAGTACAAGAAAAATGGGCTTAAAGAGAAGCAGAGAAGATTTAACCAAGAAATGGGATTTTTTTTTTCCCTATATCTGAATAGAGCTGATCATAGGAACAGATCATTCCAGGATCCACTGAGAGAGGTTTTAGGGCAGGTTAAACAAGCACCAGGAAATCCCTCAGTTGTTGGGAAGAGGGGAAAAAAAAATCACTTTGAGATATTCCAGGTACTAAACTCCTCAACTTCCTAAAATCATTTGCATCTTGTCACTATTTTGGCCAAAAATTAAAGAGGCCAAGTGACCCCACTGCTGTAGAGAACAAAAAATGGGATTATAAATTCAGGAATTTTGGGATTCCAGGCCTCCCATCCTTTGCAGCAGCCCCATTGGATTTATTCCCATTCACACACAAAATATCTCCCTCAGCAGCACAAAAACTTCCCTTTAATTCCCAAGAAATTCAGAAATTTCCCTCCTGGCCTTGCCAGTGCTTTCTCCTTCATCCCCAAGTGAACGCTACACGATATTTTTTACATTATATTTTTATCCACGTTTAATCTCTCCTTCTTTTTAAGTTTTATTTAATAGCAAACAGCTTGTCTCCTTAACAGCAAAGAGCAAAGTGACAGAAAACAAATTAGTTTCCAAATTTAAAAACTGTCCCGTTGCCAGGGCAACCAAAGCTCTACAATTGCATAAAGCAAATAATACCTAATTCAGAGCCCAAACTCCTTCTGGAAAGGGCTGGGCTTGGAATGGAATTACACTAAAATAATCAACTAATCATTTTAAAGCAAAACCAGGTTGGGAGTGGTGTTGTTGTTTTGGTTTTTTTTTTTTTTTGGGAAAGCCAAGATTTGTGGGTTTTGCTCAAGAAATGGATCCTGAGCAGGGAAATCTGGGTTTGCCTCGTTATTAAAGGGTTGCACTCCTGGCACTGCCTCAGCAGCTCAAAAATTCATTTTCTGGGGCAAAAAAAACAATTTTTGGAGGCTCTTCAACACAGCATGGGCAGGAAAGTGGATGTTCCCTCTCAATTTGGTGGGATCCCAACAATTTAAAGATTTTTCCAAAGCTTCCCAGGGAAAGTGTGGATCTGCCACTCTGGGGCCATTCCAAACTCACCTGCTCCAGGTCACCCTGCTTGGGAAAGGGGATTGAAATAGATAATTTCCAGAGTTCCTTTCCAACCCCAAATATTCCAGGATTCTGGGAATCCCAATCTGGGAATTGAGACATGAGCATGGACAAGACAGAAAATTCAGATTTTAGCTGCAGAAGGGGTGGGGCTGGCAGCAGATTCCTCATTGGATTTGTGCCTGGTGGTTTGGATTTGGGATTTGGGCTCTCCAGATGTGCCCAAAAAACAACCTGGGATTGCTTCAGAACGTGTCAATCCTGCAGACCAGAAACTCTCTGCTGGTTGCCCCTTTTTTTTTTTTTTTTGGAACTAAAACCACAAAATCTCCTCCTTAAACCAACACTGCCCTTAAGATGAACCTTCCCTGTCCACTTCCCCTCCTTGTGTGCCCTAAAAGTGAGAAATTTACACCAAATCATTGATTTTTTAAAAGTTTAAAATAAATCTTTTATGTTGTTCACGTGCTTTGTACGAGTTTTTTAGGTACCATGATTGGTGGTTGTTTAGAACTTCACTGTCCACTTTTAATTTGGGTTTTTAAATTTCAGTATTTTGTTTTTTAGCTTTCTTTTTTTCGACTTAGTACAATTTATGTTTTAATGGTTTTGAAGGGTTTTAACAAGTTGTAGAAAAATACTTTTAAATGGTTTATTTTTATTTTATTTTGTGTGCTTGTTATAAATATTGGTTTCAACTAAGAAATATACAGAAAAACAGTTAAGCGTGTGAAGAAACAGCAAAATATGGAGAAAAGGGTTAGGAAAGAAAATAGGAGTTGAAAAAGGAAAATTTTATTTTATTCTATTTTTATTTATTTATTTATTTATGGTATTGAGCACACAACCTCCAAAACTCTTGGAATTCAGCACAGCTCTGGTGCTGCCCCAGAGGAATTTCAAATTTCTCAGGGCTGTGACACCCCAGGGCTGCAGGCAAGTCCTGCCCTGCAAATCAACACTAGAAAGTTTAATTAATTCATTTATTACAGCCAGGATTAAGGTCAGGTTGTTTGGGTTCTTTTAAAATCCCTACTCATTGTAGGGGGGCAGAGCAAGATGATCTTTAAAGGTCCTCTCCAAACCAAACCACTCTGTAATTAATAAAGAATTTCTTTCATTCCTGCTCCTCATCAGCTCAAATACACACAGAAAAAAATAAATATACACCAATATCCAAAAGCTGGAAGTATTGAAACCATATATCCACTGCCTGCCATATTTATTCACACACTTCAAGCCTGACAAACAGAATTATGAGGTTATTTTATTGCCTCATGAAAAATATATTTTAAAATCTATCTTGGTTACAACTTGCACTGACACAGTGTAGAAAGCTCCAGCATACTTTAAATAATTTAAAGCCCTGGTCTTATGGAGCATTAGGTTGGATCAGGAAACACAAATTTAAAAAAAAAAAAAAAAAAAAATCAGAGTGATGCTTTTAATCACTTCCAGGGAGGTGGGAAGGGAAGATTTCCATAATTAACCCGTAGGAAAGAGATAAAAAGTTAAAAACTTCTTTTTTTTAAGAGAAATTTCAAAATTTTGAGTGAATTCATGCCCAATGACAAAGTCAAAGAAGAAAAGGACACATAGGAGATATTAAGAGGATCATGAAGTATTTTTTTTTAAAGCATTTCAGCTCTTTTAGAAGCCAGTACTCCATTAAAAAAAATTAAAATAAATAATCTACTGCTGACAAGAAAATGAATTTGCCTTGCAGAACTGTCTGGGTACAGAAAACATCATCTCAACTCAAGTTTAAATAAAATTTAGCTGCAAAAGTTGATTCTTTTCCACCCCAGGGATTTGCACAGGAAAACCTGGGTGGAAATGCTCCCCACAAAAGGGGACAGAGGAGCAGGTGGAAATTTTTAGGAACAAAACACACTGGAAACATCAAAAACCTGACTGAAACAACACAAAAAACTGCTGACTGGGCAGAGAAGCACCTCAAGCCATTGTTAGGTCTGATTTTGATGCCATTTTTCAAAAATCCATCCTCAGGGTGAATGGACTGACCCTTGAATTAAAATATCTCGAAATCCCTGAAAGAACTCCCAAACCCCGAAAGATGAGAAATTCATTTTGAAGGTTTTCCATCAAAACCTGGCTCGTGTTCCTCGCCCCAGTGGCCACAAAAGTTTCCTGGCACAAATCCAGGGAGGGGCTGGGAGAATTCCTGATATTTTTGCCTCTGAGGACACAAAATTCAGGCTGATTTGGCTTCGAGCTGCTGGAAATTGGAAGAGCAGAGGCTGAGTCTTGCTCTTTTCTGCTCCAAACCTTTCCTTAGCTGAGCATGCAGAATCTGAGGATGGAAACACATTGATTTAGAATTCCAGAGAATTTAATTCAAAAAAAAAATATTTTTCTGTGACAGGCACCTCTCCACCTGCTGGTTTTTGGTTTTTTTTTTTGTTTTGTTTTGTTTTTTGTTTTTGTTTTCCTTGTTGCTTCTGTGGTTTTGATTTTGGGGTTTTCTTGGGTTTGTTTTGTTTTGTTTTGTTTTTGTTTTGTTTGGGTTTTTTTTTTTTGCAACATCAGCTTCCTTTGAAGGCCAATGTAAATATCCTAAATATGTTCTCAGGTATTGTCCTATTTCTGCAACCTATTTTTGGCATTAAACCATTCTAAACAGGCTGATTCACCTCAGCTTATTAAGCAGAACAAGCTGGAAACAAGGAATAAAAATGGTTTTTAACATCTGATTTAATTTTTATTACTAATTCTTTTATCAATGTAATAAGTGTTTATGACTGAATTCTGAAAATAATCATTCAGTATTTAGTATTTATTCAGATCTGTGCAAATGCACATAAATTTTCAGATAATGTGATGCTTAAGATGGGATTTTTGATTTATTTCCTCAAGTCTGAGTGTCTCCTAATGCAAAGTACCAGGACTAGTCAAGATTGTCCTTTTTAGATCATTTTTCCCCAAATTAAAACCTTTCCTACAGTGGCATTCCAGTCTCACCTGGGGTTTTGCAGCAGCCTAAGCAGTTGCCCTTAACTTTAGCAATTTTTTCCCTGATATATCATTCTTTATATTCTGTTTAATATCTTAATTAATGATCCAGACAAGGGAATTTTGGGCACAAACACCCAAAACGTGCCTGTACTGCTGCCCCAAATCCTCCTGCACAACCAGGAGCAGAAAAAACCACTTTTTTTCCCAATACCAGGGGGAAAAAATTTTTAAAAATTTATTCCCAAGGAATTCCACTATCAAATCTTTTCTTCAGATAGCAAAAAAAAAAAAAAAGAAAAATTAAAATGCTGCTTAATGGAGGATTTCCTCAAAATCCAGAAAAATCACCACACCCATCCTCATTTTGCCTCCTGATGTTTCAGCAGCTCCTGGGTGGAAAACCAGCCAAAGAAAGAGCCCAGAAGTTCCAGCTCCTTTCCAGGGATTTTCCTGAGGAAATCCAACAATTTAGAGGGAGAGCATCCAAATCTCTCATCAGGTGTTGAGATGAAGTGAAAGGAGTTCAGTGGAGCAGCTGGTTCTGAAGAATAATCAATAATTATTTAATAAATCAATAATAATAAGGATTAATAATTGATCCCAAGCCCTCAGCCATGGAGCAGCATCCCCTGAGAGTTGGTGCCCAATTAAAAATTAATTTCCTCCCCAAAAACTGCACCCAACCAAACAAAACCTCTCTAAACTCTTTTTTTTTTTTTCTGCTCTTTTCTTTGGCCTGCTTGGAACTCCCAAAGATTTCTATGAAAATTTAACCAGACACAGAAATTTAGGCACATGAACAAGGAATGAAGTAGGGAAAAATCAGAGATGCCGAAATTAAACTCCTGAGTGCTCTTGACTCTTTTTTTTTTTTTTTTCCCAGCTGCCTCCACATTAATTGAAATCCTTGTTTTCAAGCCAGGGAGAAGAAAGGTGGAAGAGAAAGCTTTGATCTCCAAAAACATTGAAGGGAACACGTTACAGTGTCAGGGAAAAGAAAGGAAAAGGGGAAGGAGACCTGGGAGAAATCAAGCATAAAACAGCATTAAAAAGGAATTAAATGCCAGAGAAAGCTGGCAGAGGGAAACCTCAAGAAGAACTTTGTGCAACTCCTTTTCATCTTGGGAAAATGCAACACCTGTGAGAGAAAATCTGAGGCATCAAAACAGCCACTGAGACAAAAATAAATTAATTCTTATGTTGGGGGAAAAAAAAAAAAAATTAAAGGGGCAAGATGTGCCAGAGCTTATCCACTGAGAGTTTTCCTGTGGAAAATGTGCATTTTCAGCAATTAAGTTATTCCAGACTTGGCCAACTCCAGCTCCTGCTTTTAATAAAATACAACCCCCTGTCTGTATTCACTTGGACATTTTGAAAAGTTAAAGAACAAACAGATAAATAAAAACATCTCTGACCCTCTGGACAAGAAATCTTTCCAGAAATAGAATTTTTCTGCCCACTAATTCTAATTGCTGCTTCTTAATGCGATGGCATCAGCTCTTATTTATAGCCCTGCTTTCGTCAGGCAGAATTAGGTTTTATTCACCCATGAAAACCCAGTGTTTTCTGAAAATAGATTCATTTAAGCACCTAAATGGAAATCACTCCTGAAGCATCCACGAGATGCAAAGCCAAGCTCTGCTGCTCTTTCAAGCCCCAGGAGCTGGGGAAGTGATACTGCAGCAAAAGCTGGAATGGCATGAAAATGAGTTTGGGGAAAATAAAGATTCAAAGGGTCCCAAAAGGAGAGGTTTGGAAATTTTCATGGCAGCACTGGGTTGGGGGGAGGTGCAAAGAAGGGGATTTTGGGATAAAGGACAGAAAAATGGGACAAACCATTGTTTGGGCAGGTGAGGAGAGATCAGATCCAGGCCAAATTCTGGCAGCAGAAAAATGTATTTATGGCTCTTGGGTTTATGATTTAATTTCTGTAAAAGCACCAGTGCAGCTGGGAAAGGGAGGGGCTCTTTTGGCTGGGTGGGAAGAAGATTACTTAAAAACTCCAAAATAGTTCACACAACATCTTTGTGATTTACACAGGAAGTCTGTGCCTCAGTTCATTCCAAAAATATCCCCAAAGTCTCCATTAATATTAAATAAAACAGGCTCTGCTGTTCCAATTTCTCAGCTTCTCTGGGCAACCTGAGCCAGGCCCTCGCCAGCCAATTTATATAAAGCATTTATAGGTATCACAACCAGGTGTTCTGGGTTTAATTAAAACATTTTATAATTTAAAAAATCCATCTTTTTGTTTATTTATTTATTTATTTATTTTTTATTCCTCATCAGGCAAGTTCTCCAGCAAGAACCCCTGACAAACTACAGCTGAGACAAAGAAAGGTTATTTAAGTGCTCATTTTTTTCCACCTGAAGCAGCACAAATAAATCTCAACTTCAGAGCTTCTCACAGAGCTCATCTCTTCAGTGCCAACATTTTAAAAAAGAGAAAACCAATAATTTCCCCAGGAAGTTTTGATGAAGCATCAAACAGCACCACAGGATTTTCATGGATGAGGTGTTCCCAACTCCCACCTCCTAGAATATTCTCAACAGAGCCAGAAAAGCTTTGAGTTCAGCAGAATTTTCACTCTATTCTGACCATAAAAATAAAAAATTTTAAAGGGAATCCTCTTTTATCTGCTGGGATGAAGGCAGCAATAACTGGGACCAGCACCAGACTCTCCAGTCCAAGACATTCAATCCCTGCCCCCAGACCCCTCAGACCACGGCTCAAAAGCAGTTTTTATTTCATATTTTTAATAATTTTTGCTGTAAATGATCCATTATCTGCCAAAAAAGCATCAATCTGAACAGAATATTGGGAAATGTTGCTGAAATTAAAGCCACATCCCTGAGTTCAGATGCTTGGGGAAGCAATTGACACCCAGAAAAAACAATAAAAATCCCTTGTTCCCATAGTGTGGAAATCAATGTGTACATGGCAAGAACTGAGGGGGGAACAGGAAAAGGGGAGAGATTGGGGTGAAGGGGTAAAAAATGGCAAAATCGCCCCAGTTTAAAATGATTTCTCTTTGAGGTTGGGCATCAAGCACAGAGGGGGCACAAGCACTGAAGGTCCTCATTTCCCAGATTCCCGTTGTTTTGTCTTCCCCTATGAAATGTTGACTTGTTTCATATTTAGGCTGCAAAGAAAGGATATTTTATGAGGGTGTTCTGTGGGTTTTGCCTCCAAAGGCCAAAAGGCCAAAGCCCAGCCCCCTCCTGACCTCAGAGGTGACCCCCAGGTCCTGCTCCCTGTAATTCATCAGCTGCAGAGCCAAGACCTTTCCAAACCCTTGTGCTGTAAAAATGCATCATCAAAACTTAGGAATAAGTCCAATTTCTTCTAAAATTAGGCTGGCTTTAGCAGGAAGAAGTATTTATATGAATAATCTGAATAAAAGGCTCCTGCCCTGGTTTTAAGGTCGGGATCAAAGCAGTCACATCATTCCAGGTCACAGCCTGGCTGTCACTGTCACCTTCTGCTCGGCCACAAAAGGCAAGTTACTCCCAAAAAACAGAGCAATTAGGAGGATATTAATAACCCAGCCGTGTCTTCTTGGCCACAAGTAAATTACAGCAGAAAAGGAAATTAAAATATGCAGTGGTTGTTGAATCTGAGGTGTCTGCAAGCTGGGAAAATAGGACACAGAAAACTGCACAACAGAAGGGCACCTGAAATCCCTTGGCAGAACTTCCTGAGCCTGTCCTTGAGCTACATCAGCACTAAAAAATGTGGGAATCTGGGAAAATTTCACCATGGAAAGGGATGGCACAGCTGTGCAGGGCAGGCAAAATGAGAAGAATTTATGACAGCATTAAAAAAAAAAAACCCCACCCTTCCTATAAAACGTGATTAGATTTATTGATTATCTAATAAAAACCTAGGGCTGGGCTTTAATAAGCTACAAACTGAGAAGCATTTTAAGTTCCTCTCTTTCTGAAATCTTTGTAATCCTGCTCAAACCAGTGGGATTGAAAGGCAAAAATCAAGTCAGACCTTCAAGGTTCCTGGATTTTCCAGTAATTCATGGATTATTGGGTGAACCCACAGCACTGGCTTTGGGTGATGCCCCAAGGAGAGCTCAGGGGTAAATTATGGACTGAAAAAATCATGGACTGAAACAATTCACCAGATTTTTCACAAGGTGGTACAAGACAGCAAGAAATAAAAAATTGTACAAAGACTGTGATAGCAGGGAATTCATCTGCACGTTGGAACCCTGTCTCTCGTTTCACTAAATGAGTTTTGAGGCACTAAATGCCAATTATGGGGTTTCCAGCAGGAACAAAACCTGGGACAATAAGGAATTGGAGTACAGGGCATAGGAATATCCCAAGGAAAATAGAGTATCTGGCAGAAGAGTCTGCAGTTGTTAAAAGGGCAGATCTTTAAAAAGAAGGAAATTTGGGCAAGATGAAACAGCAAGGGAGGAGAAGAGAAAAGCAAGGAAATGGGAATTTTAGGAAAAATAAGAAAAAAAATTGAAATACTGAAGTGTAAAACATTTATATCCCTTAAAAAAATTAGAACAATAAATGATACTCCGGTTTTAGGCTGAGTTTACAAAAAACTGGATTTTTATAACTGTTTAATCTATTTTTAGAATGGGATAAGCAACCAAAAAAAGTTTTATTTGCAGGTGGGTGCAGCTGGATTTGTGGGAGGCTCCTCAGGAGAAGAAGGAAATCCATCACTGCAGCTCCCCCTGCACTGAATGGCAGAGCTGACAGCACAGGAATCTTCCCCTCTTCACAAATGTCACTCTCTGCATTTTGTTTCCCTTCAGACTCTGCTGGTATTAAAAACCTGCCAAGGGCACGAAGACACCTCCATTCACTGCAGAACCATCAGGAGGAGCAGAAAACCAGGGAAAGTTCCTGCTGCAAAGCAATAAAAGGTCCCTGACAGGAGCTCAGAAAGCAGAGTGGCAGGTGGAGAAAGGCTTTCACAGAGATAAAGCACAAATAAAAGGGGGAATGTTTGGGGAAAGGGAAAACAAAACCAATTTCTACACAGCAGAGGGGTCACTAAGTGCTCCAAGTGTGAAGGAGGGCAGTGAAGTTTCAAAAGTGCTGCTGAAATAAACACAACCTGGCAGGATTGGGCTAAAATTAATACTAATAAATAAAATTAATATTCATACTAATAAATGGTATTATTTATAAATGGTATTGAAATTAATAATAAATCTGAATCTTCTTTACTTTGTTCTAAGCTCCATTTCATTGTAGTTGCCAGTTTTGAGAAAAAAAAACCAACACAGTCCAAAAATAAAAGGAGGAATTCAACCACTCTCACTTTTACATTGTTTCCCCCAAGAGCAATAAATTAATTGGTTGGAAACTTTATCTGTGCCCCAGGGCAGACACCACAGAGCAAATAATTCAGGGCTTGACCCCAAACACAGATTCATCCCAGGAAAAAGTCACCAGGGACAATATTTGTTGTTCCCCACCCCTTTCTGGGCTCACCAAGTACCCCAAAAGGAACAATTAACCAAACTGCTGGAGCCTCAGGGTGCTTTGGGTTGGAGAGAGCTCAAAGCTCACCCACTCCCACCCCTGCCATCAAAGCTAAATCCAGTTTTCCTTCCACATCCCAACTTGTTGAGTTTTTCATGGGTCTGGGTCTTCAAAGAGACAAGAGGCATTGGTTGATGTGATGTTGTTTATTGAAGAAATGCATCATTCTCAAAGGTAAAGAATACAGAATATTAAAGAATATTAAAGGATATTATAGAATATTAAAGAATATTAAAGACTATTAAAGAATATTATAGAATATTAAAGGATATTAAAGAATATTAAAGAATATTAAAGCTTTTTGCCAGAGTCCCCAGGAGAAGCAGCAGCAGCTCCCTGGCATTGCTTCTTCTCTTCTGTGTGTTCTCACCCCAATACAGGAGATTTTATTCATAAATCAGCTAAAAACACGATTCCAAAACATTCTTTCTGCACCTATAAGAAGAATGCACCACACTACCCAAGGAGAAGCTCCAAAAAACAAACTGCAAATAACTCCTGATTATTATAATAATAATAATTATTATTAAGGTGTGGAGCTGCAGATTCCTGCTTTGCCACACACTCCCAGGATTTCAGGAGCCTGTCTGCTCCAGAGGAGAAAAAAAATGCATTTATTTATTGTGATTAATAAAGACTTGCTCAGATAATGGCATTTCTAGCATTTGCAAATTTGAAAACGCTGCAAATCCCCAAAGCTCTCTGCTCTGAGATCTCAGGCAGATTTGAGGCTAAAACTCCAAGAAAAGTGATTCCCATAAATTCCCAGCACATCCTGGCTGATAAGGATCCCTTGGGAATGCCCTGCAGTGGCTCCAGCACCCCAATTCCACTCCCATTTGCCCCAGATTGCAGAAAAGAAAAGAAAAGAAAAGAAAAGAGAAGAGAAGAGAAGAGAAGAGAAGAGAAGAGAAGAGAAGAGAAGAGAAGAGAAGAGAAGAGAAGAGA
>JANRGV010000002.1:23076670-23090022 GCA_024734035.1 Alethe castanea
GGATTCAGAGGGATAAAATGATCTCCCTATAAATTCAGTCTCATGGATTCGGTGTTACTAAAATTCAGATATCAGGGGGAAGATGAGATGGGGAAAACCTGCAGCAGTCTGTGCCAGTGGATCCCAAAACCCCAAAATATTGATCCAAATCCCCAAAATCTGCAGGATGGCAGCACAGTTGCACCTAAATAGGCATTTATTGCCCTTTAAATTTACTGCCTAGGAGATCCAAAAGTTCCTATTTCCCAAAAATAACCCGTTAGGGAAATATTGGAGAACTTCCTGGTGCCTACTGCAGTCCCTGGAGTCCCGAAATGCAGATTTACAGCCCCAGAAACACGCAATTATTTATGGGAGCCACCAGAATTACAGCTCAGGAATTATTCCGGGCTCCACTCCCACCCCGGGGCTGGGTTTTAAAGCTTTTTGGGATGTAAAACATATTCCCCCAGGTGTTATCCCAAACCCCGCCCCAGGATTTCCTTTCTCGGGAGGTCTGGGCTAAGAAACGCATCCATTGTCGCCTCTGGGAACTCGAGCCAGGCAAAAGGGAAAAGGGATAAAATTTCCTGGCTCCCCTTTTGCACCGGGGTCTCCCTTTGTGAGATGTCATGGACACCCTTTTTTACCTTGTTTTCCTTCTGTGTTTGGGAAACAAAACCATCCTCGAGAGCCTTGGCTTTGCTTTTTTGGGATTGTTGCTCTCCTTGTGCCCGGTGCCAGATTTCGGGGAAAATGAGAGGGGTTGGAATTCCAGGCTGGAGGGGAGAGTGGGGCAGGGCTGCCATTCCCTCCCCATTCCCAGTAAAACCACTGGAATCCTCCTTTAATCCTGGCAAATCCATTCAGCATCCAGCTCCCCTCTTCAATCAGCATTTTATCAGCTTTTTATGAGGCAAAGGGCTTGGAGATTTAATTCAGGAGAGGATCCCGCCCATTCCTGTGGCACAGAGTCCCTTTGGAGGCGATTTCACCTCACCAGGTGTTGCAACACTCCAATAAGGAAATAAGGAAATAAGGAAATGAAATAAGGAAATAAGGAAATGGAAAGCTCTGGTTTCCTTTCACCCAAATTCTTCTTGGCTCTGGCAAATCCGGGCTGTGTGATCAAACCCAGGGCTCCAGCACAGGTCAGAGTGATGCAGCACCTTCAAATCACAGCAGGAAGCAAAAATCTGGGAATAAAACTGCCTCTGTGTGCTGGACTCAAAGAATTTGGGGAGTCTGTGGAATTTAGGGAGTTGAAAAGCAAAGGAGAGTGAGAATTTTATTTTTTTCTGATCTACAAACTCGCTGCAAGGGCTCTGGATCTGCACTAAAATTAGAGGGGAGATTCCCACTGATTTCTTTGGAAGAGATGCCTAAAACTCTCCAACTCCTGCAACTCATCCAGAAGCAAAATATCTCCAAAAAAAATAAACAAGGGGATGTATAACAGTAATAAGTTATGAATAATTGTAAAATGCATTGTACTTTTTTGATCTCCTGACTCAAATCTCAGAGTTGGAACAGATCATTAAAGTCCAGCTGCTGGCTCTGCACAGGACATCCCATCAGGAATCCCACCAGGATTAGGGCAGGAGCAGTGACTTCATTTCCATCTCTTATTTTTCATTTCCATGTCTGGTTTTTTTTTTAATTTCCATCTCTTATTTTTCATTTCCATCTCTTATTTTCCATTTCCATCTCTGGTGTTTTTCATTTTCATCTCTTATTTTTCATTTCCATCTCTTATTTTCCATTTCCATCTCTGGTGTTTTTTATTTCCACCTCTTATTTTTTCATTTCCATCTCTTATTTTCCATTGCCATCTCTGGTGTTTTTTATTTCCATCTCTTATTTTCCATTTCCATCTCTGGTGTTTTTTATTTTCATCTCTTATTTTTCTTTCCCATCTCTTATTTTCCGTTTTCATCTCTGGTGTTTTTTTATTTCCATCTGTGGTGTTTTTTATTTCCATCTCTTATTTTTTCATTTCCATCTCTTATTTTTCATTTCCATCTCTTATTTTTCATTTCCATCTCTTATTTTCCATTTCCATCTCTTATTTTTCATTTTCTTTTTTTTTTTCCCTTGGAAAGGGAGAAGGATCGAAACGTGCTGAGGTGGGAAGGATTCCTGCAGTTCCACAGAGGGGACAGAGCCTCCAGCTGTGCCAGATGTCACCTCCTGCTGAAATGGGGGACAAAAAACGGGGGTTCGGGCTGGCAGGTGGAGCTGGGGAGGAGCAGGGGTGGGATGGAGAAGGAAAACAGGAGGTTTTAGGAAATATGGAAATTGCTGCTCCAGGTGAGGCTCAGCACAAGAGGGAGCTCCAGGAGCTCCCAACAGCTCTGCCAGGGATGGGTTTGCAGCTGAAGCACAAAAATCCAGGAATATCCCGGTGGGAATGGCCCCACAGGCATCATCCAGTCCAATTCCTGGACAGGACACCCCAATAATCCCACCCAGCCCTAAGAACTAACGACCCCACAGATCCTAAAGCACCGGGATCCACCCAGGACAAGCATAACACTTCAAACATTTTCCCAGGATAATCTCCCAAAATGGAATTTTTTGAACACAAAAATCAAGGTTCTGAGAGACCTGCACTGCTCAACCCTGTTTGCATTGGGAGCAGCAAACTATAGAGGGGGAAACAAAACAAAAAATACCCAGATATGGGAAGAATTCCTCATTTTAAGGAAATTTCCCATGGAGAACTGGTATTAGAATGAGTAGGGTTGATCTCAAAGCTGGGCCTTCTCTAGGTGAAAATCTCCTCCAGCAGCAGGGTGGGATCTGTTCAATGGGTGATTCCTCCCAGACTTCTCCAGAGGGAAACTCAAACCTCCCAAAGCAGCCGGATTTTCCTCTGGAGCACTTTGGGAGCAACCCAGGCATCCCCCGATGGGAATTCCCACCTGATATCCCAGTGAGGGTGGGAGCATGGACACGCTGGGATCTCCAGGTCACAGACAAATCCCAGTTATCCCAGGAGATCACACTTTGCTCATCCAGCCTGGCTGGAGCAATTTAATATTGGCCAAGGGACGCAGCAGGAAGCAGAGATGTGAAAATGTGACTCACTCAGGACTGGAGATCCTGCCCAGCCCTTGTTCTCCAAACTGATTATTCCCTTATCTTCTAATTACTTGTTCTGATCCCAGAATTCCACCCAGCCCCTCCCGCAGGCCAGTTAACCCAGATCATTAATTAATATTGATACTGATATTGAGGAGGACAAGGCTGCTGATAAATAATCCCAAGTCCACAATTAACAGATTCCCATAAAACAGAATTTCTCAGAAGGGACCACGGAACTTATCCGGCACAAAATTCCAAAGGAAATCAGGGCAGGAGGGAGGATCAGAGCCTCTCCTGCAGAGCTGTGCTGGCACCTGAAGCACGTGGAGAGAAAATCACCCACAAAGGGCTGTCACGAGAGATAATCACCCACAAAGTGTCACCCACACCCCGCAGCGCCGCTGCCTTTGTCCAGCCCGCCCTGTCATTAAATTAAAGGTTGTTCTCTAATTTGTAGGGCTGGCTTTGACCGCGGTTTTGTCAGGAGAGGGTGACAGGATCACCACGCACCAAATTAGCAGGGAGCACAATTAGCAGCACAGTAATCTCAGCTTTAGCCAGAGCATCGCCCCTGCCCAGAATATTCTGCAAACTCTGCCAGATTCCATGCTTACCTTGGAAGTTTCCTTTCCATTAATCAAGACAGCCCCATCAGCCAGACAAGATCTGCAAAAACACAGCCAGATCTCCCACTGCTGGAAAATGGAAGGAGTTCAGGCTGTTGCTTTGTTAGGTTTGCAGGAACATCTTCAGCCTGCTCAGATCAGATTTTAGGGAGAAATTCCTCCCTGTGAAGGTGGGGAGGGTGCCCAGAGCAGCTGTGGCTGTCCCTGGGTCCCTGGAATTGGCCAGGTTGGACATTGGGGTTTGCAGCACCCTGGGACAGTGGGAGGTGTCCCTGCCATGGCAGGGGTGGCACTGGGTGATTTTAACCCCCCAACCCAAACCATTCTGGGATTCTGTGAAATTGGATCTTTTGGAGAACCCTCCATGCTCCAGGCTGGGAAGAACCTGGCCTGTAAAATATTCCTGCGGGGCTGTGACAGAGCCCAAAGGCCCAGGTAATATTCCCAGGCTCTAGAAATGCCATGTTGGCCTTCCTGGCAGGGCAGGGATTTTATTCCCATCTCCAGGGGCTGAGCTGGATATTTCCTGCAGGAGCCAAAGCCAAGCTGGAATCCCCAGCAATAATTAACAAAAATAAATCCCCTGGGGTCAAACCAGGAAACTGAGGAGACAAAGAAACAAATCCATATTTTTATCTACTTGATACAGGTAATTTGGTCTGATTTTCACCATGACAAGCACAGGGCTTTCAGGGAAGGCTGAGGTTCAAGCAGGTCTGGAGCAGGAGGATGGTAACCTTGAGGAAGTTGGCAATTTATTGTAGTTGTAGTCCTCATCTTTTATTTTATAGGCCTGATTTTAAGGCACTGGGAAGTTTTGGGGCTCAGCACAGAAGGGTCATCCTGCAGCTGGTACATGCAAGAGTTAGGTTTAGAAATAAATTTATTTAACCACATGAAGTCTCTCCTTTTCAAACGCTGCTCTAATAGAAAAGTTAATTCAAAAGTTAATTCTTGATTTCCTTTTTTTTAATTTTCCCACTTTTTGTTCCTGTTTTGTTAATTTGCTTTTCATTCCTTGCAAGAGGCTTCTCCTGAGTCAGGGGAGGAAGCAGCAGGAGGCTCAGGAGGAAGCAGAGCCTGATAAATCAAACCACAGCCTCCTTTCCATTAAACCCTGTCCTACTTCTCAGAAAAGAGCTCTTAACCCTGAATTCAATCAGCTCCGACTCCAAAGGCTCTTCTGGCAGGGCCCTTGCAGCCCTGTCTTGTTTTAAGGCAAACAAAACTGGATTATCAGCAAATCTGAAATTCATTGTCAGGCAAATCCTTCTCCATTTGATCAGCCAGAGTGTGTCAAAGGCAGATTTATCCAACACTGAACCTTCCTCCACAGCAGCTGCTGAACTCACCTGGGGTGAGGGGAGAGGCTGAGGGAGCTGGGAAGGGGCTGGAGAATTCCTGAGGGAGCTGGGAAGGGGCTCAGCCTGGGGAAAAAGGGATCAGGGATTTAATTTTTTTTTTTTTAATCCCCAAAACGGCCAAAACTCCCCCAAAATTCACCTCAAAATTCCCCCGAAATTCACCTCAAAATTCACCCAGATTAACCAATTCACCTCAAAATTATCCCAAAATTATTCCCATAAACGGCCAAAATTCAGCCAAAACTCATCTCAAAATTCACCTCAAAGTTCACCCAAATTCACCTCGAAATTACCCCAAAATCACCCCAAAAATGGCCAAAATTCACCTCAGGTGAATTTCGAGGTGAATTTCGAGGTGAATTTTGAGGTGAATTTTGAAGTGAATTTTGAGGTGAATTTTGGGGTGAATTTTGGCCGGTTTTGGTGATAATTTTGGGGACCTTGTGGCTCTGCACAACTCCTGACAGGAGGGGACAGTCAGGTTGTGCCAGGGGAGGTTCACTTTGGATTTTGAGAACAATTTCTTCCTGGAAAGGGCTGGGCACAGCTGGGATGGAGTCCCCGTCCCTGGAGGGATCTAAAAGCTGTGGGGATGTGACATTTGGGGACAGAGTTTAGTGGTGGCTTTGGGAGCACCTGGACTCGGTGATCTTGGAGATTTTTTCCAACCGAAATTATTCCAAAATTCAGGGATTCTGTGCCCATCAGAAGCAGCAGCTCGTCAGGTGCTAACGAGACTGGGAGAGTTTTTGTAAATTCCTCTCTGTAAAGAATAAATGGAATAAATACTCGAAATTAAACTGCTGTGTGGAGCAAGTGCCCTGATAACCCAAAACGCTTTTGCCAGGGTTTTTAGGGGATTGAGTGATCACTGGAAAAACCACTCTGGCCGTTTCCAGGGATTTCAGCACCCCGAGTTGTGCCCAGACACAGCACCGAGCTCCAGGACTCTGCTCCCAGCTAGATCTGATTTAAAACAAAGCCTTTGCATGTGAATATTTTAATATTAAAGCCTCAGCAAGCATCAGTCCCACAGTCAACACCCATAAAAACCCTGCTGGGTCGGGCAGGAAAGCGCCACATCCTGATGGCCCCTTTGTCACCTGGCGGCTCTGTTTGTGCAAGCGCCTTTTAAAGGAAAGAGCAGTTTTAAAGCACCGTTAAAATGTGTTCAGACAGGAGAACAGCTGTGACACCAGCTGCGACATCTGCCCCTCGAAAGGGTTTGCATTCCTTTGTGGTCGGGAGGCAGCGACGCTTTGTTCGGTGGGGGAGGTTGTGCCTGAAATCTGCTGCTCCAGGGGAAAAACACTTTTATTTCTCACTTAAACTGCAAAGTTACGTTCTGAAGTAGGTGTTTGGTAGAGAGCAGGACACTAAATTAAGATTTTTTTTTTTAATCTCTGAAACAGAATATACTGAATACACGGGAACCTGAGCCTCATGATTGGCAGGGTCATGGAATTGCACAGGATTTCAGCTAAAGTCTTGTCCATCCCGATGTCTCCTTTCTGGAAACCCCTCACCCGACACCTGGGGGAACCGGCTCCATGTGAACCATCCCAAATCCGCTCTCCTCCCGCGGGAACTGCAGCTCCAGCTCCTTCCCACTCATTCCCCCGGAGCCGGGATGCTCGCAGGCACCTGCCGGCACCCTGGGCAGGATAAGCACGCTGCAGGGGTGTCTGTCGCGATGCAGGGGTGCGATGTGAAGGGCGTCTGTCGCGACAGAAAGGCGCGATAAGAAGCCGCTCAATGCGGGGCAGCTCTGGCGAATCCCGCACCCCGAGCGCGTGACTCCAGCGCCGGGAAAAGCCGGGGAGACACGGAGCTCTCCAGGGAAACAGCCGGCGTGCCGGAGGTGCCAGCCAGCTCCATCCCACGGGTTTCCCCAGCCCGGCTCCGCCGCTCCTCCTCCCCCGCTCCCGAGCGCAGCGGCTGCGGCAGCGGCGGGCGGGGCGCGGGGACCGGGACAGCGCACGGCGGCGGCGAGGGAGGGAGGGAGGTGAGGACGGGGAGGAGGCAACGACGAGAGAGGGAGGGAGGGGGAAAGGTGAGGATTTAAGCGCGGGCAGCGCCGGGCTGGGGAGCTGCGGTGCGCGGAGCGGAGGTGAGGGAGGCGCGGGGCCGCGGTGCGCTGCGTCCCGGTGTTCCTGCATCCCGGTGTTCCTGCGTCCCGGTGTTCCTGCATCCCGGTGCGCTGCGTCCCGGTGTTCCCGCATCCCGGTGTTCCTGCGTCCCGGTGCGCTGCATCCCGGTGTTCCCGCATCCCGGTGTTCCCGCATCCCGGTGCGTTGCATGCCAGTGTTCCTGAATCCCGGTGCGCTGCATCCCGCTATTCTCCCATCCCAGTGTTCCCGCATCCCGGTGCCGCCGGTCCCCGCCATTCCCGCATCCCGGTGCCGCCGATCCCCGCCATTCCCGCATCCCGGTGCTCCGGTGCCCGCGCTCATTCCGCGCTCAGCTCGGCTCGCCCAAGGGCATCGCGGCGCGGACGCGCCCCGGAGCATCTCCCAGCAGGGCCGGTGACCTTGGCGAGCGCGGCGCTGCCACGGCGAGTCCCCGGTGGCTCGGTGAGGAGCGGGGGCAGGCCCGGGAGCGGGGCCGGCACCGCAGAACCGGCGGGGTTCGGGAGCGGGGCCGGCACCGCAGAACCGGCGGGGTTCGGGAGCGGGGCCGGCACCGCAGAACCGGCGGGGTTCGTGCTGTGCCTTCCCCACCGGAGCTGGTGGCGTTCCGGCCGCACCTGCAGCCTCCAGCGAGCGCTCTCGGGTTTAAGGGGCTGGAATGAGACGAGCTTTGAGGTCCCTTCCCAGCCAGAGCATTCCGTGATTCTGTGACTTGTTGCTGGAGCTGTGCAGTCAGGGATTGCCAGGCGGCAGGACGATGGTTTGCCTTAGGGATTCCCGAAAATCCAGTGCAACACCCCGGAGTGAAAAGGTGAAAATAGGTGGGGGGTGATGGAGGAGGGCAGGTGTCTGTGCTGGGAGTGCTCATCACTGGAGCATTTCTTCTCTTTGGTTTTCTTCGAGCTGCTGGTGGCTGCCTTCAGTGGGAAGCAGGGGCAAGTCCTGCCTTCCCTGTTGGATAAACCTTGGATAATATGGAGGAGAATCCCTGCAATAAATGCTTGGGCTCTGCTTAGTCAGCACAAAGCGCTTTGAGGGGTTTTAATGTGGATTTCGATGCTTTATGAATTGGGATGCTGGGTTTTCTTTCTCTCACGAATATCACAAATATGGTACAAATAATATGGTACAAATGTGTCTTGAGAGCAATTCCATGAGTGCCTGGAGTGATTTCTGGTGCAGGGTTAGTGCAGAGAAGCAGGGAAGCTGTGCATGGAGGTTATTCCAACATTCCAGCTCCCATGGGAGATGCTGAAACGCTGCCTGGGGAGCAGCCTGGGCCCATGGCAATGCTTGTGCCATCCCTCTGTGCCCAAAAAGCACCCAGCACGGGTGGTGCAGAGCTCAGCAGCAGGGCACTGAGCTCCAGCTGCTCAGAGGCAGCCAGGGCTCTGCTCTGGGTGCTGCCAAGCCACATTTTATGGAGCTTTTCATTTGTTTTATAGATAGCAGCTTTGTGTGTCCAAACCTGTTTGCTCACAGCGAGGAAGGGCCTGCAAAGGAAGCTGGTCCCTGCTGCATAGACAGGGTTAAATCTGTGAAAAAAGTGCATCTCTCTTTTTATTTCTTATCTGTTGCAAGAATCTCACTCCAATTCTGCTTTTCCCCTCTCAGAGCAGTGACTGGAGTGGTGCAACTCTGCTTCCTTTGATGAGATCTCAAGGGCTCTGCACTTGCACAAGAGTTTGGTCCCATTTTCCACTAATACCTGTCATAGCTGTGACAATATTCACCTCCTCACGTTGCACACAAGCCAAGCTGCTACTTTCAGCTGCCTTAGAAATGACTCAGAGCAAAGCAAAGAAATCAGAATAAAATAAGGACTACAACTGAAAGTAAATCTTATTTTAGAGCCCAGATATCTCAGTTATTCTGTTGGTAGACTGATGTGTTTACACAACCTCCTGAACTTGAAAGCCTTCCAAGGATGTAGATGATGTCCCAAATCTCTCAAGGAACTGAGGTTTGTCACCAGGAGCAAATGCAAAACCCCTCTGAGATATTCCTGGGACAGTTCATTGAAAACTTTCAATTTTTAAGTATTTGCAGTTTCAGCCTGGTGCTGGCTGGTCTCTAGTCCCAAATTTGAGGTTTTGGTTGAGAATAATTCTGTTCAAAGCCATGCTCCTAAATTATACTTGCACACAAAATAGAGGGAAAGGTTTCCCTTTCCCTGGGATTCAATTTTCCATTTTCCCCATCTTCTCTGGCAGAGCTGTTCTGCTCCAAGGTACAAATCCTGGCACAGGGGGAAGACACAGAGCCCAAACCATGCTCAGCCCAGGAAAGCTGGAAAGGAAGGGATCTGTACCTAAACTGCAAGGAGCAGCTGGTTATGTAAGGAAACAGCTGAGGAAACTTGAGGGGAGGGAAGAACAGGAAAATTGTTGAAAAATTAATTTGGCCTTGGGAGAAAATGGGACAGAGCTGCTCCAGGAATGTTGTTGTTACAGAGAAGCTGCATCTTCTCCTTTCCCTGTGCCCAAGGATGGGATTGGGCACTGATAAATCAGCCAGGCTGCAAAGTTAGGGGCAGCTGAGTTATTTAGAGCTGTGGCTTTGCTGGGAGCAGCTTTCAGCTGCCAGGGGACAGCTAAGGCAGGAAATCAGTGCAACCTTCAGCTGCCTTCAACTGCTGTGCTGGTACTGAATGCTGAGAAGCCTCTCTCCAAAGGAGATCCCTCTGCTTTCCTGAGGGTCAAAAATTTGTGGCTCTCATTTGAAAGGACTTTTCCACATCACTGTAGGTCATTATAAACTCCCTCTGTGTACTTAACTCAACGGAAGGAGAAAATTCAGCAAGTCCCTGGCTGTTGTCCCACGCAGCTGGTGAGGAATCCTCGTGCTGCAGAATCCATGTGCTCCAAGGCAGAGCTGAATTCCAGCACCAAAGCCCAGTTTGGGAGCTCAGAATTGCTGCAGGAGGAGCACACACACAGACCAGGGTTCAGCTGGAGAGGAGGAAGTTGGGTCAGGCTTCGTGCAGGTGTGGCACTGCCACTCGAGGAGGGGTTTGGAGTTCCCAGAGGTAACAGGAAGTTTTCCTGGACAGGAAAATGTCCTGAATTTTATGTGCCCTATGTAACATTTGAAAGAACCAAAATAGCACCTGCAGGCTCCCACTGAGGCCAGCAGGAAGGAAGTTGGGGTTAAAGATTAGGAAGATGCTGGAATTCATTCTCCTGAGCGAGGTAAAACACAAACAGGGCTGAAAACACCTTTGCTCTTTCTGCCTTGCTCCTTCCACACCTGGAAAATTTTTTTCCAACCAGCCCCACAAGTTCTGCTGTGCATCAGAATTCCAGGGAGGGTTATTTATTAAAATCTGCAAGACAAGGTGGTTTTGAGGTGTCTTTCAGCTTTACCCCTTCCACTACTGGAAGATTTTTTTTCAGCGAGCTCCACAGGCGCTGCTGTGCACCAGAATTCCAGGGAGGGTTAGTTATGAAAACCTGCAAGTCAGGGTGATTTTTGAGGTGTATCCTTGTCTTTCAGCACTACCCCTTCCATTCCTGGAGCAGGCTGGGGTTGGTGTTCCCAGGAAATTCTGGGATTTGGATTCCCTGGAGCAGGCTGAGGTGCTGTTCCCAGGAAATTCTGGGATGTGGATTCCCTGGAATCTGCTGCCTCATCTCAATTTCTGTCCAACTGCTGATCATTTCATTCCTTGTGCTTGGTGCTCACTGAATAAAACATGAAAGGAAATGCTTGAAGGGCTGGGAATAGGAATGGGAATGGGACTGGGAATCCCTTCCTGGTTCTGTTTGCACTTGGAGGTGTATAAAATCAGCCCGCATAAAACCACTGAGCTCATCCCAGAATTATGTCAGCATTTAGAGGGACAAGCCTGGATAAATCAGGATATTCAGAACAAACCCACAGAACGCAGTGAAGCCACAAATAAGAAGAGTTCCACATCAGTGACTTGCAGATGGGGTTTCTGTGTTGATTCCCAAGGAGGTGATTGCCCATTCAGCTTCTAATATCCAAAATTATTTACAGATCAGACAACCTGAAATCCATCCTGGCACTTTGCCTGGCTGCACCTGCCTGCACGTGGGTGCTCAGCACTGGAACCCCTCAGGGACTCCTGGAAGGAATTTATTTCCCTCAGGATGCTGCAAACCCCATCCACTCTTGCTGCTGGGCTATCCCAGCAATTACTCAGCAAATGGCCATTTGTAGCCAATTAAATATTTGTATTTTAGGGATGGATTGATTGTTTGCTGCTTTTATTTTCATCCCTACTTTGCATTTAAAGCAGCAGAGATCACCTGCTGAATGATCATGAGGGCATTTCCAGCTCCAGGCTTTGTTTTTCCCCACTCCAGATGAACTTTTTCTCAATACATGTCGGAAACTCTTTTTTCTCTGTATGTGTAACTCAACCAACCCCTCCTGCTGAGGGCATAAAGTGTTTTTCAAGCATTCTTTGGAAACCAGTCTCTCCCAGTTCCCCTGCAAGAATGTTTCTCTCCACAGGAATTTCCCAGCAGGAGCTGTCCGGCCACGGGTCAGAGTTGTAGGTTGAAAATGTGACCAAAATTCCCCAAATCCCAGCTGCTCAAAGCAGAAATTACGTATTAAAGGACCTAACACTGGCTTCTTCTAACTCCCAGCTGGCTCTGACTCTGGAAAATAAGGTCATTAATAAAGAAATCTGGGAGATTAGGAATGCTCTGAAATGAAACCTTGATATTTGGATGATGATTTATCTTTTCAGCCGCCCTAATCAGAGACATGTGTCAACAAGCAAGAAAATCAGGCAGCCACTTAAAACACTAAAAGCTGCTTTACAGGTTTCTCTTCTTGCATTTTTTTTCCTCTTGGAGGTGCAATTGCTGAAAATAATCTGAATATTGCTTAACAGGAGCTGAATTCTCTTCATTTCACTCATAGCTGGCTGTAACAGTCCCATGGCCACTAAACAGGAAGGCATTTCCCCAACACCACTGAATGTTTAAATCCAAATTTGTAGACAAATGAATGTTGAGTTAAAATTGCATAAGAACAAATTATCTCCTGCTCTGGAAGAGTGGGAACTGATGAGTGAATAACTCAGGGCCCTTTCAAGTGGGAGTGCCAGCTGGATAGAATAAAACACAGCCATGGAAGTGAAGCCTCTCTAGGATGAATCCTGTTTAAAATACAGATTTTTAGCCTCCAAAGTTTGCCTAGTAATCTGCTATTCCCTTTGATTGCTGCTACAATTAATCTGGGTGGTAAAGCTGCCACAGAGCTCTGGAGGTGTGGGGGTTTTGGGGTTTTGGGCTACTCCTTATTCCTCCTAATGGCCCCAAAGGGATGCAAATTGTCCCTTCCCCAGGGGATCTGTGTGACAGTGCCACAGGGGAGCCTTGTCTCTCATTGCCTCAGCAGCTGCTTTAAAATGGATTTTTTTCCCTTTCCCTCCTGTGCTTTCCTTTATAAATTATGCAGCTGGAGCTGTGTTATCCCTGCACAGCTCCCTGCTAGCAGAGGCTGGATGAAATGCAGGGGAAGTGTGTCAGTGGGGAGGGCACAGACTGTATTTGCTTCTGCCTTTTACTTATCCCAACCTCCATCATTCATTAGGAGACCACAGGGCATGAAGGCAGCTCGTGTTCCTCCTGGAATTCTAGAATGTCTGAGTGCCTGGGGCTGGAATTGCTGCACTGGGAGCTGGGAGAACCAAAGAAAGCCAGGCTGGGCTGGAGCTGCAGGGAAATGCAATCCCAGGCTGGAAAAAAGGGTGCCAAGGGCTGTGGGTAAATCCAAAGGGCTGCTCATCATTTTAACTGCCTCATCCTTTATTCATGTGGCCCTCCAAGTGGTGATGGTGAGGCTGCAGCCTGGAATATCAGTCAAATCAGCCTTGGGGATGTTTTTCCTGCCTTTGGCTGTCCTTAACCAGCTCTGGATGGAGGCTGTGCACCCCTGGTCACTCAGAGCCTCAAACAGCCCCAGCAGGGCTCCAGCTTCTCCGGGCAGGGGCTGGGATTAGCAGGGATTTACCCAGGGAAGGGATGAGTTTAACCAGCACAGCCCTAACCCCAGTGGAAATCCCATAATCCTGGAGAGGGAGAGTGTGAGAGGGCCCTTCTCCTTCCCCTCCTTCTCTTCTCCTTCTCCTTCTCCTTCTCCTTCTCCTTCTCCTTCTCCTTCTCCTTCTCCTTCTCCTTCTCCTT
>JANRGV010000002.1:23092129-23116909 GCA_024734035.1 Alethe castanea
AAAGATAAAGATGATTGCCCCAGCTGGTTTAAAGCTGGCCCATGAGCAGATAATGTGTGCCAGGAGATCAGGGGCACATGGTGACAGAACCCACATTTCTGCCACATCAACCCAACACACCAATCCCACTCCCCTGTCGTTCCAGGTGCTCTCCAACCCTGCTGGAGCTGAGGATGGACGTGAAGAGGGTGAAGGACTACCTGTACTGGCTGTACTACCAGTACCAGCTGGTGACCTGCAGCTACGTGCTGGAGCCCTGGGAGCAGTCCATGTTCCACACCATCACTGTCACCGTGCTGGCCATGGTGGTGTACACAGCCTACGTCTTCGTGCCCATCCACGTCCGCCTGGCCTTGCAATTCTTCTCCCAGATTTTCGGCCCCCAGCCTGAGAGTGCAGTGCTGAACTGAGCAGGGCCCAGCAGGGCCCAGCAGCTCTGGCAGCTTTGTGAAATCACCTTTGTGCTGAGGTTTGGCTCTTAGGAAAACCCTGCTTGCTTCACCTCCGGGGCTGGAGAGCAGAGCGAGGCACCGAGCACAGCCCCTCCTCCATAAACCCTGGGAATGGGACACAGCCCTGCAGCTCCCACTCCCAGCACCTCACCCAACCATCACAGACTGGTCTGGTGGCTCATCACACCCAAAGTTCTACCAGCACGGTCCAGTGGCCGGGTAAGAGGGGATAAAAAATGAGGAGATCCAGCAGGATTGGAGTGCTCACGGCTGGTGATTGCCTTCCAGGCTTTAATGGATTGGAAGAGAAAGCAACAGGAGGATGAACTTAAATCCAGCTTTTTTCACATCTAAGTTCCTGCATCTGAGCTCACGTGGCCTAAAATATTTTCTTTTTGAAAAAAATTCTCCACCTCATCTTGCAGTTCAGTGAGGATGACAGGAAGAAGCAGCCCTGCTCTGTCTCAGTGCCCTCCTGCCTTCTCGGATGAAAATCAAATCTTTTCTCGCTGCTCCCACTCACCAAGGCAGCAAAGTGCAAATCAACACCAGGGGAAGAGGATCCAGAGAGGAAATCATATTTTAATACCTGCAGGGAAGGCTTAAAGAGATCTCCTTTACAAAGAAATGTGATTTATTTCCATTGCCTGTGGGGAGGTTTTGGAACAATGGGAGGTTTGTTTGGTTTTCACTCTACACAAATCAAATGTGGATGCCAAATCATAAATTACAGCTGCACACTGCACGTCTCCACCAGCTGATGCTCCTGTTAGTAGAAGTGAGAGGTGCAAAATGTAAATAGCTTTCAAATGATGTTTGCACAGTTCTAGATTAAAAAAAACCAAAAACCTCTTAACTTCTTTCTCGAGCTGCAGTGGGCTCCTGCATGCTTCAAAGCACAAGTTTGTTTGGAAATGAAGACATGTGGTGAAGGTTGCCCAGATCTGAACATGTGTATGCAGTTTTTCCAGCCCAAAAAAAAATAAAATTTTATTCTTCAGAAATGACCTCTGGCTGCATGACTCAGCTCTCCTGTGTTTTCCACTCATTCATAAATATTCTGGATGTGTGTGGGCCAGGCTGGCACTGTGGAAGATGGATTATTTTGTGGTGAATGATTATTTTTTGATTATTTTTGGGGCAAGGGTTGAGAATCCTTTAAATGGATGTGGGGTGAACTACAACCCAAGACCTCTCCTGTTTCTGGAGGGGAAAAAAAATTCTGATCTGCTTCAAATGAAGGCATTAACAAATACCTGAGTGTGCTGAGGCTCAGCTGAGAGGTTTGGGCTGCTCCTGACAGTTTATCACAGTTGGTAACCTGCAAACACGAGGTGCCAAGCTGTAATCACACTTGGAGTAATAACACAGCACTGGAGGAGATGAAAAATGGCAAAACCTGTGACAATCCCGCTCAAAAGTGTCTGTAAAATAGACTAAAAGTTATAATCCCACCGTTGGAGGTGAAAAACTGAGAATATTCACTCAGCAAGTTGGTATAAATTCTATCACCCCCAATGGGTTTAAATTCTATCTCCAAAGATTCTGCTCATCCAGATAAAATGATGGTGTGAGTGCCAGAGCACCTCCTCATCAATTCTGTTCCCATTAATTCCTTAAGTAATGGATTTAATTGCACCTTTAATTCCTTAAAAAGTGGATTTCTTCCCCACGACATCAAGCACAACTTTCAGAGCACAAGGAGAAGTTTTTTGCAGGAATGCAAAGGCTGGAGCTCCTATGTCCAGGAGGCCACACCCGATGGAATATTGCTCTTTAAACATTTCATTTGGCAAACAGAACGTGCAGAGGGCTTTGTTCAGGATTCCCATCCCCTCCCACGGTGGGATCCATGCAAAGCACTTTTCTTCCTTATTGTGCTGGTGCCTGTTCCCTTTGTTTGGCTTTGGGAGGTGCAGGAAGCTGCAGGCAAACAGCAGCAGGTGCTTTTTGGGAGGGTCCCTGCAGTTTTAACCGAGTAAAAACACATTTTTTTTGTGTGAATCCTTCACTTGTTTACTAAATTTTAAAGGATTTAGGCAAGAGGTATTTACTAGGAAGGAAAGAAGCTGCTGAAAACAATCTCTGCTGGAATCCTTTTGAGATTTCCCCAGCTCTTTTCACTTCTCCTTGCATCCAGAAAAGCTGGAATAACTCTCCCTACTTAATATTCCAAATCACTGGGTTCCAGCAGGAGACTTCAAAGGATTTTTGGCACTCAGCAGGGAACAGAAGCATTTTTTCCCCCAGCTGAGAGAGGAGGTGAGATAACACTTTTGACAGCTTGAGACCACACCACATCTTAGGAAACTGTTCCAGCCCTGAAATCCTTTTCCCTGGGGAAAAAACCATTCCTGAGCAATGGGAAGAGGTTTCCATGGGATCACAAGGTGGGAGGGTGGGATTTTGGAGCTCCCAGTAACACCAGTATGCCCAGTATGAGGGTGGCAGCTCTCTTGTGAGGGTTATGATGTCAGGCTCTTTATAAAATCTCTTCCCGCCTGCTTCATTATAGCTCCATGTTAATTGTAGTTAATTGCTCCACTGGGCTAATTGTAGCACAGCAGCTGGCAGTGTTCACACCAAAAATAATCCAAATAAAAACAGCAAACAGAACCAATAACCCAGCAGTGGGAAAGAGAACAAAAGCAGAACAGGAGATGATCCAACCCCAGCTGCATTGACCCCGAAAGTACAAATGCCCCATTAATTTAAGGGATGAGAAATGTTAGGGCTCAGCTGGCCAGCACCATACACCTCTTGTTTAAAACTCATTTTCTTAATTTCATCTCATCAGAGCTCCCATTTCTCCTGCCATAAAAGTTTCCTGGCCAATTTCATGGATCACCTCCCAAATCCATTACTGAGAGCCACGACACACCAACGTGCCCAGACCATGAACCTCCAGAACTTTCCTCCCAAGGCCCGAGGGCAGCTTTCACCCAAAATTATTAAAAACAGCTTCCCAAGGACCCTGTGGGCAGCTTTTACCCAAAGCTATTAAAAACAGCTTCCCAAGGGCCTTTTCCTTAGTGCTGTTCCCCAGGGATCAGGATCACCACCAGTGTCCCTGCATGTCTGAGTGTCCAATTTACTCAGAATTGAAGGAAAAATTCCTGTGCTTATAAAATTTTAAAATCTTAATCAAATTCTCTTTTGTATTTTTTTTTTATTTTAAAGTTTTCTCATCACTGCAATTCAGCCACAATCTAAAGTTCTTACTTTGGATGCTCCACTTCTAAATTTAATTCCCTAATTATTTGGAAGTTAGGGAAAAAATCCACACAACTCCTTAAGCCATGGTAAAAGAAGCCCAGCAGGTGTAGAAGAGTCAGCAGAATCACAAGAACAGCAAATTACACTCGTGGAGCACCAGTGAGAGCCAAAATTGGGACAATTCTCCCAAATGAATTGCTGCACCTCAGGGCACAGACATGGACAAGTGGCCACGTGCCAGGCTGAGCACTGAAATTAAAGCAGAACAGGAAGATTTGCAAATGAAATGTTACAGAATGTGGAATAATTAACTTAATCACACAGAATATTCAATATTCATGCAGCAAAAGCAGCCCTGTCCTCTCACCCCTACCCAAATAATTTCAATTATTTTTCCCTCAAACACCAAACAGCTCTATTCTGAAATCCTACCACAAACTGAAAAGCTCAGGAAAAAGTCAGGAGCAAAGCTGGACTCCTCTTAAAGTGCAGATTCTCAGATCCAACATCAAACCACCCAAAGCAGCCCTGCTGCAAACTTAGTGTACTCAAGGGAATCGAGGAGCTGGAATTAATGAAATGTGCAGGGAGAACAATCCCAGGAAATTGAAAATTCAGTGTTTGTGAGCTGACCAGGGAGGTGTGGTGCCTCCTGAGGAGCTCCAAAGGCTGGATCTGAGCTTGTCCCACAGCTCCAGCAGGAAAAGATAAAGGGAAATGGGCTCCATAATAAAGGAAATAAAAGGAAATGGGCTCCTCTTCACTCTGTCCTCACACAGAGCAAGGAAAACTCAGCCTGCACAGAACAAAGCCCAGTGTTCAAAGCACAATCAGCTTCATCCTTCATATTCCTTGCAATAAGCAATTTTTATCTGAATTGGAGGAGCCCAGATCCTGAGAATATCTCCAGGCAACTTCCATGGGAACTCCCTGGCTGGAAGGCTCTGATTCACGGGTGGAGGTCAGAATTAACTCTGAGAATTCCCACCTGTCATCATCCCTGCCTGCTCCACCCTTATTTCAGCAGTTGCTCCATCAGGACAGGGAAGAGCTGATAAACTCTGCTGATGTTGGGGTTTCAGTACAGCCAGGACAGCCAAGGCCTCCTTTTTACTGAAATAAGGAGGTCCAAGCTCAAAATCAGCTGTGGAAATTGTTTTATGTGGCCTAATGTAAGTTAAACCCCTCCTCAATTACCAACACACATCAGTCTGGGTTTAAAGGTGAAATTAAAACCATGCACCCTCTGCATCCAAATAAGAATCTCAGTGCTGGAATATGCTCAGGCAAGAGGAAAAAGTCAGGAAACAGGACAAAGAGGAGAGGGGAAATATGCACACAACAGAAAATAGGGTAAATCTGGCAAACTCACATTAAAAAAAAAAAAAAAAGAGATTCTGCTTTTTTTACAATGACTGAGCAAAGAGGGAGGAAATGAAGGTGAATTGTGGCAGGGTCAGGAATAGATCCATTGGCAGCCAGGGTGCTGTTCCCGTTATATTTTCTGGCAGCTCCTATCTTTGCTTTGTAATCATGGAATCAGAAATATCTCTTTATTTCAAGGTCATACTCAAGGATGAGTTACACTCTGTGAATTTTTAGGAGCTTTAGGTACTTTAAAAAAAAAAAGAGCAGGGGGAGAAAATGCAGGTAAAATGTTCTTCATGGGGAATTTGGCACGAAACAAGTGAGGCCAGGTTTAGGATAAAGCAGGCTGACATGGAAAGGGTTGGGATGGGATTGCAGCACCGTAATTAAAGATGGGGAGCAACAGCCTCACCCATCGGGCTGGCAGAGGAAAGGGCTTCAGCAGCTCCTTGCATTTCCCACAGCCACAAATTGCACAAGAGAGAAGCCTCACTGAGGCAGTAATTATCTGCCAAATGCACAGAGATTGAGTGATTTATGGAGTAGCAGCTCAAAAAAAGATGCTGCAAATGAATTCGACACATCCAGCTCTGGACACCATGGTGCCTTGCTCAGGGGAAGTTTGGGACACGTCTGGTATTTCACTTCAAGAAGTTTTCTCCACACATTTTTCATTTCCTTTTCCAATATTTGTCCCCATGTGAGAATTAAAGGTGAAATCAAGTGGAATCAAACTGGTACTGAGGTGTGGGTACCTAAACCCTGCAGTCCCTGCTGCCTCAGGCTCGGTGTGGAGACATCAAAAAATTCCAAGTGTTTCCTGTGCCCAAACCTTCCACAGCTGGCTACAGGTGCCTCACATGCTATCCAGTAATCTGAGGTAATTGGAATCCAAATTTTGGCTAATTTTGATATCCAAAAGCTCTTCCTTATCACAGATGTATTTTAGTGGCACCAAAATCCCTCAGAACCCCACACCCAGCTCAGGATCAGAACTGGAAATTGGGAAGGAATCCTCTCCTGGAGGGTGGGGAAGCCCTGGCACAGGGTGCCCAGAGAAATGGTGGCTGATCCATCCCTGGAAATGTCCAAGGCCAGGTTGGACAGGGCTTGGAACAACCTGGGATAGCGGAAAGTGTCCCCATAACGGCACTGGATGGGCTTTAAGGTCCCTTCCAACCCAAACCATTCCTCTCCAATCCCCTCCATCCACCCCAGGACTCGGGCACTGAAACAGCCCCTGGCTCCGTGGCCTCTGTTCCTCAAGAAATCTTCAACTGCCAAACGAGCATCACTGGGCTCGTCTTTCATACAAATGCAGATACTCATAAATAAATAATGAGCTGCAGCACCGGGATCAGCTCGGGAAGTTTCCACTCCCCTGGCCGTGCAGGGAGCCCCGGTTTTGCAATGTTCTGGCTGAGCAGGAGCTGCACAAACACCTTTTCCAGGGATGTGTCAGATCCAGGCCGTGCCTGTGCCAGCGAGGTGGGAGCGGTGGGAAAGATCCATCCCAGGACAATTGCGACATCTCCCCACCCCCCGGGAATTTATCTCGCTGAACGACTGTAACATGCAAATGTCGTCAGGGAGGACTGGTGCAAGCAATAGGAAATAATGAATAATTAAGAAGAAGGAGTTAATTGTCATTTCGTTTAGCAAATTTCGTTTATTTCAGTACATCTTAGGTTGCCACTGGGAAGATGCTTAATGCTAAAATGCCCCAGTGGTCTGGTGAAGCCCTGGGTGGACAGAGTGTCCCTGCCCTCCTCCTCCTCCCACTCCTCCTCCTTTTCCTATGTTTTCCTTCCCTGACTGTTTAAGCACTCTTCATTCACTGAACTGTATTTTTAGAATTTTCCCTGGTTTTGTCTCCAGCCAGACAGAGTGAGGCAAGGAAAGTCAGGAAAGTGAAGTCTGGGAGTGTCAACTCTACCTAGAGTTTTTATGTGCAGCTTTTGAAGAGGAATAATGTGCAAAATATTTTCACCTGCACATCGCTCATCTCAGTGAAAAATACACTAATTTTCCTGATCATAGAATTACAGAACCACTGAGGTTGGAAAAGATCTCCAAGATCATCAAGTTCAACCTTCAACTCACTAAACCATATCCCAAAATGTCACATCCAGGGTTGTTTGAACACTTGCAGGGATGTGACTCCACATTCCAATGTTTAACCACTCCTTCAGTGAAGGAATTTTTCCTGATATCCAACCTGAACCTCTCCTGATGCCCACACCTGTCCTCTCCCTGCAGCTCTCAGCTCACCCCACCTCTCACCAGGATTCCTGTCATGGGATGAGATGTTTTAACTGGGACACGGAAGATTTACCAAAGGCAAGTGGAAAGCAAACAGCTCCTGTACAATGGTCCTCAGATCCCTCTTGTATTCTGATGAGCAAATATTTACCTTTTTAAAACAATTCTTTCTTAGTCTGAGGTTCATGCCTAGTGCAGCCTGGTAACAAACACACCAGGACTAAAGCAACACCCCTTGGCTCCTGTCCATGCTTTACCTTAAAGTGAAACTTTTGCCATGGCTCTCCAGTTATCAAGGAAGGATAAGCCATGATGTTTGAGTTATCACAATTCCACAGAATCCCAGAATCCCAGAATGGTTTGGGTTGGAAGGGAAATTAAATCCCATCCCATCCTACCCCCTGCCAGGGGCAGGGACACTTTCCACTATTCCAGGTGCTCCAAGCCCCAGTGTCCAACCTGGCCTTGGACACTGCCAGGGCTGCCATGGCCACCTGTGCCAGGGCCTCACAGGGAACAATTTCTCCCTCATATCTAATCTAAATGTATTTTCATTAACCTAGGATGTCTCCCTGTTTGAGCAGCTCAATACAGTTTGATTTATTTTGGTTTATAAAGGTTGCTAAGAAAAATCCCAGTTTGCAAACCCACGACAGGCACAGCATGAATTTAAGAAAAAAAAAAAAAAAAAATTTCCAAGGATTTAGGAAGCAGAGGATGCTGTTTGTTCCCCTGAGTGCACAAACCCAGCAGCTCTGCCCCTGGCACACTGAGCACCCAGCTATTCCCAGCTGCCTCAGCAGCTTCCAGCACTTCCAGAGGTCTCCCTGCACTGCACCCAACGTGTTGGACGTGCAAGTTTCACACACACACGGAAAGGAAGCCAGCCCACGGGTATTTGTGCTGTGACAACGCTCATTAAAGCCGGTGATGCAACACAGTTTCACCTCCATCAGCTGAGAGTGGAATGTCACAATATCCCGATCCCTGTCACTGAGCTGTTTTAAAGGAGTTCTTCTGGCTCCTTTTGTTCCTGCCTCCCAAACTCAGCAGTGATAATGCTCGTGGCTTGCAATATAAATTGGATTGCTAATTGGATTCCTCACATGAACTGAAGGAATAGGCAAGAACTGGGAAATAATTGGAGCGTTATGCCAGTAAACTGAGTGGAGGTGAGTTCATGGTGAGCAGCCCCTGGAAGTGTCCCAGTGGAATCAGGGAATGCTATTCCTCCTGCTCAGACCACAGAGGACAAGCAGAAGCAGCAGAGCTTGCTGAAATCATCAGTTTGCAACTCCCCAGCTGCAATCCATGAAAAGAGCCCTGCTTTCCAAAGGAACAGACTGCTTGGAGATGTGTGATTGCAAACTGGGAGCTAGATCCTGCCTTGGAATAAATCTGGGAGTTGCCACCCCACACACAGGGCCAGGCACAATCTGTTCCTGCCCAAGAATGTCTCCGGTGGCACTGGATCCTGAAACAGCTCCTGGAAAAAGCCCTGCCTTTAATTCCCCTCTCTGAACCCTGGCGACTCTCTCTGGAATGAAACTGCTCCGTTCCTCTGAATCGTGACTTCATGCCACAGGGAGAGGAGCAAAATCGTGGGGAATGTGTGAACACTGAGCACCTCAACAGCTAAAAATGCAGACTGGGTGTCACCAGGATCCCCCTCAAAACTAAACTGGCACCAGTAAAGACCAGAAAGGTGTTTTATTGTTATTGCACAGCCCTTGCCATGCTTCCACCTGGATGCTGTTACTAAAATCCCACAGTTAAATGAGGATGTTTTTATTGTTTGTGACATGGATGTGCTGCATACACTGCTCTGAATCCCAAATTTATGAGAGTGAATAGGAAGAAATAAGTGTAAAACACTGTTTGGTTCTTTTCTTCAATTCCTGGGATTTTTATACCGAAACGAGCACAGGTAATGAAAACAGCAGCCCAGAACAAACCCTCTTTGGGAAGGTCAGAGCAGCTCCAGCTGGAGGAGAGGTGCCAGGAGATCCTCTGTCAGCTCCTTTCCTGGATGCACTTTGTGAGGGAACAGTGACCTCAGGTGTCTGTTCAATTAATCACAGGGATATTCCCCATGAATTTACCATTCCATTGTTCTAATGGACATTCCTGCTGGAAATGGAGCTGCTGTCACTGGCACAGTCTCCTGGTTTTTCTGGCTTTGGCACTTGAGCTTTCCCAAAAACACCTACGGGGACATTCTTGAGGGCCCAGCCATCTGCAAATAAGCCTGAGAGCAAATCTGTATTGAAACCTGTTTTTAAATAGCATTAATTTTTTTTATTTAACATATATTTAAATGGTGTGCTTGCTGATCACACAGATCCTTTAAATACTGTGAAAGAATATGGCAGTAGAGGCAGAAAACTATATAAAATCAATGTAACATTTAATACTCACTAAAAAAAACATAAGAAATCAGGACAAACTAATAAGGCTTTCACTAGGGGTGAGATTCAGGGTGCTTTGCTTTTTACCTCATTTTGTGGAAAAATACAAAATCCTTCAGATGTGGCTGTAACACAGGTTAAAACACATAAATTTTCCACAAAGCCAGAGGACAACTAGAGCTTGCAGAGGCAACAAAAAGTACCTTGATGACTACAAAGAACCGAGTTCTGATATTCACTGAGGCTGTGCCTTAAGCTGAGGTAGTATTTGGTATATCAGCACCAAAATTAGGTGGAGAAAATAAATCTGCATTTGGAAAGGAATCTGCAACAGAAACTTTTCCAACATCAGGATCCAATTTTCCTCTCAGTGACTTCAAAGATGTGGCTTCCATAAAGGACAGGCTTTGTCCTACCCCTCTCCCAATGCCAGACTCTCCAAATGCCAGCCTGGAAGTGTTTTATTTCCTGAATCAAAGATCAAGTGATTCATCAGAGCTTCAAAGTAAACACCCACTGCATAGCAAAGGCTCTGAAACAAAATTTCTGAGCAGGGAAACGTTTCTCTTTTTTTATTGTGCTTTTTTCCTTTCATTGTTTTTAATAATACGGTCCATAGTGAGTCTCCAGAGAGGTCTGCAAAGAAACTTAATTTCAAAGGAGCAGAAGTAACTGTGTGAACACAAGCAGCACACCAAAGAAAAATGTGCCAAAGAAATAAAAACACGGCAGACAGCTCAACAGGCTGTGATTTTCCATCCTCAAGTGAAAGAGCTCTTCATTTCCATCAGGATGTTACCACATTAAATAAATCCCACACAACGTGTTAATGAAATTCAGCTTTATTTTTCTCCAGCACAACCTGCAGGAAATAAATGCTGATGCAGAAACAAAACTTGGTATCACAGAATCATCAAATGACAAAATGTTTTGGGTTGGAAACGATCTTAAAGGTCATTTAATTCTGCCCTCCTGGAGGCAGTTCCTCCTTTCGGAAGGGTGCTTTTGGTACATCACAAACGGAATATAAACAGAGCGGACTGTAGCGGCTCCTCCTCGTAAATTAACGCATCATTTAATTCTTAATTAATTAATTTTAACAGAGTACGTCCCTGACGGTTCCCACCCGCCTCTCCATGGCTCCCTCACGGCTGCTCCATGGCTCCTTCATAGCTCCTCCATGGCTCCCTCAGGGCCCTTTCCCTCAGGGCTCCTCCATGGCTATCTCACGGTTCCCGCCCGCCTCTCCACAGCCCCTCACGATCCCCTCATGGCTCCCTCAGGGCTCCTCCATGGCTTCCTCACGGTTCCCGCCCGCCTCTCCATGGCGGCTCCATCACCATCCCCTCATGGCTCCCTCAGGGCTCCTCCATGGCTCCCTCACGGTTCCCGCCCGCCTCTCCATGGAGGCTCCATCACGGCCCTTTCCAGCCCCCTCAGAGCTCCTCCATGGCCCCCTCACAGCTCCCGCTCTCTCTCCAGGGCCCCCCAACAGCCCTTTCCACGCTCCCTCACAGCTCCGCCATGACCCCCTCACTGTTCCCTCCCGCCTTCCCATGGCCCCTCACAGCCGTTTCCGGGTTCCCCCACGGCTCCCCCACAACCCCCGCCCGCCTCTCCGCGTCACCCTCGCTCCACCCCGGGCTCGGCCCCGGCGTCTCCTCCCCTTCCTGCGCCGGCCGGATAGCGCGGCGTGTTCCGCAGCCATGGAGTACCTGCCGGCGCCGGCGGCCCCGGCGCAGGGCCACATGTGAGCGATGGCGGGGCCCGCGCTCCCGGGGCGGGGGTGGCTGTGGCTGTGGCGGTGGCGGTGGCGGTGGCGGTGGCTGTGGCTGTGGCTGTGACTGACTGTGCTTCTCTCTGTCCCCGTGTCCCAGCCTGTGCTGCCAGTGCGGCGTCCCCATCCCGCCCAACCCGGCCAACATGTGCGTGGGCTGCCTGCGGGCCCAGGTGGACATCACCGAGGGCATCCCCAAGCAGGGCACGGTGCACTTCTGCAAGCAGTGCGAGAGGTGAGGAACGGCGAAATCGCTGGGGATGGCAGCAAAGCGCCCTTGGAACGCGTCAGCCTCAGGGTTTGGGGAGGCAAAAGCGCACGAGTTGGGTGATGAGGAGCTGTGGGGGCTCAGCCTGGAGAAAAGGAGGCTCAGGGGGAACCTTCTGGCTCTGCACAACTCCCTGACAGGAGGGGACAGCCGGGGAAGGGCTGGTTTGGATATTGGGGAAAATTCTTCATGGAAAGAGTTGTCCAGCCTGGCACAGCTGTGCAGGGCACTGGAGAAATCCCCATCCCTGGAGGGATTTAAAAGCCCTGTGGATGTGGCTCTGGGGATGTGGTTGAATGGTGGCCTTGGCAGTGCTGAGGGAATGAACTCACCTCAGATGCTTTCCCATCATTTTCTATGATTCTAAAAGTTGTGGCTGCATTGGTGTTACTAAAATGAAAGTTTTCGACATAGCTGCTCATCTTTGGAGTGATTTAAGGTGCTCAAGCAGCTTTCACGTGCTGTAAAGTGCTCCCTGTATCCCAGGTATCTCCAGCCTCCAGGAACCTGGATCCAGTGTGCCTTGGAATCCAGAGAGCTCCTGGCTTTGTGTCTGAAGAAAATCAAAGCTTCCCTGAGCAAGGTGAGAAGCTGATCCTGCTGGGATTTCACGGCCTGGTCACTGTTGTTACTGTAGAGATGGGAGCTGAGCAGAATGAGCTGAGGGATGCTGATTTTAATGTACCTTAATTTCAGAATTTCAGAAATTATTTATGCAATATTTGATCTCACTGGTTGATGATGATACAAGAAAGAGTTGCAGAGGTCTGTATATAGATTAACTCAAATTCACATGTTTAAGTTGAATAAAGCATCCCTTAGGTTCAGAGTATTATCAGACCTGAGATTGAGCACCTTTATTTTACATTCATCAAGCTCCATGTTCTGGCTAAGCACTATTAATTGGATTTGAGATATTAATACATATATTTTTAATTAGGATTATTCACTTCTTCACTTGTTTATTGAACCAGAAGTTTCTTTTTGTGGAGTTAGACTTGGTTTTACTGAGCTCTTGTCCTTCCCCACGGCAGGTCCGGCTCATTGATGCAGGGTTCATTTGGACAGAACCACATTCCAAGAGGCTGAAGCTCAAACTGACTGTTCAGAAAGAGGTAACTGGAGCACAACCTTCTCCCTGGGGCTTTTAAAAAGCTTTTATGGCAAACAACGGATTTTTTAATTATAAGTTTTCTTATTATTAGATTTCATCCTGCCTAAATTTTATGGCTAAAGTGCCGTTCATCAGACTGAAGAAAGTTATTGTAAAGATGGGAAAATACTGCTGTTATTTGTGACCCAAAAAGAGCTGAAACTTTGGTTTTGCAGGTGATAAATGGGGCAGTTCTGCAGCAGGTGTTTGTGGTGGAGTACATTGTTCAGTCTCAGATGTGTGAAGACTGCCACAGGATTGAAGCCAAGGATTTCTGGAAAGCTGTGGTGCAAGTCAGGCAAAAGGTAGAGACAAACTGAATTTTTATTTGATCCTGGCAGAACAATCAAAGAACTGGGTGATTTTCTGAATTTCTCAGTCAGAAATATACTCACACTTAGCCACAGGGATGTGTTTTGTGTTCAAGGTTGTTGAATTTTATCTTACTCAGTTTAGAAAAACTTTCTGCTGTCTTTGAAATGATGCTGGCAGGAGGATCTTGTGTGGAGAACTAAATACTCTCCTGTATTTTAAGGCAGTTTGGAAACAGTGGGATAAATATTTAAATCTTCTTTAAAGGAAATAGATCTCTCTAGCAACCAGTTACACAAAAATGAGAAATTGAAGCTTTAAATAATTTGGTATTAGTAGAGCACTCTGAAATCTCTTCATATAAATGTTTATTCTTTAGATATTCTGCTTTGTACTTGATGCTTTTTAAATAACCTTGATGCTTTTGTGTTTGTTTGGTTTTAGACTTTGCACAAGAAGACTTTTTACTATTTGGAGCAGCTGATTTTGAAGCACAGGCTCCATCAAAACACACTAAGGATCAAAGAAATCCATGGTGAGTGGCTGGAGGAGGAATAACCTGGATTTATGATGGAGGTTTTCATTGTGTGTGCTGGGAGCTGTGTAGAGAAAAGTTTATGAATTGTAATAGGTAAAATATGATAGAAATAGATGTATTTCCTCTCTTTTCAGATGGCCTGGATTTTTATTACTCTTCCAAGCAACATGCCCAGAAGATGGTGGATTTCCTTCAGTGTACAGTTCCATCCAGGTACAGCACTCCTGGTCATTGCCTTGAGCACTCAGAACTTTGGGGAATTGTCCTAAATCATTAATTTTAAAATAATTTTGTAAATGCAAGTGTAAGGAATTTGTATCTTAATCAAAACAGACAAAATCCCTCCTACAAAAATCCCACATTTTCCACTTTATTGGTAAAATTTACCTCTGTTTCCTTAATATTCTTATTTGTGATACAGACACTTTGTTCCAAGGATCTCCTGTTCCAGGTGATGTCCCTCTTGTTTCCTGAAAACTCTTATTTTCATGTTTTACAGATCCAAATCATCCCAACGTTTGATCTCCCACGACATTCACAGCAATGTCTACAACTACAAAAGCACTTTCTCTGTGGAAATTGTTCCCATCTGCAAGGTGGCTTCCCTCTGCTTCATCTTCAGGGTGTTGTGGGAAGTGGGAAGAGTTGGGATTTGGAGATGGAGGTCACACTGGGGGGTGGGGAGGGGTCCACATGGGAAATGCAGAAGTTACTGGGGCCAGAAACATAAAAATGCTCAAGTTTAACACTTTATTTCAGATGTTTGGGTTACAAATGGAGGAAATGGGAATGGCAGTTCTGTGTTTTGGTTTGCAGGACAACGTTGTGTGTCTGTCTCCCAAGCTGGCCCAGAGCCTGGGCAACATGAGCCAGATCTGTGTGTGCATCAGAGTGACCAGCACCATCCACCTCATCGACCCCAGAACTCTGCAGAGTGAGTTTGGGCTTTTCCTCAGCACCTGATTGTTCTGCTGCCACAACTGCTGTTGGTTTGTTTCCACAAAATCTTGCATTTTTGGACCTTAATGTTGTTCAGTTCATCTGTACAATAGAAATTTCTTAGTGAACCAAGAGTTCTCCAGGCTTGATTTCCATAGGGCAGAATGATCAGGCTCAGCTTGAGTTCCTGCATGTTCTGAGCATTTACCTGTGTCAGATTTACTGAAATTTCTGAACTTCTGTTTTGCTTGGTGTGTGCTGGTGAGCTTGGGCAGCAGAATCCCTCTAAAGGATGGATCCAGGGGATAATTCCTTTGAGTAAGGTCTGTCCCAGATCAGCTGCTCTTGCAGCAATGTGGGTCATGTCCTAAATAACAAAACGTGTCTGGCAGTCGCCTTCCTTTTGGTTAATGGTTCTTTTTTTCACAAGAAATTCTCTCCCTGATCATTTTGCAGTTGCTGAAATCGATGGGAACACCTACTGGCGTCACCCCTTCCACAGCCTGTTCCACCCCAAGCAGCTGGAGGAGTTCATCATCATGGACATCAACAGGGTCCATGAGAAGAAAAAAGGTGCTGGGGCAGGGGCTCGCTCAAACAAGGTGAGAATTTCTCTGGTTTGGGCCTTGTGCTCAGCTGAATTCATGCTCTGGATCTGCCTGGGCTGTTCTGGATCCTGCCACTGGCAAAAGCTTTTTTTGGGACCATTTGGTTTGGAAATGGCACAGGTATGATGTGAATTCCACTTCCAGGAATTCTTTTTAAAGAGTTTAAACTCTGCTCGTTACTGGGTATTGAAATATTAACTTTGCAGCTCTAACGAGTGAATTGGTTTTGTTGAAGCATTTCTTTTAATCCAGAATTAATGGATCTTAGTTTAAAGCTGAAATAGGTGTCTATTTATAGAAATAGCCTTTGGGAATCCTTGGGAGTTGCCATGTCCATTTTCTTACTTTTATTTCATGAGCAATGAGGAGTAGCAAGGGATACATTGGATATTTGATGCAGAAACACAAGTTTAATGACAGGTGGAGTTTAAATCAGTGCAGATGTTGGGGTTAAGCTGGCTTTGGTTAAGGAATGTTTTATTTTCTATTCCCAAAGCACACTCTGGCTGAAGCCTGGGTCAGGAAAACCTCAGAGCTGGACACTGATCACCAATATTTCTGCTGTACTCACCTGGGGCACATCCTGAATCCTGGAGACCTGGTCTTGGGGTTTGTTCTTCTTTTCTGAAACTTTTCTTAGATGATTATTTAATGACTGAATCAAGAAAGTGTGGAACTGGTCCAATTTCAAAATGAAAGCAGCAAAAGGAGTGGAATCATCCTGGTCCTAATAAAAAAAAAAAATCTCTGTTCTAGAAAGAGTTTTCATTAAAAATTGTTAGAAATAAAAGAGGTGATTGCCTTCAGAGTCCAGCTTGGAATCACAATTTAGCCACAAACAGATGGAAGGATTTTTAAAACACCAGTTAATTTTTTGTTTGCTAATGAATATCATATACAGTGATAAGAAATGTGAATTTTTTTGTAAGATTAGGCAAATTAGGTGGTGCTTAGAAAAGTTTAAGCATGAATGTTGTGAGCCCAGCACAACCTCAGTGGATGTTGCAGTTTGGATTCCAGAGATTGGGAAGTGCCAACAGAGCAGGATTTGGGAACAGCAGCTGCTCAGCCTTAGGAAAGCTGCACATTAATGTGGATTTTTATTTGCTTGCCTTCATCTGGAAATATTTCTCTTCCTTAGGAGCTGCACCTTGCACTGTGCTGCCCTTTAACACAAACATTGAGCTCAGGGTGTTTTATAAAGGAGACTAAAACCTCTGTTTCTATTTTAGCTTTGACTTGGCCAACTGCAACTTAAATGATGAATTTGCCAACAAGATGAACCCCCAACATATTCCTGATGTGGTAAGAAAATGCCTTTGTCTGTACAAAGTTCTTCAGGGCTAGGAGGGAGTGTGATTTTATAATGAGCAGTGCTTGAAGAAGGAGAGGATATTAACAGTGAAATTTGAGCACCATCTGATTTTGAAGGATTATTTCCTTAAATATTTGACTGCTTTTTAAATTACACATTTACTGTTGGATTTTTTTTCCAATTACCATGGTTAGATAATACATTAATTGTTGCTTTTGTTCCAATTACCAATCACTGAGTGCTGAAAACTGATTTGTAACTCCAGTGTGTGCCTGTCTCTTCAGGCCCATTTTCCGAGTGTTTGGAAAACTGACAAAACCCCTGTAAATTCCATACAACACTGCTGAGTGCCAGCCCAGCTGGTTTTAGATGCCCAGACCTAGATTTGGGTGCTGATTTGGGATTTTGGGAGGTGGAAAAAGGAGCTGCTTTTCCCTGCAGGTGCTGATCAAGAAGAGCTACGACCGCTGCAGGCGGCAGCGCCGCAGGAACTGGAAGCTGAAGGAGCTGGAGAGGGACAGGGAGGCCACGGACACAGATGATGAAAGGTTCAGTATCTGCTCTCCTTGTGCAGTGACAAAGCTGCTCCAGCTTCTCAATAACCTCCAGCTGAGAGCAGAAAGGGAGAAAATGAGAGATGAATGAGTTGGGAGTTAATAGGTGAGGGAGTTGGAAATGTGGGAGTGCTCTCAGCTCAGCTTTTGTTTCTGTGGTTTTACTTTGCTGCATGAATTTCCATTAATCCAAAGGAAAAGTGAGTAAATACATCCCACATCTTCTACAGGCAATACCAGGACTTCCTGGAAGATCTGGAAGAGGATGAGACCATAAGGAAGAATGTCAACATTTACAGAAGTAAGGCCTTTTAAAATCCTTCATTAGGTGTAGTGAAATCCTGGTTAAATCGTGTTGGAGGCAAAATAATTTTACTGGAATTCTCTATTTGCATTCTCCAAACTATTCATGCCTGGAGAAATGCTGTAAAGTGGTTCACAGTTGTTTCACCTGATGGGTTTTGTTTCTTTGCCTTTAACATGAAAAAGAACTTTCCTCCTGCACTCAAAATCCCTGCTGGATGAAGGATTTGATACAGAATTCATTTTTTTCCTATGAGGGGACTGTTGAGTTTTTAGGGCTTTTTTGTTTGTTGGTTGTTTTGGTGTTGTTGGTTTGATTTTTTTTTCCCCCCCATTTTCCCTTGGGGTTGCTCTGGTGTTTTGGGGTTTGTTTCCTTTGCTTAGCTGATTTTTGGGGGCTTTCTGTGTGGTTTTAGATGCAGATATTCCAGTGGAGAGTGACACAGATGATGATGGAGCTCCACGGATCAGCCTGGCTGAAATGCTGGAAGATCTCCACATTTCCCAGGATGCCACTGGAGGGGAGGGAGCAGAAATGCTGACAGAGTAAGGACAGTGCCTTCCATGCAATAAATATTCCTTTGGGCAGAAAAAACTCCCCAGACCATAATTAACCATCACAAGGCCAGGAAAAGTGACAAAACTCCCACTGCAGCCTAAAATAATGGCCTGGAATTCATTTTTTTTATGGATGATATTCCAGAGAATCAGCAATTAAAGTTCAATTTCTGGTGGAAGCATTGCAATATAAATTCCTCAAGTTCCTCCCATCCCTGAGGGATCTTTCCATGCAATTTCTGCAGTGGAGAAAATAAGGAAAGATGTCCAGAGGGAAAGATTTTAGGTAAAGTTCCTACCTTCTGTTACAGCTTTAATTTCTTACATGGGGAAAGTTTTCCCCATTTTTTGGCACAATGGTTTGAAGCCTTTTATGATACTGGTAGATTATTCCATATATCCATATTTTGGGGAAGCTCAAGACTAATTTCTGTTCCCTTACACAAAGAAAACTTGATCAGAAAGATTGGAAAATCCTGTGGAGTGTGATGAATACTGAACTATATCCCATGTTTGGATCAGTGGATTAAAAGCAACATGCACAGGAATTAATTAATAAATCAGCTATAAAGGATTAAAATCCTCTCGAGATATTTTGCTTCATCATTTTTTAGTTCATTTTAAAATCCAGTTGCACTCTGCAAGCCCAAAGAGGACAGAATATTAAATTCCCTGTTTGGTGATGGAGTAATAAAAACTGGGTTTAAACTGTGCTGTTTTCATCAATCCTTTTCCTTCCTGGAGTCTCCCAGGAATGTTGAATATTTGCTGTGTTGTCTCATCCCATTTATCCCTGGAGATCTCCCTCTTCCTTTCCCCCCTTCTTCCACTTTCATGGATCTTCCAGCAGAATTTTTTTCTGGAATGATTTTGTGCTGCTGGATCCATGAATTCAAGGATTGGATTTGTGGGATTTGTTTTGGTGGAGCAGCTCCCCAGAACCAAAGCTGGGTTTCCTTGTAGGTTCTCAAGTTTCCAGTGCCCCTTTGGGAGCTCAGAGAGGTTTAGGGAGTGCCCAACAAATTAAATATTTGCCAATATTTTCACTGCCACTGCAACAACAGGCATTAATTGTCATGGATAAAAGCTGCCCCTTGCCCTGCAGCTCTTCCTGAAAATCTCTCACAAAAAGCTCCTTTTTTTACAACAGAAATCATTCAGGATTTTAAGAACTGCTCAGTGATGCATTTCCACCCAGGTGCTGATGAATTTTGAGTTGGAAGTCATGGGAGAAGCTGTGCAGAACTTTGGAATTAAGTTTTGCTCAGAGAAAATGGTGAAAAAAAATATCTGTTTTATAAGTCAGAGCTTCCAGCACAAAAGCTGGATAACTGAGGGAAAAAATGAACAGGAGAAGGGGATTGGGGTGTGCAAACACTCATTTTTATTTCTTTTTCCTAGATAAAAGTCTTGTGTGTTGATGATGAAAAGCTTAAGGTGATGATTTCACCTTTAACTGCTTTAAAATCTATTAGTGGATGGAACTCCAGGGGTCCCAAATACGGGTCAGATGAAAATTGCTGAGGTGAAATATTTATGGGAAAACTTTATAGGAAAAATTTTAACCTCAGGCCAGGTGTTTGAGCTTGGCTGAATTCCAGGGACAGCTGCTGGGACAACAAAAAAAAAATTCCAACAAAATCAGTGTTATTTCAGTCTCTCACTCTTGGAAGTAGCTTAAAGTAGGGAATTCCAGAGGAATATTGTGTCAGGAATAAAAAAAAGTTCCACAAGGGTACAGATTCCTTCTGTTGGAATTTTGGGATTTGGAATCATTTCACTGGGAAGAGTGTGGCTCCATTTCCACCCTGGCACTGGCAGAGATGGATCCAATCCCATCTCTTCCCCATCCTCCTGCAGCAATATCCAGAGGAAAATCAGGATGATTTTTTCATCTCAGGATGATTTTCATCTCATGCTGAGCATGAGAGTCCAGCTGATGTCACTGTTCCTGCATGGCCCCAAGGAAAAGGTGGCCAAAAACTCAGGAGAAACTCTTGAAGCCCATGCAGTCCTTCAAATTCAAAATAACACCAAGCTACATAAAAATAAGACAGAAGCTGCTTTGAGCTTGGTGTGGAAGGATTTCCAACTGCTGCTTCTGCAGATTGATCTCAGCTCAGGGCTCTTTGTTTCAGCTGCACCTCCCAGAGCAGGTAAAAGGAGGGGTGGGAATTGGAAATCCAGAGGGGTTTGGGAATGTTTCCTGCAGCTCATTCCAGGACATAACCATAGAACAAAGAATCTTGCTGTTAGAATCTGTCTTTCCTCCTGAATACAAGGTGGGAATAAAACTTGTCAGGGTTTCAGTTCCACGACAAAACCAGAGCAAGAAACTGAAAGGATTTTGTGCAATTTAAATATTCAGCTTCCTAAAATGAAACCATTTTGGATAACACAAATCCCCAACAAGGACTGAAAAGCCTTGAAAGCCAATTTTAAGCTCAACTCTGGCCAGTGAGATTTGGGAGATGGAAGGAAACTCCTGAAGCTGTGAAATACTTGGTGGTGTTTGCACACCCTGCTGAGACTTTGTGCTCTGAGGGTGATGCTTCACACCTTGATCCCTGGAAAAAATACCTGGAAAAATACTTAAATAAATCCTATTTCATATAATATCTGTGCTGGAAATGTCAGCAGCAGAGGAAGGAAGAATTTCCTGTCTCAGGGAGACTGGAACTCAACTGTTGCATGAAGTTTCAGCTGAGCAGGGGAGTGAAGCAGAAACTCTCAGCCAAGCAGGACAGAGGAATTTCAGGTCAGCTCTGGGAAAACAAACAGAGCTGCTGGAAGCTCCCTCCTGCTCTGACCAAAGCTCTGCAAGATGGAAATGTCCTGTGGGATGCAGAGGCCAGAAGTGCTGAGAGGTTTGTTTTACAAGCAGGATTTTCAGGTCAGGTAATGAACAGCAAAGATAAGAGCTGCAATTACACGTGGCTGTAAATAAAGCCAAGTGCAGCTGTTGTAGTGCAAAACAATGACAGCAACAACAAGGAGTAAGAAATTGTCTTAAGCTTCTAAAAACTGAAGTGATCAGCAGCAGAGGGGGTAAAATTCCACATGAACAGAAGCATCTTTAGTGCTTTTAGAAAGTGTAAACTCTGTGGATCAATAAAACACAGATTAAAGTTTAATGGGAGATAAGGTGTGAAAGTCCTCCAATAAAAATGACTCCTCTCTGGATGCAGGGAATCCACCAGGATGTTCTGGCTGGAAACATCACAGGTTTCCTGGTGAGCAGTTTGATTTTAGCAGCTGGTTCTTATTTTGTTCTTTAGTTTCCACTCTTGCTGAACCAGCATGGGTTAAGTTGTGCAATTTCAATATTTCCTTTTCACATGGCAGGGATCTGAATGTGCTGAATGTTATCCTTACATTCCTTTCTTAGAACCCCAGGACAGAAACTTCTCCCAACAGAGAAGGGTGTGCAGGGAATATTCCACTTCCCATTCCTCTTGAAACACTTCCTGTTTCAGCCATGCATTCATTCATTTAGGTTTGCAACACTGAGCATCGAGTGTGAAAAACTAAATGTGGCCGCTCAGAAAAATCTGGAGAAATGTGGAAAGAGCTTGTTCAACCCCAAAACTCCTCCCTGTGCATCCCTGGAGCTCTGGGGGCCGTGCCCAGCACCCTCTGGGGAAGAACCTTTCCTGATCTCCACCCTAAAGCTCCCCTGGCACAGCTCCAGCCTGATCCTGATCCTGATCCTGATCCTGATCCTGATCCCATTCCCAGCTGAGCCTGACCTGACAAATCTGAGACAAATCTGGAGCCCCTCGGGCTCCTGGTGCTTCCAGCAGGAACCTGCCCAGGCAGTGCTGGGAACTGAAATGTTTTAAATCCTGGAGTCTTGGGACAGGCAGGGAAAAGGGGGGGATGGGGAAGATGAATCAGGAGCTCTGGGGAGCTCCAGCTGCCACTTGGCCCCTTGTTTCCTCTGCTGGATTTTGGTGCTTTCTTGGCTCTGTCCCATTCCTCCTCCAGCCCAGCTGGGATCTGGGGGTGGGAGCAGAGCCCCATCCCAATCCTACCCAAATCCAGTCCCAAATCCTGTCCCAAATCCTGCCCCAGTCATTGCACAAGAGGCACCCACAAACACCCCGTGGGGAAGGGCAGCAACAACAAACAGGGCAAAGTTCCTGCTCCTCCAGCCTGCTGTGGGATTCCTGACTGGCCAGAAATGCTGGGGTGTCCCTCTGGAATCCTGAGGGTGACCTGCTCCTGCCCTGGGCTCATCCCAGCCACTTCTGCAGCAAGATTTATTTACATAGTCTTGAGAAATAGAGATTTTGCACCTGCAATGCAAAGTACTGCCTGTATTTCTCTGCAGTAGAGACTGGGAAAAAATCACTGTCTAATGATTGGTATCATTAAAATACTGTGTGCTCCCTCTTGTTCCTAAACATCAGTAAATACAAATTATATTGATAAATATCAGTAAATATAACTACAGACTAAGCATGAAAGTGAATCTACACTAATTACTACTTCAGCCATTATATTACTTTAATAAAACATCCAATTGGATCCGAATTTGAAAGTATTGAATAGATTTTTTTTCTTTACAAATTTAGAGATACTTGGGCATTGTTAAGAGACTTGTGAGTCTGAGCACAGCTGCCCTCATTTTCCCAGAGGAATTATTTCCTTCTCCTACCTTCCTTCCCTATAATTATAAACTGGGAAAGCAGCTGAGGTGACAAATGACATAATTAATGTCCTCACTTTGTTTTGTCGCCTCCTGTGCCCAAGCCTCATTCCCTAAATCCCTGGATTGCCTCCTCCAGGGAAAACTCCCCAAACTCACCTCAGTGTGGGTGGAAAATGTGGATTTGTTTCACCCTGCTCTACTCCTTCATCTCCCAAGGATTCCAAACCCCAATTTGATTCCCAAGCTCATCCCAGTGCAGCTCCTGCCTGCTGCAGGAATCTGGGGGTTGTAAGGCTAAAAAGTCATGGAATTTGGAACAAAAGCAGTCCCAGCCAAATCCAGCACGTTATTTACAGCTCAGGAGTTTGTGTTTCAAACCCTGCTCAACAGGGAGAGGGTAAAAGGTGAAAAGTAGGGAGTGAAAGGTTAGGAAAAAAGGAGGCATTGTACTTCAACATTTTTTAGGGGTTTTATTTTCAGCTGAAACCCTACCACAAGTGAATCTGTAGTGTTATATTCTCTATATGATGCACATGATTTACTGATCTTCTAAAGTAAACCAAAAATTATCTGTTTTTATAAAGCCCAAGAATCAGAGAGTTTCATCATAAATTTTCACAGCAGCACATCCTCCCATTTTTAATGAACCAGCGGCGTTGTTTGCACCACGACAACATAATTCATTGTATAAAACAATCAAGGAGAATGAATAAATCCTGAAATCATTCCATAAAAACACAGCAAGCTCGGGGAAGCAGCTCCCACTGGTCCAGGATTTTTGTGTGCACATCTCTTCTGGCAGACAAGAACAAATTCATGCTGTGCCATTTCTCCAGATGAAAACTTTCCATATCCAAGCAGCTTTCCCTGGAATGACAAAATCTTCAGGGGAGTTGTTCCTTTTCCCCAGAATAACAAAATCTTCAGGGGGGTTGCTCCTTTCCCCTGAAATAATAAAATTTTCAAAGGGCTTTCTCCTTTCCCCTGAAATAATAAAATCTTCAGGAGGGTTGCTTCTTTCCCCTGAAATAATAAAATGTTCAAGGGAGCTGTTTCTTTCCCCTGAAATAACAATCTTCAGGAGTGTTGTTTCTTTCCCCTGAAATAATAAAATCTTCAGAGGAGTTATTCCTGTCCCAATCCCAGCTCTGTAATTCCAGCGGGTCCTTAAAACTGAAAGCTCATGAAGAATCAAATAGCAAAAACAGGGATTGATTGGAGCAAAAATAATTTGCTGTCAGAGCAAAACACGAAGAGAGAATAAAGCAGAATTTCCTGCTCCTGGACAAAAACGGGCTAAGGAGAGGCTTGGATGCCAAAGTCAGGGTGAGGTTTTACTTCACCACAGCAAGAGCGTTTTCCCGTGGGTTTGCCAGGGAGCTGCAGAGGAGCTGGAGGGCTGAGCTGGCGTGGAAAGCCAGGCACACATAGGTGGTGTAGAGCAGCAGCCCCAGCACGGCCAGGTTGAAGGAGTAGAAGAGCAGCTTCTCCCAGGGCTCCATCAGGTAGCTGCAGGTGATCAGCTCGAACTGGCAGAAGAGCCAGTGCAGGTAGCTCAGGGTGCTCTTCACATCCATCCCCGCTCCCAGAGCTGCCTGTGGGATGGAGGGTGGGGAATTGTGGGGATGGGAACCTCTCACTGCCCGTCCTCACCAAGGAGGCTCCAGCAGAGCTCATTTGTTTATCCAGGAGTTGTGGCAATCCCGCTCCCCGGGCTGAGCTCTGCCAGAATTGCACCTTGCACTGGGTTACTCAACACTCTGCAGGAGCAGCTTAATTGAAAATCCCTTTAAACCCTCCCTCCTTCCTCCTCCTCTTCCCACCTGTGGATTTCTATACAGAATTTGCTGATTTCTATCACTGCAAACTGGATTTTATGTCTCGTGCACCTTGTTGCCCATATGCAAACTGAGAGTGTGGAGAACTCCACACATACAGAATTCCAAAAATAGGAAACTACACCCATCTTATCCAGCTTTTTCTGCAGCAGGGATTGAACTGATCTGTTGAAAGAAAGGAAAAGAAAGGAAAGGAAAGGAAAGGAAAGGAAAGGAAAGGAAAGGAAAGGAAAGGAAAGGAAAGGAAAGGAAAGGAA
>JANRGV010000002.1:23133290-23148377 GCA_024734035.1 Alethe castanea
GGAGCATCCCCCGCGGGCCGCGGGCTGGGCGGGGCGGGGAGCTGGGGGTGCGGAGCGGGGTGCGCGGAGCGCGGAGCGCGGAGCGGAGCGCGGGGCTCGGCGCTGCCCCGGCCGGCCGAGCATGCACTGAGGCGAGCGGCGCCGCTCGGAGCCGCCCCGCTGCATGCTGTGGGGAGACACGGTCGCGATAATAAATGATAGAGGATACAATGACTTTGCTGTCTCTGCTGGGTCGGATCATGCGTTACTTCTTGCTCAGACCGGAGACCCTGTTCTTGCTGTGCATCAGCCTGGCCCTATGGAGTTATTTCTTCCACACGGATGAGGTGAAAACCATTGTTAAGTCCAGCAGGGATGCGGTGAAGATGGTGAAGGGCAAGGTGGCCGAGATCATGCAGAATGACAGGCTCGGGGGTTTGGACGTGCTGGACGCGGAGTTCTCCAAGACCTGGGAGTTCAAGAGCCACAACGTGGCTGTCTACTCCATCCAAGGCCGGAGGGATCACATGGAGGACAGGTTCGAAGTGATCACCGACCTGGTGAACAAGACTCACCCCTCCATCTTCGGGATATTTGATGGGCACGGAGGAGAGGCAAGTGCTCAACTGGAAAAAAAAAAACCCCATAAAATAATACAACACCATCAAAAAGGAAAAGGGGGGTGCGGGAGGGGTGGTCCAGGGCAAGGCGTGGATGTGTTCTCACCCAGGTTTGTGTGGTTATCTTGTACCTCGTGGGGAGGGGGATTCCCTTGCTTGTGGAGGGGGGTGGATGTCTAAAAAGAGCTGTGTAATCCTCCCTTTATTCCCTCGTTACCCCTTCTGTCCCACACGGTCCAAATGTGTCCGTACCCCCTTTGCCCTTTGCAGTAGTAAAGGTTTAATTGAAGGCGAAGCTGCTGGAGGTGGCTCTGACGTGCGTGGAATAGCAATGGTGATGAGCACAAACTCCCCGGAGTCATCTTTTGTTACAGCCAAGTGTGCTGGGATGTGATTTTGGCACCGGGCTGGCTTCTCCTCCCCCGGGCTCATCGGCAGAGGTTAAACAGGAGCGCTGCCGAAGGATCCTGAGGTGTAAAAATGTGCTGTCAGTGATTCCAGCGAGCATCACGAGCACGGCACGGTGTTTGGGAATTGTGCGGAGTCGATGTCCTTACACCGCGCTGTCCCTTCCCAGCAGAGCTGGCACTGTGACACTCGGTGGTGTTTTTAACCTCTCCGCTTTTCGGGCACGGGGATCTCCTGCAGGCTGTGCTTTGTGATGGTTCCAGCTCGCTGGGATTATTCCCTGGATTGCAGATGACAAATGTGGGAGCTGCAGCTTCCTCTGCCTTTAGGATGTGGTGCTGCCACGCAGCTTTTGGTGTGGCACAAGGCACGCGTTTCATAACTGGGGGAAAGGACGAGGGATTTGTCCTTGTGGGGCCAAACCAGCTCCTGCAGGGGTTTTTGCTGGGTGTGAGAGAGAGAGCCTGGTGGGATGATGGAGAGAAATGTTGGGAATTTTCTGTGTGTCCCTCCAGCTGCTCCCTCAGATCCAGGAGTCCAAATCCTTCCTAGAAAAGCTCTGGCAGTGCCCAGACATTCAGGGGCACAGGGGTGGCAGCTGCTGCTGCCCTGCTGAACCTGGAAGGGCAGCCTGGAAAATCCAGGCCCTGGGCTCGGGATCAGGCAATCACTGCCAGCCTCGGGAAGGGACTCAGGCTCTCCTCTCACTGTCAGGCGTTTTGCTCTCCTTAAATTGACACAAACTCTTTGGATGTTGAGAATTGTCAGCTTCATTTAAAAAATGCTGGTGGTGCTGAGCCCTGTTTTGGGGGTTTTATCTGATTTCACTTGGGGCAAAACTGTGCCAGCTCTTGCTGGCATTCTCACCCAGTTCACAGTGGCTGGGCGTTCGAGGAACAGGGGTGGAAATGTTGATGTGTCCCAAAGCGGTTCCCAGCTTTTCCTGAGCAGTTTGTTGGGGACATCTGGCTCTTTTGTGCCTGGGAGGGAAGGTGCTGGGGCTCTGCCTTTGTGCCAGCTGAGTTTCCTTGTGGGGACCCAGCAGCCCAAACAATTGGGGAAGTATCCGAGTGGTGTTTTTAAATAGAGTACTCCAAGCTCGTGGGATGCGGCGTGAAAGGGGGATCTGATTTCTTTCATTAATTTTGTAGCTTGCCCTGCACGAGATGGCAAGCTGAGGGTATTAAATAACCCCCAGCTAACCCAGGGGATGGTGGCATTTAGCTGATGTGCCCCTGCTTTGTTGTGCATCTTGAAATTCCATCCGTGGGATGCATTAATGTTGGATCCGTGGAAAACTCATTGGCCTTTTGTGTTCTCCTTCCTCTGAACTCTGCTCTGATGGACTCAGTGGCAAAGTACAGGGAGGTTTTTCATCCTGAAAGGTTCAGCAGAACTCTCCACGAATCTTTCTAAATTTAGTGTTTTATAAATGTACCCATCTCGCATCTGTTATTCATAATGGAATGCTGAGTGTTCTTCATGGCCTTTACTCCTACAAAAATAAGTTGAGGACAGAATTAGTTTCAAGTTTTAAATTTTTTGGTAAAACTGTTCAGAAGAGCATGAACTGTATGCTGTGCATGAAGCAAAAAAAAAAAAAAAAGAAATAATGAAGAACAGGTTTTATTCTAGGCAGGTTTTGTAATTTTGAGTAGAAAACGAGGGAGAAGAAATAAAAATTTACGCTCGTATTTAATCCCTAGTACGTAATGCTGCATTTTAAGTCTCTATTTGAATTGGGGTTTTGTATGTCTTAATTTATTTTAATTATTTCAAAAACATAAAATACTCTGTGAAACACCTTATGTAGGCACGTGGCAAAGCCTTTGTGAAGGTTGCATTTTCCATATGGGCTCCCATTAAATTTCTTTATGTGTATTTAAAGAATAAAGAACAGCTGATCCCTGGGGTTACACGTGAAACACACTGTTCTATGTGGGGAAAAATTTGTTTTTCCAAACAGCCAATACCCAAAATGAGATGCCAGATTAATTATTTCCAGCTATATGCAAGGGAGCCTGTCTCCATTAATTACTTCCTGCCATATCCCATTGAAGTGGAAGGATGGAGGAGCATGATTCAAGCAGCTTCAATGACTGTGCACTGCTAATTTATGAAGATTTCTGAGTTCTGCTTTCAAATTGGCAACATTTTGCATAAATTCTACTTTCCTCTTATGTCATTTCCTCTCCCAGCTTCCAGTTTTAGCCTGGGTAGGTTGGCAGCCATTGCTTTGGATTTTCTGGGTGGCTTGAGAAGGGAGAAAGGAAAAATAATTATTAATTCTCTGGTTTGCTGCACTAACTTTTGAAAGGCAAGAATATTTCCAAGAGAAGATTGGATGTGGGGTGTGTAGTGCAATCTCTTATTAAAAGTTAGTTTCTTGGAGATATAACAGTAATGATAATAATGCAGAGCAAGTAGAGGTCAAAGAGTAGATTTGGAAAAAATAGAAAAGTTGCTTCCTGTTGTCTCACTGAATGACTTTGACCAAAGGATCACCCTTCAAAGTGATAAAAGAAAAAAAATTTCTGTTCTCTCATCAGCTTCTTTTTGAGGCTTAAAAACTACTTGAGTGCTTTTCTTTTCCTTGCCCTTTTGCCTTTATTTAGGAATTTTGGGGCTGTCCAGGCTGGAAGATAGAGCAGTGTCAAACTCCACCAAATAACAGATGATGAGCTGGGAAGCTGAGCAGAGGAAAGGCTGGCTGCTTAATGAGAATGGTTTCCCCACTTTAACTACCATTTACTCTCAAATATTTAACGTTTAAGCACACAGTTTAATGAGATCTCAGCATCAGACAAGGGCAAAGTAGCTCAGCTCCCATCTGCAGTTTTATAGTTATGGCCCTGCTGTAAATCATTGTTTTTTCCCTAGCCCTGTGGGGTGAAGGTTTTAAAAATAATTATGGTAATAGATAGTACCTTCCCCTGCCTGGGCTTGTTTGCAGTCATAAACGGATGTGGGAAATTAAAGCTCAGTAACTGTCTCATAAAAAATGTCTCTTTTTATTTTCTTCCACCTCGTGAGCGGGGACGTGGCAAGACTTGTCCCTCATGATGTGTAGTTGTGGGTAAGAGCTTTTTTTGCACGGAATAATTGGGTTCTGGAGCTGCTGAGCCAGTGTTTTAGGATGGAAAATACACCTTTTTATTTTTATTTTTTTATTCCCTGTGTAGGGAAAGGCTGGGGAGCTGGAATGGGGAAGGAGGGAATGGTGTGGAAGTGGCTGATGCTCCATGGGGCTCAGGACCTTGAAATCAGCAGCACCAAGTGTCTGGTTACTGATTAACTTAGAAAGACACCAAAAAAAAAAAGAAAAAAAAAAAAGGGAAAGGTCAGAAGATAATGGTGGAGAGTCCTGAGGAGCCTGGTGTGAGGCTCTGGGAATGCTGAGGTGAGGGCTGGAGGAGAGGGCACTGTGCCAGCTGGGTTTAAATAAACCTGCTGTGCATTCAAACCCAGCTCTGACCCAAACAGCAGAAGGTGTTTGTGCTGTGCTGAAAGAAGAGAAAGCTGGCAACTTTACAATTTTCGTTCATTTTTTGGGGTTTTTCAATCTGCTGATTCAAATTCCAGCCCCATCCCTCTGATACTGAACTACTTAAGCAATCTCAGCAATGAAAATTTATCTATCAGGCTTTCAAGTCAAGGCCGTTCAGGATTAATGGCTTGGGATTTTATAAAAGGCAGGAATAAATCAAACAACAGCTTTGGAGTTTCTCTGGATGTCACAGCCCAGTTGGAAGGTGAAGTCTATGAGGGTCTGCAGTTTTTTAACAGAAACTGCTGGCACACTTTTCCTTTTACAGTAATTCCCTTTGGTTTCTAATCTAGAATCCCCTGCAATGTGCTCAAATGTTTGAATAAATATTTACATAGGTGAGGTCATGTTGATAGGCAAGTCCCAAAGCTGCTTGTGAATTCCCCTCCAGTGGCCTAAAATACAAGTCAAAAATGATCTACAGGAACATTCCTGTCATTTTCTTTAGTTTATCTAAGTTTTATTCTTTCATGTCATGCTCCAGGATTATGATTTTCACCCTACAACACCATGCTGATTCGATTTAGGGTTAAACTCTACGCTCATTTGCTGTACAGAAATTGATTAAAATGCTGTAAAAAGCTGTAATTGGAAGGAGGAACTTTAATTGCTGCCATTCAGGGCTGTATCATTGGCTGTAGAATTGAGCCTTTTTTCAATTCTGATAAAAATCAAGAAGTCCATTAATTTTTAATGTGTTTTGCCAGCTTTGTTTTAATCGGTGTTTCCCTGTCTGAGCTCTCAGGCTGCCAACAGATTGCCACTGGTTTAATGAAATCAATTTTGGTGATGAGCTGCTTTCAGATTATGAAAGTCATTGAAGTTTTCCCCGTGAACTTGAGGAACTCAAGACTCTTCCACGTGTTGGGAGTTGCTGTGGATGGGGAGGAAACAATCTTGGAGCAGTGGGATTTTAATCATTTCTGTTCCACAGCTCAGGAGTTTGGATATTTTTGTGTTTAACAGCGTGAGAGAAAAAAAAAAAAATCATGTCCTCTGTCATGTGGGTTAATTAAAGCAGCAGATTGCTCTGCCTCCAATGTCGTGTCTTTTGGAGCAGGATAGGATTTCTCCTCCCTCCCTTTTTGCTAGAAACCCAAATATTTACGGTGTAAATTGTGCCTGAAAACTGGGATTTGGCTGCTGGCAGTTTCACTTTTGAAACAATCTCTTGGCACGTGGTTGCTGTGTTTTGCTGCTGTCTGGTTTTTGCTGGTGGCTGCAGTTTCCTGCAGCAGTTTTGGCACTGGGGGGATGTCCCATGCTCATGGCAGGATTCCCATGCGCTGGATCTGGCACTTCTAAATTTTTTTTCTTCTTCTTCTCAGGGCTTTTCAGCCCTGTCCCTCTTCATCTGGGGTTTTGTGTCTTCCTCAGCACACAGTATTGGTTGCACTCAAGTGAAATTCCACCTCTCCTCAGCCCCAGGAGCTTTTGGCCATGTTGATCTGCTCAGAAATGAGCGGGATCGTGCTGTGAGATCAGCCAGGTTTTGGGATCCATCCCTGGAAGAGTCCAAAGCCAGGCTGGACAGGGTTTGGAGCATCCTAGTGAGAGGTGTCCTTGCCCATGAGATGAGTTGAGCTTTAAGGTCCCTTCCACCCCAAACCATTCCAGGAAAGACAATCCAGAGGTACCTGGCACTAATCTGTCTGACATCTCGAGGTTCAGGTCTTGCTGTCAGAAACACTGACAGATCTGGGAAAAGGAACAAAATTCTCGTGTGCTCCTCCTGCTTTGAGTCTCTGCCCTTGCAAGGAGACCTCCCAAACCTAATTTAAGGGCAGCAGCTGCTCCAATTGTGCACACAAAGTCACACGCCTCTTGCTCCAATTTTTCACTGCAATGGTTGGTAAATTCTTGATGTTTGAGTGAAGTCAGCACCCCCTGCTCTGTGCCCCACACAGACTCCTCACCCCCATTCCTCATGTGGCCACACTTCTGTCCCTCATCCCACAAACCTTCAGGGAATCTGTGTCCCGAGGAGCTGTGCCATTCCAGCCCTCCTGGGATGGATTGTGTGCTTTAAAGGAGAATTTGGAGCTCCAGGTTCCCTTTGCTGCTCAGGTTCACCAGCTCTGTCACCAGATCCCAGCCCAGCTGGCCAGACCAGTTCCTCTGGCTCAATCCCAGCCCAGGGTTCTTCCTTGTAGGAAAAGGTCATCAACATTTAATGACCCTTTTTCTTTAGGAGCCTGTAAAGTTTCACTTCACCCAGGTGCTCACGAAACAGCAGAGGCTGCAGATAAGGCAATCCCAAAAGGAAGTTTTCATCCTGACAAAAATGTCCATGCTGGATCTCCAGGCTGTTGTAATTTGTGTGTAAAATCAGGAGTTGTAACAAGTTGCAGATTTTGTTTCCCCTTCTGGGCTGTTTTATTGCTTTAACTCTTGTTTTTTATCTGGTGTTTAACACTTCAGCTGGTGGTTTTATTAAAGCAGTTTAAAGCTCGTGCCAGAAGTTTCATTTGAGAGCAGCATAGCTTTGAAAAAAATGCAAATTTCATTGCAGTTTACAAGAGAAAAAAGGTTTGCAGGCGCCAGAATACTGACAAATACTCAGAGTAAGTAAGACTGGTGAGAATGGTAAGAATGGTAAGAATGCTCATTTATGCAGTGAAATTGATGTTTATATGGCAAATACAGCTTGAACCACATCAAGCCTGATCCAGGAAGGATCAAGGGAAGTATTTTGGTCCCACTAAAAACAAAAAAAAAAGAACAGAAAGTCGTTGTTCAGAGCAGGCTCTCAGGTCTGGAGTGATTTGCCATCAAACGATGTGGACGGAGGAGAAATCCACCTTTCTTTCTACTCCAGTGGAAAAGGCATCCCAGAAAAGCAGCTGGGGGTCAGCTGGGTACACTGGGCTGGGATCTTGGGATCTGGGTGTTGTGAGGAGCAGAGTGGACAGGGGGAGAGGGGAAGGATGGACAAAGGGAAGGAGGGATGAGCAGAGTGGACAAAGGGAAGGGGGGATGAGCAGAGTGGACAGAGGCAGGAAGGAGGGATGAGCAGAGTGGACAGAGGGAGGGAGGAAGGATGGAAAAAGGGATGGAGGGATGAGCAGAGTGGACAAGGACAGGGAGGGATGAGCAGAGTGGACAAGGGAAGGGAGGAAGGAGGGATGAGCAGAGTGGACACAGGGAAGGGGGGATGAGCAGAGTGGACAAGGACAGGGAGGGATGAGCAGAGTGGACAGAGGGAGGGAGGAAGGAGGGATGAGCAGAGTGGACACAGGGAAGGAGGGATGAGCAGAGTGGACAAGGACAGGGAGGAAGGAGCACCATTCTCTGGGTCAGGCCCATCCCCAAGCCCCAGGAGCAGTGTGGCAGCACAAAGGACATTCCTGCTGCTCCTACCAAGTGCCTGTGATGCTGAAACATGGGCTGCTCTCATCCTCTGTGACCCTGTGTGCTCCCCAGCTGGGGGAGCAGCTGCCATCTCCAGCCACACAATCCAAGGATGTGTTTTCCCTGCTAAGCCACATCACAATTAGCCACGGCTCCTCATGTGGGCAAACCTCAAAGCTCCCCCGGAGAAATGAGCACTTATTTGCATTTTCTTTCAGCACCAAAATGTTATCCCTTGCAAATTTGCTCATTGTCATAAGTGTTGATAAGGCCTTTTTTATTTTTTTTTTCCTGCAAGTCCCCTTCAGGGGTAAACATTTGATTTTATTAAGTTCTGTTATAATAGCTGAAGCTGTCATACAGCACTGCTTTCAATCAATATGCTTTTTAATGTAATAAATCTCTTTACTTTTTCATTCTCTTCCCGATAGAAAACTGCTGGAGGGTGTGAAACATTTCTTTTGAGGGAAAGTGCGTGGCCCATAATACAGCTCTGTGCTGTGCCACTTCTTTAAACTTCATTTTAAATGGGAATGTGATTCATTTCCAGGTTATCTGTGCATGGACTGCATTTTCCCTGGAAAGTGTGCTCCCTCCAAATACACACTGAGGTATTGAAATATCTGATTGTGGTTGGCATGAAATAAAATCTCTGTCCAAGGCTGTGTGCTTCAGGAATGAAGTGTAGGAGTAGGAGGAAGGGGAGAAGGAAATATGCTTGTCTGCTTAGTGTTCTTGATGTTTATACCCCTGGGCTTTCATCTGCTTTCCTGCTTTGCAGTGTGAATGGGTTTTTTCTGATTTTTCTAGCTTTATCTTTAATGTCTCAAGTGATTTTGGAGATGTCTAAAACGTTATGTAGGATGTAGAAGGTGCTTTTCATGTTGGAGGTTTTTTTTTTAACTAGCATATATCTGATGTGGTTCCTGTGGTTTTATTCCTGCTGGGAAGAAGGGAAGTTGGGCAACAGTCTGGATAGTTCCACCAAACAAAACCAGTTTTTTATGGGATATTTAGTCCTAATTATCTGAAGTTTGGCCCATTATAGGTGTGGAAGGAAAGGGAAGTTATATCTGAAGTTTGGCTGTTTATTGTTGTGGGAGAAAAGGAGAACCACAGCTGAAGTGTGGCCCTTTTTTGGTGTGGAAAAAAAAGGGGAATTAGACCAGGAGAAGCAGGGAAAACCAGTGTCCAGCTGCCAAGGAGGAGAGAAGCAGCAACCCTGGGAAGGAGACAATCCCATTCCCCAAAGTGGAGCTGACTCAGGAATGTGCACTTGGGTGGGAGATGCCAGAGTGATGGAATCCACCCAATGCCTGATGGATTTATGTGTGAGGTGATTCCTGTGTCAGGATGATCCTGGATTTGTGTGTGAGATGATTCCCATCATGATCCTGGTTTTGTGTGTGAGGTGATGCCCATGCTTAGGATGATCCTGGTTTTCCCTCAGTTTGGATTTGTGTGTGAGGTGATTCCTGTGTCAGGATGATCCTGGTTTTGTGTGTGAGGTGATTCCTGTGTCAGGATGATCCTGGTTTTCCCTTGGTGCTGGATTTTTATATGAGATGATTCCCATGCTCAGGATGATCCTGGTTCACACTCAGTGCTGGATTTGTGTCTGAGATGATTCCTGTGTCAGGATGATCCTGATTTGTGTGTGAGATGATTCCAATGCTTAGGATGATCCTAGTTTTCCGTCAGTGCTGGATTTGTGTGTGAGGTGATTCCTGTGTCAGGATAACCCTGGTTTTGTGTGTGAGGTGATTCCCATGTCAGGATGATCCTGGTTTTGTGTGTGAGGTGATTCCCATGTCAGGATGATCCTGGTTTTGTGTGTGAGGTGATTCCTGTGTCAGGATGATCCTGGATTTATGTGTGAGGTGATTCCCATGTCAGGATGATCCTGGTTTTGTGTGTGAGATGATTCCCATGTCAGGATGATCAATGCAGGCCAGGGAAGCAGCGAGCACCACAGTTTGGCTACATTTCTTGGCCATGTGTTTTGGCCATGGTTTGGCCACATTTTTGGCCACATTTTTTGTCCCTGTTTTGACCACAGTTTGGCCACGTTTTTTGGCCATGGTTTTGGCTATGTGTTTTGGCCACTTTTAGCCGTGTTTTTTGGCCATGGTTTGGCCACATTTTGGCCATGGTCCTTTGTGTCTCTCAAAAAAATCACTAGCCCTGGCTGCTGGGGCTCTAAACTTTGACCTCTTTGTTCTGCCCACATCTCTGGTGTGCTGGCACAAATTCCAGCCCCTGTTGGCTCAGGCCAGAGGGAACAAAGTGTGGGAGCAGCTCCCTGCTCCATGGCACCAGTGCCAATGGGCATCCCCACAGCAAATTTGTGTTAATATAAACATTAATAATGGCTGCTCGATTTACAGAGAATTTGGGGTGACACTCCCTCATTTTCCCAAATGTTTGATGCCATCATATAAAAAACATCCCTGGATTTTGATTTTTTTCAAAGCCTTAGTCACGGGAGTGGTTTGGGAAGTGATGAAATTCTCAGTGGATGAACGCTGCATGGAAGATTTGTAATCCTTGGCAATTAGGAAATTGTTGCTGAGGTTAATGAGGATATTATTTTTAACTTTGAGGGCTGGAGCAATCTCCTGCCTCTGGGATAGAATTATTTCAATCAGTGCTTTAAATAAGCACTTTTCTGTGATGGTTTAAATTGACAAACATTTAAATCATCAACCTGAATTCTTTTTTAGCTGTTACACACCCTTTTGCTTCATGTATTGCTTCATGTTATTTTTACTGTGCATTGATGGTATTTACGACCAATGTTCAGTTGTGTGAGTTTGGAGTTTTTTTCCCTGTTTTTTTCTTTTTTGTGGATATCATTGGTGTAAATAAAAGCTAAATAAGAAGCTAAATAATGTGATGAGATCAGGAAATTTCTCCTCAGACTCCATTTATAACTGGAATTAGAGACAGATAAGAATTGGAGGTAATTCTGCTCAAGGTAACCACATCTTCAAAGAGAATGGTGGCAAAATAGTAAATTATTTGTAAAACACACATTTTTTCCTGCTTTTAGGAGAAACTCCTGTAGGAGCTGGTTACCACTTCAATAACTCTGTTTTTTCTTCAACCTTCAGAGGCAAATCCGTGCTGTTTACATTCATTATTTTAATTAATTACCATATTAGGGTGAGAGGGTATATTCTCAGGCTTTAAGAAATAAATTTTGTTAATAATTTTATTTGTAAACAGTGTTTTTTTTTTTAAACTCAGTTGCCTTTTTGTGTTGTGTCACAGCTCCAGGCAGTAGCTGCACTGCATGTGATGAGTAGAAAAATACTCCCAAGTAAATTTGGGGAATCTCTTGGGGATATGTTGGAGCACTCCAGGCTTTTAAGCTGCCTGAGTTGGAGTTTGTGTCTTCTGAAGTGTCCATGTAAACATTCAGCTGAGAGAGCTGAACTCCAAACAGCCTCAGAAGAGCCAAAGAAAGCGTTTCCAGCTGCAAATTGCAACGAGTTGTCTCAAATGCAGCTTTTAAAAGCTTTTTTGGCATGGTGGTGTCCATCTTATTAAGGAAAAACCTGACAGGGAGGGAAGATGGTGTGGGTGAATAATAGGAGAGGTTGTAACCTCAAACCTATTATAGAAAAGACATTATTTTTACTGGAATGTTTTGTTGCTGAGTTTCCCAGCACCTCCAGTTTACAGGAGAGCTAAATACAATTCCAGTGGCAAACACCATTCAATTGAGGTTTTTTTTGTTTGTTTGTTTGTTTGTTTTTTTAATACACAAATTGAAAACTTTGGGGTTTTTCTGTTGCAGAGGCTTTAACTGACCTCACTTGGGCCTCTGATTCAAAGTCTCTCAAAAATGGGTCACCAAAACCATATTATACCTCTCTGAACAGGTGTTTCCAGCTCATTTTACAGGCTTCAATTTCTGCTTATGTCTCTTGGCTGCTCTCATACAAGTCAGCAACACAACTGAAAATAGAAATTTGTGGCCCCTCTCTTGTTTTCTCCCAGGTGCAACTGCTCCTTTATTTTTTTATTTTTTTTTTTTTTTGTCTGACACCCCCTGTGCACCTTCTGTTATTTAATGTGACACCAGCACTTTCCTGCTGGGCTTTGCAAGCCCCAGGTTCTTCGTTTAATGTGATTATTACAAAATTAATGGTGCCTAGGATCTGGTAGCACTAATTCTTATTCCAGATTGTGGATCTGGGTGGGTTTTCTTCACACCTAAATGAGAAACCCTGAGTGAACCTGGGCCAGACCCTGAGCTCTTGGTTATATTTTAGGTGCATTTTGGTTTGAAACAATTTTTGGTTCAAAAAGTGATCTAAATAGGGGTGCCAGAGGAGGTGGGGTGGTTTCAGGACACCCAGAAGTTAATTAATCCCAGAATTTTCAGCCCTTCTCTCTGAGAACATCATCCCTGTGCTCACGTGTTCTTCAGGAAAAGGACTTGATGTCCTTTTCATGCAGGAGCCTTTCCATGCAGGCAGGGTTTGAAAATCTGGTTTAATTTGCCCTCTCTGGAGCAGCACAAAGGAGAAATTGCAGGAAATGGAAGCGTTGCCTTCAGCTGAAGGGCTGCAGGTGCTGCAGGGAGGGTTCCTGGGGCTGCACTCTTTTCTTCTCTCTCATTTTCTGCTGATGAGACTCAAAAACAGGCCCTGGAAAAAGTAAAAATCTCCTGGAAGATTTTGATCCAAGAGCCCAACTCCTCAGACAATGGGGATGTGGGCATGGGCAATGTGCTCTGATTTAAATAGGAAAAAAAAATTAAATTAGGGACCATAGCAGGGTTTATTCTTCTGATGAGAACACCCCAGAAGATCGAGTTTAGTGGTTTTTTTGGTTTTTCACTTTCAAAGTTACTTTAATAAAACATTTAAGGCTGCCTGATCTGTCTTTAATTGAAGTTGTGTTTTGCAAGAAAACTGCTCTTAGCAGTGAGGGGGATTTCAAGGTGACCAGGGATGAGTTGGGAACAATAAAAAGAAATTAAATTAATTACATTGCGAGTGAGGTTGCCTGTGTTTTATCCTGCCTCTGTACAGCCACATGAGGAGAGGAAATCAAATGAAGAAAGCTGAACAAGATTTTATTCTTGCCTGAAGCTTCGACAACTCCACACCACAGGAAAGAACCTTCAGGCATTATTTTTGTGCAGCGAGAATTGGTGACATGGTAGGAAAAAAAAAAAAAAGAGAGAGAGATAATGAATGGTCAAAAGCAGCAAAAATGTAAATATTGTGTAGGGAGAAGTAATTAGTGGTAGGACTGAGCTGCCAGAGGATCTGGATTCCCCAATAAACAGTTTGAAAACACATCAGTGGTGCCTTTTCTCCTGCACTCATTAAGCTGATCCAGCCAGGAGTGGCATTATTTAAATGTCAGGGTTCAAGAGCTGCCAGGAAAGTGGGTTTGGAGGAGGGAGATGCATCAAAACACTCCAGCAAAGCTTTTTTTGCTCTCTGCAGGGCTCCCATCCCTGTTCCCGGGGATTTGTGGGATTTGCATTTATTGTGGAATTGTTCCCTGCACTTCAGCACGAGGGACAAGGCCAGTGGTGGCTTCACTCCTTCAGGTGTGAGGATTTTCAATATCCCAGGCCATCTGAACCTCTTGGAGTCAATAAATGTTTTAATTAGGTCTCATTTGCATCAGCTTGATGAGTGTAGAGCTGGTTGAAATTGCAGCTGGATTCCAGAGGGAGCAAAGCCAGGCTGGGCTGAAGTGCCAGGTGCGTTCCTTGGATACCTGGCAGGGGCCTGGCACATTTGCAGAATTTATGGCATTATGGGACAGCACAAAAAGAGCTTGATTCCTTCATTTATCAAAAAAAAAAAAAAATAAAATAAACTGGAGATCTCAGCAGTACAAAGGCAGCTTTGAGGGAAAGCTTAAAAAACAACAGTGAAACAAGTGAAGTCTTTCCTTTATACAGAAAACCAAAATCAGTTCATTTTTCTATTGAATTTTGGTAAAGATTCTGCTCTGTGTGAGAGATTTTAGAACCAATTACTCATTCTGTGAGTATTAGGTTTTCTTATTCTATGTGCAGCTTTTAAAATCCTTATGTCTCAAAAACTGAATTCTAAGTGGGATTTAACAATCCGGATTTAGATGGTTTCGAAGCATGAACAGGGAAGTTTGCAAAGCGCTATCTCTGGATTTCATCAGAGTTAGTAATGCATTTTTCTGGACAAGGAATTTGCATAGAAATTCATTTCATGAATCAGGCGTGGGAAGAAGCATTTGTGGGTCATGGTGTGGATGTGAGCAGCAGCAGCTCGGGCTCCAAAATTTTCTATTGTCAAAGCAGCTTTTTTGGTTTTTTTACCCTGAAAATGTATTTAATAGAGGTTAATTAACAGCTGGGAGGGATCATCTTTAAAGTAAAAACAGTTCTCACATCTGGATTGTTTAAGAAATAACCTGAGTAACCTGGGAGGTGACCTTTAGGATCCTTCCTAACCCAAACTGTTGTAGGATCAGCGATTTTTTTATTCATTTATTGTTCATAGCTATCCAAATTGACTGTAAGGGATGTTTATCCATCAATCCTTGCTGTGCCAAGGCAGCTGGAGGTGGGAGAGTTTGTTGGAGTAATTTTGTGCTCCCATTTTGTAAAGGTTACTTGAAACTTGCCCTAAAAGTGAAATTCATCAATTTTTCAAATTGCCCATACAGGGGAAAAAAGTGTAGATTTATTTTGGCTGAATAATTCATGGCTCCCTGGATGTAATCCTGATGCACTGCAGCTTTTCCCACTGCAGGTCCCAGATCTCCAGGCTGCTGTAGTTGCAGGGCATTGATCTGGATAAAATGGAAACAGAACTTGGAGACCAAAAAAAAAAACCCCAAGATTTAACCAGGGTATGAGGAGAGATGAGAAAGGGCAAAAAGAGGCTGAGGCTGCAGCTGGGTCCAGTTCATTCCTGCTTTGGTTTTGGTTTTTTGGGTTTGTTTTTGTTTTTGTTTTTGTTTTGTTTGTTTGTTTTTTGTTTTTGTTTTTGTTTTTCTTGTTGTTGTAGGTTTTTTTGGGTTTTTTTTCGTTTTGTTTTGTTTTGTTTTTTGTTTGTTTTTGGTTTGGTTTTTTTTTGTTTGTTTTTTCGTTTTTTGGGTTTTTTTGGTGGGGGAAATGTCCAGCACTGTTGCCTGTCCTCTCCTGTTTCTCCCATCTGGTGTTTT
>JANRGV010000002.1:23173907-23185983 GCA_024734035.1 Alethe castanea
TCCCTGTAGGGTTTCTCCCAAATTCCCAGTGGGATTTATCCCAAATTCCCTGTGGGATTTATCCCCAAATTCCCTGTGGGATTTCTCCCCAATTCCCTGTGGGATTTCTCCCCAATTCCCTGTGGGATTGATTCCCATTTCCCTGTGGGATTTCTCCCCAATTCCTTGGGGGATTTCTCCCCAATTCCCTGTGGGATTTCTCCCAAATTCCCTGTGGGATTTCTCCCCAGTTCCCTGTAGGATATCTCCCCAATTCCCTGTGGGATTTATTCCCATTTCCCTGAGGGATTTCTCCCCAATTCCCTGTGGGATTTCTCCCCAAATCCCTGTAGGATCTCTCCCCAGTTCCCTGTGGGATTTCCAGCTCATGGCATTTTCTCCATGAATACTCCCACAAATTGCATGGAAATGATTTTATTAGATGCCTTTCAAAGCTAAATACGTGTCAGTCCTTGTAGAAAGGAACAAGCTGCAGGTTATTTTGGCAATATTTGGTAAGAGAGAAACAGATTTTTCTCCTAATTGATTTCACTTTAAAAAACCACGGTGCTAAATCACTGAGAGATGTTGAGTGGGTTTCTAGCTCAGTTTCTAAGAGAAAATCCGATTATTTCTTGGCCACCTACCTATGAAAACATTTTAACAGCTTTTTTTGCTTGACCCTGTAGTTATATATTTTATTTTACATAATTCCTGTGAGCACTGAGAAAGGCCAAAGAGAACACCACAGGAATCAGCAGGGAAAAGCATTTTCTCTCAAACTCATCCTCCTGATGCATAGAAAGTACAATTTAAAAAGATTTTTAGTTTTATTCCACCTCAGTCATATTCCCTAAATGTGGAGTACCCAAAGTTTGTTTTTTAGGCCCAGCTGAGCTTCACTGTTTTATTCATTTTCTGTTTATTTAAGAAGAGAGAATATATTTAATATAAAGATATATATATATCTTTATATTAAAGAACCACAGGATTATTTAGGTTCTAAAAGACCTTTAAGATCATCAAGCCAAACAATATTCAGCAGATCATAAAGCCCCCAAAATCTCCAAAATATCCTTTAATATTCAAAATTCATTATGCAAAAATAGTGAGAACAAGAGGTTGAGTAGCAGTGTTTGGGCTCTGCTGGGAAGTTGAAGCCTTAAATTCAAAGTTTTTAAGGAGAATAAAATGGGATTGTGCAGGAAGGGATGCAAATAACTGGGATTGGGGGAGGAATGGGAGTGGGAAAGTTGTGCAGAGAGGCCAAGGGCAAAAGCAGAGCAATGAGAAGCAAAAATAGCAGGATAAAGATCATTCTGGTCCCAAAAAATAGCCTGTAGCTCCTCGTGTGCGTGTGAAACTCAAATAGTGACCAAAATAACCTCAGTGGAAAAGAAATCCAGGATGTTTCTCTAGAAAATCTCTGGAGGGGTGAGAGGGAGGAAACACCTCCTTGTGACACAGCTTTTTATCCATAAAACTGAGAGAAGATCTATTTTATTTCTCAACTTGATTGCTGGAATTAAATATTTCATTTTTTCAGGTTGTTTAATCTGCAGGTCTTTAAAAATATCATATCCCCTAATTGCATCCAATGAAAACATTCATTGCATAATTCTGTGTTTGGATTCATTCACCCTCTGATTTGCACCTGATTTCCAGGCAGCAGAGTTTATTGCAAAGCTTTAGAAAACCAGATTAGAATATGATTTTAAGTGTCAGGAAACATCAAGCATTTTATCATGATTTCCTGCAGTCCTTGCTCTTGCAGATTTGATTTCCCACTTCACTAAAATCCACTTTATGAAAATTCTGCAGCCACGTGTGGGGGAGAAGGGAGTTTATGGGCTCCAAAATTGAGATAAAGGGTTCAGAAATAGCCCTGATTCGATTTTCCTGGGCTTTTTGCTCATGAGTTTTGTTCTGGTGGAGCCTCTTAGGTAGGAAATGAAATTAAACATTTCCTTTAAAGCAGAATTTTCACCTCCCAGAGCAACACATCCATGTGCTCCCAGATTTTCCTCCTGGGATATTTTGGGGTTGGCAGCAGCTCCTTAAGGTGAGCTCACTCTCAGCATTTATTTTGCAGGGGATTTTCTCCTCCCTGAAATGGGATGGAATAAAAATAACCAAGATTCAACCCCAAGGCAAGGCGAAATAATTTGGTTTTGAGCTGGCTTAAACTGCTGGGCAGGGATCAACTCTCGGCTTTTCCTGGAATTCCCAGTTCCTTCCTGAGCCCAGCTTGGTGCTCCTACCAGCACTCATCCCAAACCTGGAGGCTTTTCCCCAAAAATCAGGGAGTGAGGGGCTCTGTGAAGGGATTTCATTCCTGCCAGGGCACCCAGGATTTGCCAGCAGAAACCTCCCAGGAACTTCCCAGCCATAATTTTCCTTCTCCTTGGGAAATCAGGAATGGTTTTTTATGCAGCTTGGATTCCATCACTCCAAAAGGCTCGGCCGTGGATGAGCCTTTGGAGGTTTTCATGTTTAGAACCTCTCCTTTCTTTTGGCCTCTTGGCAAAGCTTGTCCTTAAAGGTGTCTCCCAAAATTCCTTTAACAAACTCTTTGCTGCTCAGCCTTCCCTTTTGTCCCTTTTCCTTCTCCCTCAGAAATGCCATTATTTGGCTGTACCATCGTGTTGGCTCCAAAATAAGTTTCTCACTCTTCTACACACCAGGTTTTTTTTTCCCCTCAACATTTCCTGCTGGTATTTTATTTGTCTCGATTTGGATGAGTTTCTATCACACCCACAAGATTCCCAGATCTTGGTTTTACCCTTTTTTTTTTTTTTTTGCTCAAAGTTGGCAGCATTTCTTTGAACCTTACGATTCTTTCAGATGTTGTTTTCTCATTCCTTGTTTGTGTCGGTCGTCAGGAAACAAACCCACTTTTTTTGGGGTGGAATGCTACAATTCCACGGTTTCCTGCCCAGAATTATTCTCTCACATTTTTTTGTCCCAATCTGTCGAGACACTTCAAGCTGTTGATATTATTTTCCATCCTGCTCTTCTCCTTTGGTTTCACCACACTTCATCCCTTCAGTGTTTACTGCTCCAAGTGTTAAAGCCGGGAATAAATCTGGATTTATTATTTAAATTGATTTCTTCCAGCAGGAAGGGTGAGCCAGCAGCTGGGATCAGGCAGTGCCTGGGGGTAATGAGTTGTGTAGGTGGATTTCAAAGCAGCTGCACCTGCAGGTGATGTGCAGGAAGGTTTAGACATGGTTTAGTGACCAGGTGTAGCCAACAGAGATAACACCTTGCATACATCAGTCTGAGAATAATCCTGGAGTTCTGTGGGATAAGAGGATGAGAGGAGGTGTTGGATCCCAAAAATCTGGGATTTTTCAGCCTTCTGACACTGATCCCCAAGAGAACACTGCTTTTAACCTGAGGCCTTGGAGAAGGCTTCCAAATTTCAGTGATGGACTTAAAATCATGAGTGTGTAGTGAAATAGAAGCGTGTGATTTCACATGGCCAAGGGTTTGGAATTTGAAGGTTTTAGAATACAGTAATAGGTATGGGACAAGATGGAGGATTTTGGGTTTTGTCTCTTTCTGTCTTATTCCTTCATCTCCATGATTTCAGGTAGTTTTTGGTTGGACAGTCAGTGCTGCACTGCAGGTCACAGGAGTTTGGTTATTGGGTCAAAAGTATAAATAATAGAGGTGTTAATTCTCTATTGGACTGTTTAACTTTAATAGACCTTGTAACCAGCTAAATTCAGCTCCATTTTGCTCACTTTTAGCTGGTAGCTGGAAGTGTTGCAGAGCTCTGTACTTTAGATAAGATTTAATAAACAACCAAGTCTGAACATGAGAAAATTCATCTCCTTTTAATCCTGACTCTGAGTGAAGACAGAAGAAAATGAAGACAAGACAGTAATTCAGATACCACCTTTACAAGGAGGGTTTGGAGAGGACATTGAGCAATGCTCCCACTGCTTCATCTGGGAATATTCCCAGATTGGGGTTGGAGTCCAAGGGTTTTAGGGTTGGAAATCATCAGCTGATACCTGGGAGCTGCACTCAGCCATGATCCTTGCCTTGGACAACTGTGTCAAACTCTCTGGAAAATAATATGGGAAAACTGTCTGGATAATAATGAAAAATCTGATGGAGTGGGAATAATTCTGTGGGGATGAATTATCCAGGTGGAATAATGAGCAGCAGGGGGGGAAAATCCCCACAGAATTCACCCATCCTGAGGGAGCAGCACCAGGGTGAGGGACAGGGCGCGGCACCAAAGAGCCCGGAGACTTTGGGGGGAAATATTCATGATTTTGGGAAATAATAAATCCATGCCTGAGTGACAGCAAAACATTGATTTGCTGAGAAATAAACTTGATCTCCCCAGCTGCCACCTCAGAGGCTCTCAGAGAAGGGCTCAGGACTTGTTCACCACCACGGGCTGAAAGCCCAACCAGCCCCTGGGATATCTCAGGTTTCTCTGAATTTCAAATCTGTTTTTCTTCCAAAACATTGGCTCAGGTCTGCTTAAATTTCTGTTAAAACTCCTGGAAGGGAAAAGGTTGAATGTTTTTGGGAGCATTGCCAAAACATGAAGCTGTGCTGCGTGAGCAGCTTCGCTCCACGCTCCCGATAAAAGGTGTTTGCTTTTTGTTGTCTCAAGGCTTGCCATGAAATCTGAAAACTCCAGGCTGTGTCACTTTAATACACAAACACTCCAAGCAATACAAAAGCCTTAAAATCAAAGCTGTGCTGTTATCTCTTCAGAGCAGGAGCTTTTTCAAGGAGCAGAATCACTTTCAGTTGCTGCTTTGAAGTTTAATCCGTGCTGGGGCTGCTCTTAAAACCAGGAGGAAATTGCAAAGTGAAGCAGTAGAGGGTGAGGAGCTGCTTGGGCATGGAATCAGCCTCACCTAGAGAGGGGCTGGTGCTGTCCCAGTGAGAGGAGCCTGGTCAGGGCTGGTGCTGCTGGGGGCAGGTGAGGAATAAAGATTTAAAAGCTGTGCTTTCAGCTCTCTGCTCTCACCCAGGCACTGTTTGTTCCCCTCTGTAAATCACTAAAGTTACTTTTCCCCCCTCAGCTGGGTTATTGGCTGCTCAGCCCCCCCATTCTCTGTCCATTCAGAGATGAGAAGAGCTGGAAATCTTTTTGACCTTCTGCCTTGATCATGAGTGCAATTAACAACCCGTGTCGTAACGAGCTGGAGAAACAAAATTATTATGTACCATCTTATTTAATTCAAGTGTGTTTCAGGAAGAATTTCCTTTTAATGGCCACTTGTATTTCCCTGGCATTGAATCCCTGAGGTTGGAAAGGGTTTCCAGGACCGTCAAGTCCAACCTGTGGCCAGCCCAGAGCACTGAGTGCCATCTCCAGGTGTTTTTTGAACACAATTCCTGTCATTTTTCCTTTTTCTGACTATTCCACCTCACTCACTGTTCTCCCTTTCATGAGTATCTATCTCCCTTCTTTTTTCCTACATCTGCCTCCTTCCTCCTCGTTTTCCCATCTTTTTGAATGATGAACCTGAGGAATATGAACAAAAACACCTCCAACCCATTCCCTGCTCCCTTTGGGCTCAATAACCAGAGATATTCTGATCCCACAGGCAGGAAAAATCCTTTTTTTTTATTCTTTCCCATGTCCATTTTTAGAGGGAAGAAGGGATAACATCCAGGCATTGGTGTTTGTCTTAACTGGGGCCTGATTTATTCCTCTCCTGCTCTCAAGGGTGCAGCTCTCAGTGTTTGTGTAGTGAAATGCCTCTAGAAAATGAACAGGCTTTGGAAACTATTTATGGATTCGAATTGGCTGCTTTTCTATTTAATGAAGTCCCTGTCTTTGAGCCTCTGCCATTTAATTAAGTGCTTTATATAATTACTTTCTGACATCAATTCTGGCCACTCTGGAAGGTTTGTCTTTTCTTCCTGAAGGAGGTGTTTTATTTAATGGGAGTTTCTGGGCCCTTCAGCTCTGGAGAAGAAACTGCAAATGAATTCCAGGGCAGTCACTCTGAGATCCTGATGTGACAATCCTTTTTTAAACTTGGTCACTGATGTCCCTAAAATTTCTCTGATTCCTCCTGTTTTTAGGAAAAGGAGCTGTGTTGTTATAACCAGAGCATCTCTTTCCTCAGAGCCTTCACATCCTCACCTCTCCGACCTGTTAATTCATCAGAGGAAAAATCTCCTTCTCTGGCAAAAAAACTTTTTACAAGTAATTTTCCCCTTCTTATTACCGTTTTTTTAAACCCTCAGATATTCTCTGGATTCTCAGATTCCGGGTATAACAAGCAGACAGATTTTTCCATTAATAATTCCCTAATAACCTTACCCCACTCCATCATTATTACCCCACTATTTCTGCATCTTGGGATTCCTTTTTAAGCCCTAAATTGTGCCACAGTCTCATGTTTCAGCTGCTTATCACCCACATGAGCACAAAAATCTCTTTTCCTGGCAGCCTGGTGTTCCAGGGAGGACACAAAAGTTTGCTTTATTCTGGATTAGTTTTACAGGGAACGTGGCTCTTTCCTGGCTGCCTCCAGCTCATTATTTGGGTCAATACAGTGGATTTTTCAAACCCAAAGGGAGGAGAGAAAATAACCATAATTACATTTAACCAGAGCTCATTGAACCTGCATTGAACCTTCCCCTCAGAAGTTTTAATTTGTGGGATTCCACTTTTTTTTCCCCTGTTAACTCTTTGTGTGCAGGGCTTGTCCCAGAGCTGGGATGAACCCCGAGGCTCCCCAGGTTTTCTCTTCATCTCACCCCTTCTCCTCACAGCTTTGGATAGAACACGAGCTAATTATTAATTGTAATTATTAATGGAGTTACTTAATAGAGAATTTTTAAGGTCAGGCTTAAACAGAAGCTTAAGGATTGTTTCCAGCATTAGATTTTTGTAATTTAGGAAAAGCCTTATCAGGACAGGACTTGGCTCCAAGGGACATGATCTTCCTCTCCAGGACTTTCCTGCTTCCCTCAGGGGATTTATGGCTGAGGAAGGCAAAATTATAATATTTTATACATTAGCACTCTGCTGTTATTTGAAAATTCCTGTGTGTTTGCTACTTGCTGAGCTTTGGAGTTGTGCTGGCTGGAATTACAGAAATATTCCATTTAGAAGTGCTAGGAAGAGTGGGAGACAGGTTTGTGACCAGCTGGTTGAACACTGGTGAAATTCTAAGCAAAAATAGAGATTTTTTTTTTTTTTGTCTCCTGTTTTACTCACCCAGACTGAATCTTTCCAGTTCTTGATTTCTGCTTGGCACAGAGTGAAGTCTCTAAATCAGGAGAGACCATTTAGGCTAAAATATTCCCCTCCTCTCCCTCAGTGCTTGGAGGGAGAGAACAATGGCAAAGAAAGATGAATGCTTCTTGCTCTTTAATTGAGTCTAATAGGCTATAAATACATTTTTTTCCCCCTCAACTACAGGAGCAGAATGAAAGGCTTCTGGTAAAACTGGTTTTTCACTGAAAAAATCCCTGCTCCTTGGAAGAGCTTCTGCACAGAGACACCTGTGGAAATCCCCTGGAGTAGTTTTAAGGCATTTTAATTCCTAATAAAAGCTTTCAGTTCAGAGTTTGATGCAGGGTTACAGGCACAGAGCTGGAAATGTCATTTAAAGTTGAGTCATTTTGCAAACCTCTCTTTTTTTTTCTTTTTTTTACCTTTAATGTTGAACTTGATGAGCTCAGTAAAATCCAAAATGCAGCATTTTTCTGTATCAAAAAAAAGGCTTGGAAAATGAGCAGTTCAACACCTGTGTAAATTTAGAAGGTTTATGACACTCTGACCATTTTTTTTTTAGGGTTATTGCTCTTTCTCTCACTTCTGCCTGTTTATGGCAATAAAAAAAAATTATCCCTTTTGCTTAGATTTGATTACAGGGATAGAAGAAAATGTTGTAGTTAATCCTGGTTGGGTGAAATGCTCCTGGCAATGCCTGCTCTGTGCACCTTCCCATTTAGTAAATAAATTGGAATTTGGGACCTGGATTTTTTCTGCATTGTTACCTGCTAATGGCCAAATCTTTCCAGGCATTTTAAAACCTTTTTTTTTACAGCCCTTCATTTCATATTCAGCTCATCTCTGTTAATAGTTCCACCCAATTAGCATCAAAATCAGGTGAAATCTTGACATCCCTATTTTTATTTTTTTTTTTAGCAATTCAATCACACCTATTTTGCTTTGTGCCATTAACTAAATCGTGCCCTTTGGTAAATTCAAATATTAGTCCAACATTAAGGTCCTTTCCTTCTGGCCACAGGGGGGTTTGTCAGAATTCTTGCTGCTCTTCTGTGTCTGTGCTCTGCATCTTCCAGGATTTATGGAATCCATCACCTTTAAAGCAGCTCCAGCTCCCTGCTTGTCACAACTGACAGGAATTTTATCAACCAACTGCTCTGGGCCTCATTTTCACTTCAATTTCCCCACTAATCTTAATTTTTCTCCTAAAAGAGGCATGGATAATGATTGACTTTCTAATTAAGATTCAGGGTTTTGTGTTTGTGCAATTTAAGTGCTGATGCTTTTCTTTTTGCTGCAGGAATAATTCCTTTACTCTCATTATTCCTAATATTCTTAGTTTTTGGGGGGATATGTGTGGTTGTCAGAACAAATGTTCAGGGTGGAATAACCCAGCCCAGCTGGAATTTGGTATTTCCATGGATGGTGACTCCACAACCTCTCTGGGCACCCTGTGTTTGACCAGAGGAAAAAAATTAAAAAAGCTTTTATTTAAATTTTTTATGGAATTTCCTGCATTTCAGTCTGTGCCCATTCAGGATAACAATGAACAGAAATTGTTGGCTTGGTGTGTTCTTCAATTCTGCAATTCTTCTCCAATCTTTGATGGAATTATGGATAAATAATGGATAAATCCAGAGGAATTGCACTCATTTGCTGGGGGAGCACCTGCAAATAAAAAATAAATCCAAGCACAACTCTGGATACCTGATAGTGCACAGCGTGGTCCTAAAGGAAAATGTAGTGGTGAGCCCATCATGGACATAATTAATACAAATAACAAATATTAAATATTATTACAGTGTTAAAACAATAAAGTATGAAAATACTAAATAGTAATAATGTAATAAATATAATAAATAAAATTTGGTAACATTAATAACATTTACATTAATAAAATTAATAAATAAATACAAATATAATTGAGTAAAATGATTAAATTTTATTAATAAAATGAATAAATATGGAGGTGTTCTGGGTGTTAATTACTCATTTGGGTGTTAATAAATAATTTTGGTGTTAATAAATCCTCCTCCACCTCCTTGCTGCGATGATTCCCCCAGAGATCCAAGGGCTGGGGGAGATCTGGCTGGGAATATTTTCCTTTTTTTCAGAATTTCTTCATGCAGAGAATGAGACAGGGAAGTGCTGTGGCCCTGAGTGGAGGTGCCAGAAAAAAAAATAATTATAATGATGCCCTTGCCTTGATAAAATTAATGTTTTAATTTGACCTCCAGGTTCCAGAACATTCCTGGTGGCTCTGCCAGAGCAGTGGGGACAGATCCGTGCCCAGAGCACGGCTTTTGCACCCATTAATTAAAATTTGCACTCATTAATTAAAAACAGCCATTAAAAACGTGGCTCCTACAAGTGCTTCCCTCCCTGGGAAATGGAAAATAATTGGGATTTGATGGATTGCTGTTGGAACCCTGGATTCTGAGGGGTTTAGGCTTCCAAAATGGAATGATAGAACTAAAATCACAGGTGTGTGGTTTGAATAGAAGTGTGTAATACCACAGAGTGAAAAATTTGGAATTTGGGGTTTTGGAATGCAATAATAAGTAAAAGGCAAAATGAAGGTTTTAAGGTGGAAGTTTTCTCTCTTGTTGTCCTTCTCAGGTACAAGTAGTACTTTATGATTAAATTAAAAATGCCACACTGCAAGTCCCAAGTGTTTGGTCATTGGGTCAGAAGTAAAAACAATTGAAGTGTTAGCTTTTAATTGAACAATTAAGCCTTAAAAAACCTTGTGACGAGTGGAATGCATTTCCACTTCACCATTTTTAGCACTCACTGTAACATAAATAAAAATTAATAAACTAAAATAATCAAAGTCCAAACAAGAAATTCCATCTCTCGTGCCTTTCACTCCAACCCTAGCAAGAAGAAAAAAATTTTTTAAAAACCTAAATGTGCCAAAGGAGATCCAGCTCCATGTGCTCCCAGAAAAGCCCAAATTCCAGATGCCTTTTCCTTCCCATTTCACCCATTTCAGAATGGGCAATCCATTCTTTGCTGGAAGATTTTTCCATCTTTTTGGATTACTGTAATGAAGGGTTTCATCTATCTCTGCCAATGCAGGGTGAATACTGATTTGAACTTTAGCCAGCTCCTTGGAATCAAGTTAATTTCCTCATTATTAAATAAATGCTGTCTGATGAAGTAAAGATGTTTTTGAGCTAATATTTGGTCTGCTACAGAACTGCAAAATAATAGTGGTGGTTTTGATGTCCAAAAGTTTTGATGTTGTTGAAAGACTCAGGAGAGAATTTCAGAGCTCCTCAAACATTTTCAGCTCATAACTTTATTTTAAACTATGATTTAGGCTTTCCTAGGATTACTGATCTTTTATGGCAAAGAAAAAAAATGACTTTTTTATATAGAAGTAACTGGTTGAACGCACCAAAATTTGGTATTAAAGGGAAAAAAAAATTCTCTTGGCATATTTGTCCTTAAATGGTTCCTTGCTTTAGAGGGCAAATTGTGCTGGTGCCATTTGGGGATCTGGTGTTATCCCAGGAGAGCAGATCCTGATTTGCTCTCCTGTTTCCCTTGCAGTGCCTATTCCTGGCTCCTCATTCCAAGAAATTTGCCTCAGCAAAACCCCAGTGGCTCCAGGGGAGCTGGGATGGAAAAGGAGCAGGAATTCCCCTGGGATCAGCACCAAATTCCAGGAGCAGAATTTTGAGATCTGATTTTTTTTTTTCCCCCATCCATTAAAAAACGCAGGCAAGTTGGGGTTCAGGTTGAATGAGGGGTTTCAGCAATTGCTGGTGGGATTTTTAGGTCAGGGTTTGTTTTTTTTTTTTTAATGAACAGAGAAAAATGGGATTTTTGTGGTGGATAGGCTCTGCAAGTATATTTCATTGTAGGTATTTAAAAATATATTCTCTCTAGATGAAATATTAATTTTCCATGGTAGGACAAAAGACCCTAAAGTCAGTTAAGGTATTAAAGTCAATCCTTTATTTAATTTGCTTCCCAGGGGGTGCTGGAGTTTCAGTTTTAGAGAAGGGGCCATGGAATTGCTTTCCCAGAGGGATGAGGAGGAGAAAATGAAATTCCTGAGCTCAGGTGTTTTCCAGGAGCACAAAAATCCCCCCCAGAGGTCAAAGAGGACAAATCTGTTCTCACATTAAACACAGATTCCTGGTTTGGGGATAAAATAATCCGTGTACGATGTTCCTTTTGGCTTTCCTGTGGAAAAAGCAACTCTTCAAATGTAATGTTAATTAATAATTAATTAATTATTCTGTGCTGGTGTGGGCAGCTCCTTTGGTTTTTCCAGGAATAATTCCCTTGGTGGCACACAGGGCGCAGGAACGTGGAACACAACCTCAGGGATATTTTAAGATTGCAATTTAGTCTTTGGAAAATTAAATATAATCCCAGGAAAAGCCTGGAGCAGAGCAGAGGTGACTTCTGGTCACTCCCAGCCTGGAATAAAACAACCTTATTATCATTTATTTTTCTTTTTTTTACCTGGTTCTATTCTTGATCTGTCTTCTTAAATGCCACAGGTGAGATTTAAATATTTTATGTCCTCACAAGGCAGTTTTTGGTAACCTCAGGGTCAGTGGTAAATTCCTCTTTGCATTCTTTCATCTGATGTTTATTTTCCTGGCTCTTTGCAATGTTATCATATAGATAATTCTGAAATTACATTATTATTATATAATCTAATATATAGAATAGATATGTTATTTATGTAATATATATTATTACTGTTATTGAAAACAAATGCATTAAATCACCATTAGCTATTTTACGCAATTATCTCAGTTATTCTCACCATTGTCAGTTCGTTCCACAAACAAAAGCAAAAAAAAAAAAATTCTGCAAAAATTATCATTACACAGTCTATTT
>JANRGV010000002.1:23217123-23227861 GCA_024734035.1 Alethe castanea
GGGTGTTTGGGGTGCTGGGGGGCTCTCCTGGGGGCACTGATGGCAGTGCTGAGCCAGGAGTGCATCTGAGGCGTGTTGGGCACCTCTGGGGCCCCTCTGCAACACTGCCTGTGATTACAGCCCCAAAAAAAGCCCACCAGGAGAGCCCCAGGCAGCAAAAATCTCTGCCAGGGTCAGCAGAGACCCTGTGGTCTGATCCCAGACAGTCACTGGGGAAGGGGAGTGCTGATGAATCTTACTTGGAGAGAAATTTTCTGCTAGCAAAGTTCTCCTTCAGGGAGGTTGAGAAAGGAATTGGATGGTGGAGAGTTTCTAGGAAGGGAGAAATCTTACCTGTGGGGTTTTGAAAGGTTGGTACTCTGAATATAGTTAATTCTATTTCAAACTGTTACTTCTTGATTCCCACTCTCAAAGGGAGGTGAGGGCTCTGAATTGAGTTCAGGGAGGGGCTGCTGGGGAAGAGATCTCTCATTGCCTGGGCAGAATGGGCATCAAGAGTCACAGACTCCAGAGTATTGTTAAAAATCAAGTGATTCATTAATAATGCTGCATTTTCCTGAAACTCAGGCAACATGAAGGAGGTAAAGAATTGTCTCCTGCACTGCCATGTCTGGAATCCAGGATTTGTCAGGAATTTTGGCCAGCAGCTGAAACCTGCTTGAAGCAGTGCTGGAAGTAATCAGAAGTGCTCATTTGGTATTTTCTGTCTCCAAATAATTTTTCCTTTTAATGTGAAGAATTTGGTTGAAGCTGGTAGCAGTGAAACTTGTGGAGTGTCCTGGGTGAGATTGTCCCTTGGTTTGTCTGAGGAAGAATTCAGCCCTGCACCTTCAAGCTGATTGAGTGCTTGGTTGTGTTGAAGGTTGGCCAGTTGCAGTGGGTATAAATGATGTAGAATCCTTCTGTGAGTTAATTGCTGATTTTATTTTGCAGGAAGCAGTGTGGTTCCTGTCTAACATCACTGCAGGAAACCAGCAGCAAGTTCAGGCAGTAATAGATGCAAACCTTGTTCCAATGATAATCCATCTTCTAGATAAGGTCAGTTCCCAGGGATTGGTGTTGGGGCTTCAAATCCTGCAGTTTCCACCTGGTGGGTGTTGGTGTCTTTAAAAAAGTGACTTCCCAAACCACTCTGTGCTGCCAGGGATCTGCTGGGGCAGAAAGAAGGAGCAGCTGAAATAAAACCGTGTGGGAATTCTTTAAGGGGAAAGACAAATAACACAGAGCTGGACACAAACAGCTCTGATAATTGCCAATTTATTGATCTGTGAGAAGAGTTTGGAGACTTTTGCACTGAATGCCAGCCCTGAGTGTGTGCAGGCCTTTATCAGCTGTGCCTGCAGGATCTGCCCCTGCTGATAAGGAGCTGCACCCTGTGTGCTGGCAGGTGAATAAAGTTCTTTCCCTGCCAGATCAATTGCAAACCCTGCTCGTGGGGAAGGGCTGAACAGCAGACAGGAGGGGATTTTTTGTTACTCTCACAGAAAATGCTACAGTGGCACCGTGCAGAGGGGACTGTAACAAACGCAGCTTTTGTGGGGATCCTGCCTGCCCCAGAGCCTGCAATGACTGCTCTGTCTCTCTTGTGCCTTCAGGGGGATTTTGGCACTCAGAAAGAAGCTGCTTGGGCAATAAGCAACTTAACAATCAGTGGGAGAAAAGACCAGGTGAGTGCAGCTTTGAGAGAACTCTCTGGGGGAGTGCTGGGGTCATGGATGTCTCTGCTCCCTCACTGCTCACTGACTCTCCCTTCTCCACAGGGGATTTCAGAGTTTCCCTTCCCTTCTTCCTGGGGTCACAGGGATCAGGAGCATCCCTGGGGGTTGGGGTGGCTGACTTCAGTGAGGTTCTGGTGGGATTCTCAAACATTCCACTTCTCTTTTTACCTTTTTTCCCAAACCATAAGGATGTGATCATTAAAAGGACAGGAAGCACTGAGTACACAAGTCTCTTGTGAGCCCAGAGTGTGAGATCTGTGGCAGGGTTGGGGTGGTGCTTCACTCTGAAAAATTCAGCATTTGCTCCTTGGGTGTTGTAAATCTCAAATCTATTCATGGTTTAATGCCCAGATGTTACCTTGGCTGTTCCAAAAAGGGATTCCTGGAGTGGCCACTGCAGGGTGCTCTGGGCTGGGGGGTGATGAGAGCTTGGATTGCTGGGGTGTGTTTGCTGCTGCTGCTGCTGCCACATTCCTGCTGTAACCCTTGGCTTTCCCCCCTCAGGTGGCTTACTTAATTCAACAAAATGTAATTCCTCCCTTCTGCAACTTGCTGACAGTAAAAGATGCACAAGTTGTGCAAGTGGTTCTGGATGGACTAAGTAATATATTAAAAATGGCTGAAGAGGAAGCAGAAACCATAGCCAATCTTATAGAGGAGTGTGGAGGTAGGAAGAGCAACATGTTCATCATTTTTCCAGGGATTGCTGCTCTGGCATCCTGCTTGTGTTGGGTTTATTGGTGGCACAGATATTTTAAACAAATCCATTTTAAAGCAGCCTTTTCATGCCTATCAGGTGAATATCCACAGCTTTTCTTAAGTTCATGATCCAATAAAATGTGGAGGAGCAGGATGATGGCAGTAAAGTTTATTAGGTGCTCATTTTGTAATGTCTGCATATTAAACAAATTAGTCTAATTAACAGAAACTAACTTAGTCACTGTGGATGTACTTACCTTAATCATGCACAAGTTGTGTCCAGGTGAAGTTGGAAAAAATAATTCTACATTCAATGATTATAAAAATGTAATAACTTTAATTTCTTCATGGCTTTGACACTTCCTCCATGTTGGTTGTGATTTGAGTTGACTGAAACTTTTCAGGGATGAAAGAACAGTGATATTAAACTTGGGCACAGGTAAAAAACTGTGGGATTTATTAACATGGAGTAGAATAATCTTTAAAATACCAAATCTTGAGGGAGGCCAGAAAGGTCAAGCGATGGCTGGGAGGAGAAAAGAGGATTGTGCCAAAACTCTGCTTGTCAGAGCTTCAGAAAGATTTCTGTGTGCTGAACATTTGTTTATTTATATAAAACACATATAAATATGCCAGGAGAGTTTAACAGCATCTTATTCATAACCAGATGATTCATAACTCTATTCCCAGATGTATTTTGAATTTCTTTGTTGGAAGTTGTTTGGCCTGGGTTTGGTGTTCTGAGATCTCTTGTGTGTTGCTTGCAGGCCTGGAGAAAATTGAACAGCTACAAAACCATGAAAATGAAGACATCTACAAACTGGCTTATGAGATCATTGATCAGTTCTTCTCCTCAGATGATGTGAGTGGGCAGTTCCCTGCAGTTTTCAGTGATAAACCTGCTGCAGCAGGGGGGCAGCAGCCCCAGGGCTGCTCTGGGACACTTGTTGGGCCCAGGGAAGAGCCAGCCCTTGTTTGAACCTCTGCATCTCCTGCCCTTGCTCCTGAGGAAGCATCTAAAGAAGATCTGATGCCTAATTTAAGGCTCATCTGTAGGGATTAAAATCCCAGGCTGTGAATAGTTCCCTGAACTCTCAGCTTGACATTTCCCATTTGATAAGCTCCCTGCTGACTCCAGCCCTGGCAGGCTGGGCCATGCAGGGAGGGTTTCCTGCAGAAGTTGAGCTGCATTCACTTGGAAGTTTCACTTTGATGTGAACAATAACATCCAAGTTTGGTTAGGAACTCAGCTGGACTTGGAATTTAATAATTTAACCCAGTGTCAGTTTGGGAACCACAGTTTGTGCTTAGTGGTGCTGGTGTTCTCCTGAGAACTGAGACAGTTTGTGAGACTGCCAGAAGATTTTCCAGGAGAGAAAATTCTTTAAACCAGAGGGTTTGGGGTGCCATGCAGCATTCCCTGACAAACAGGAGCTCAAACATTTGGGTTTAAATCACTTCATTTTAGTGCTGTCACTAAATTCAGGGAGGGATGGCAGGACTGGGTGCCAGGAGGTGGAGAGGGAGCTGCTTTTGGGGCTGCCCAGCTGCTGAGCAGGGAGGTTTTGTTGTGTCCTGCTCACACTGTTCCCATTGCATTGCAGATTGATGAAGATCCAAGCCTTGTTCCAGAAGCAATCCAAGGAGGAACGTTTGGTTTCAATTCATCTGCCAACGTACCAGCAGAAGGGTTCCAGTTTTAGAGTGGTATTTTGGAAGTTTAGGTACAATGCAGCACTGAATAAAAAAAAAAAAAAGGTTTGATCCATCAATCTTGGCTCATGGGATCCGCTGCTGCATTAAATCGGGAACGTAAACGTGAAGATTTCATTTGGAATCCCAGAAAAGCCCAAATGAAGTCAAGCTGGCGAGTGGGTGCGAGTGAGAATGAGTGGCAAAACGTAACGACAAACTTCACACTGAATGCTTCTTTAGATTGTTCAAAGAAATAAAAAACACAAAAAAAAAAAAAGGGCTACAGGTCCCAGATGTGGAGTGCCTGAGAAGGAGCAGCGGGGTGCAGAGCTGTGCTGAGAGCAGCGCTGAGGGCAGCCAGCCTGCCCTGCAGCCCCGGGAGCAGCAGTGGGGTGGAGTGCGTGCTGCCAGCCCGGCCTGCGAGAGAGAGCAGAGTGCTTGTGAGTGCCTGTGAGCTGTGTGAGCTTGAGTCACCTCCAGGGGCCCGACCCAGCCCCAGCGAGTGCAGAGTGCTGATGACACTGGACACACCGAGACCCGTTTAGCAGCAGACTCTGGTTTACTCCTGCAGCCTGTGTTTTCCTCTTTCTTTATTTTCTCCCCCCTCCCCTCCTTTTTTTCCTTTCAGTTCTTACGAATTTCTTTTCCTGTTACAGCTTCTTAGTTGTTTGTAAAAGTCAGAATTTCAGGAAGGCTTCCCTGTGCATTTGCACCAGATGAATGTTTGATGTTATGAAAAGCTTTTCCATATCATCAAAACTAATTTGTAGATTTTTTTGCATGGAAAAACAAACAAGCAAAAAAAAAAAAAAAATCATCCATTTCCCTTCAAACTAGACTGTGTTGCAGTACACAAGTTGCCATAATAGTAGAAAGCAGTAAAATGTGGTAATAAAACCTCATCCTTTTCATTTTCAAAGATAACATGAAGACCTTTGCATGTGGTAATCTCCAGCATAGTTCATTTTTAGATTTCGTTGAGTCCTGTAACCAAAATGTTTCTGTTGTGGTAGGATACCGTGCTGTGTTTCAATGTTACTTGTTTTCAGACTTTGTTTTCTATGAAAATGATATGGAAACGTCTAAAAATGAAATTTGGTGCATATGTACTGCTGAATAAAGAGCGAAAAAAAGAGGTGTGAATAGATGTACAAATCAAGTCATGGTTTGAACACCTTTAATATGCCTAATCCAATTGTTTTAGACTCTTTTTATCTTAGATGTAGGCAGCCATGAACAATCTATTTTGAGCCACTTTAGAGAGAAAAAAAAAAAAAGAAAAAAACCTTTGTATTTTTAAAACTTGCACAAAAAGGATGCAAGTGTTTTTATAATTGGAGGAATGCCTCAGTTTTGAGGTGGTGCACACTAAATTCGAGGTGATGTTACAAATTTGTACCAAGTGAACTCTTGATAAGGTGGCTCATTGTAGGAAATGCTGTGCCTTCCCCTTTGAGCACAAGTGTTGCATGAACAACAGTTTGCTATAATAAAACATCCCAGGTTAGCCACCATTAGCATCTCTATCTACCTTGTGTTTTCAAATCAGCTGGTAATTCTGAAACACTGTAGAATGGATAAAGATTATTTTGTGATCATAACTCTTTGTTGGACTAGAGTATTTTTGCAGCATTCCTTGTCATCAGAAACATGGTTAAAAGTTTAAAACTAGAAGCAGCAGAAAACTAGCTTGTGAATTTATCCAAGTAGAGTGCAGGCTAGGCTGTCTTGGGGAAATAAACATTAAAACTTGCAACTCTGCTGCTCTGGCTGGTTCTTTATAGAATATTCACATTTTTCATCATAAAGCACAGATGATTTGGAGAAAGTGACTTTTAAAGGCTCTGGGTTGAGGTTTTTACCTGTGTTGCAGGCTGGAAGCGTGGAGTTCTTTTGCTAGAAATGATAAAAAAATAACAACTTCAATTTTATTTATTTATTCTGTATTCACTGAATAAATCAGGGCTGTGCTCATGGATCCAGGGAATCCATGGAGGAAGGAAATGAAACCCTTTTTATGGGAGTTGCAATGTTCTAAGGAAAATTCTCATCAGTAAATTAAAATTTTCACCCTCCAACTCTTTTGAGGGGTGCTGCCTAGAAAATTGCTGTTGCAAACTTTCTTCTTGGGGTAAGAGGAGAACAGGTATTTGTGGCAACTTCTGTTTTTTCTAAAAACAAAGTACCACCAAAACTTTAATGCAAAAAAATGCCTTTCTGGGTCTAATACAACTCCAAAAAAAATTCCCTTGAGCTGCTGCTGTTCCAGCTTTTTCCTTTTTTGGTGGATTTGGGGGTTTGGGCTGGGAAATTCTCTTCCCCTGCTTCACAGCAGCTCCTGTCACTGTTCTTAACCAAAATCCAGGAATGTGAAATATTCCAATCTCCACAGGGTGGCGCCACTGCAGCTCTCCAGGAGCCTTGTGCGATTTTTTTTTTTTTTTCCCCCCAAATTTGCATTTTGAGGTGATGCCGTTGATTCCATTGTTGGGGAAAGGGGGATTTGTTTGGGAAGCTTGAGATACAAACAAGGAATAATTTGGGAATTCTGGGAATACTGATTGCTGAGTTTGGGTGTTGTATCCATATTTATATGCTAGATATATTCAAATATCCTGTAGTTTGGAGTAGAAAATTATCTTTTCATCTGTGTTAAGGATAAAAAATAGAAAAATATTTAAAATATTAAAAGGACAAAAATTAATCCACAAATCAGCTGTGCCAGGTGGGAATTTTTATTTTAAGGAAAAAAAATCAAATAGCTACTTTGGAATTTTAGGGTTTGGGAAGAAGAATAAACTGAGTGGAAAGGGATTTCATGAGAGAAGTTGATCCTTTCTCTGCTAAAAGTGGAATTATCCCTGGTTGGTTGAAGCTTTTCAGATTTCCCTGGCCAGACCTCATCCCATCTTCCATCCCAGGCACTCCCAGTTAAGTTGTGAATTTCTGCTTTGGGAAATTCAGGGAAAATTTTCAGCCTGGTAAAAATCCTAATTTCTGCATAGAACAGACAGCAAATGACCAAATCAAAAGCATTCCAAGGAAATTGAAACCCTGGCAGAGTCACTTCCTAACTTCAGGATGTCCTCAGATTGAAACTCAGAGACTTTGTGCCACTTTTAACTATAAATGTTTCCTCAGCTCTGCGTGTCACCAAGCTGCTGGCAGGGAAGCTGCTCCTGGGGCTGGAAGCAATTAGAGGAATTCTGCATCTGGATCGAATCTTGGTGAGAGGAAACTTAGTAGCTGCAAACGTGTCAAGTTTACAAACTCACTCAGGGTAAGTGGGAGCTACTGCTCAGTGAAACTCGGGGGACACAAATCATTGGCAAAGCTGAAATTGCTGCAGTGTCACAGCAAAGTGCCTGGGAGCTTCATTTCCATCAGATAATTCCCATTTTTCTTTGTCAGTCCTTTCTAAATCCTGTGTTTATCCTGCTGGTTGGGTGTGCCCCAAAGCTGAGGAAGAGTTTTCTTTAAGTTGTCATTAAAATGTCACTCCTTCCCATTTAAAATCTCTATAAAGCACTAAAAGCTGCTCTTTCTAGAAAAGGACCAATTCTGGGAAACTTTAAATGCCAAGTATTGGTAAATGTGTTCCAGAAGTTTTGTGATTTATGGAAAGGCAGAGGAGGGTCAGTGTCAGCAACACAGGTCAGGAGTTTAATCACAGATTTAATTCCTGGAGTGGCAGTTTGCACTTGAAATGCTGCTTCACCTTGAATTCTTAATTTAAGTACAGAAAATAGATAAAACCAACATCTGTTCTTAGTCTCTGCTACAATACTCTCAATGTATTGGGAATTATTGTCAAAAGCTCCCTGATTTTGTGCTCCTGTGGTTTTCCCCTTAAGGTTTTCATGATGTGTTGGGTAAATTGTGATTAGAGCTTGAGGGGGTTTATTATTTGAAGTGTAATTCTAGAATATTTGTATAATATTCTCTCCACAATAGTCTAAAGACACGTTTAGGTAAGTTTTGAATGATGGTGCATTATAATTTACATCTCAACATTCAATGAGCTTCATTTCTCTTTCAAATTCACTCTGTAACAGCTGGAGTAACTTCAGTGAGCTGTGACTGAATGGAGAATAACGTGGGATTTGAGAAAATCTTCACTGGGTGCTTCTCTGGGCCTGCCAGGGCAGAATTCCTTCCCCAGATCCCACCCAGCCCTTCCTCTGGCAGTGGGAGCCATTCCTGAGTCCTGGCACGGCGTGAAAATCCTCTCAGCTGTCTGCAGCAGCTCCAGAGAGAAAGGAAATCATTTCCATTTCCGTGTCAGCGCTGGCTCCGGGGCTGGCAGAAGGTTCTGTGTCTCCCGTTCTCCTCCAGGGTGGATTTTCCGTGGATTGTGGGATGAGGTTGAGGTGCTGGATGTGGAGCGGGGATGGAGCACGGCTGGGCCGGCCCTCCCTGTCCTCCCTGTGAGCAGAGCGGGCTCAGCCCTGCTCATCCATCCCTTCATCCATCCCTTCATCCCATCATCCATCCACCCATCCAGCCATCCATCCATCCATCATCCATCCATCCATCATCCATCCATCCATCATCCATCCATCCATCCATCCATCATCCATCCATCATCCATCCATCATCCATCCATCATCCATCCATCATCCATCCATCATCCTCCATCCATCCATCCATCCATCCATCCATCCATCCATCCATGGGCACTCATGGCTCGTTCCCCTCCCCTCTCTCCCTGCAGGGTTCCCCTGGGCCCACAGGAGAGCCAGGCCCCTCTGGACCCCCTGGAAAAAGGGTGAGTTGGTTGTTTAGCAAGATTTTCCCAAATGAATTTCTATTAACTTTTTAAAAACTCATGGTGTTACTAAGCCTACAATAAATGCTGTGTAAATACTGTGTAAAATATGTGATAATTAAAAAAAATAAATTGATGCACCATCCACAGCCATTGGAAATTGATGGGAAGCTGCCAGGCAAATCCCATGGATTTTTTTTTAAAGATGTTAACAGCCCAAAGAAAATCCAAGGATGAGGATTTTCCTGCTCTTCCTGCCTTGCTGGCAGAACCCAGGGATTCATTTAGCAAGGAGCTAATTTAAAAAGCTTTTCAGGGATATTTGTCTCCATTTTGTCTCCTTCCCTGGGGCTGGAGCATCATTTTGCTAATTCCAATGGACCGTTGCAGATCAGCAGGATCTAATTGTGTTTTCCATTTATTCTGGGCTTTCTTTAGGGCCCTCCTGGTCCAGCTGGTCCTGAAGGAAGGCAAGGAGAGAAAGGAGCCAAGGTGAGAGCTGAATGGAGTTTCACTTGTGCTATGTCCTTGCTATGCCGAGCATCTCCCTCTGCCAAGGCAGGGAGTTGATTTTGCTGCGTGTTACAACAAATTAGCCCAAGTTTGAGGCCACTGGCCTCAAATCTGAGTTTATGTTTCAGCCCTTAACAAGCTCTGTGGAGATAATTAGGGCTTGGTAAGGTCATGGGAATGTTTTCCTTCGTTTGAAACATCCAAGTGCTCTATTTGGCAATTTAATGTGCTGTAAATAATGGAGTGTGCACAGCCCCGTGTCCTTTCCCAGGGCAGACATGGCATTAATGGCTTGGGATTGTTTGGGTGGGAGTGCTGGGGAAATGGAGATGGGATTGGAAATTACAGATCCCATTGTGGCAGCACAGGGGAGGGAGGATGGGTATCCCTGAACCCAGGAGAGCTCAGAGCCAAAGGGTGGTTCCTGCTGGAATTCAGGCAAGGAATTGCAATCTCCTGGAAACTGAAGGAGTTTGGAGAATGAAGTGGAGGGAGCAGCAGGAAAATCAAGGAGCAGAAAGTTTCATGTGCTTTGCATGGATCTGCATCCACTCCATGACATCCTGGCACCATCTCACAAAATCATCTGATGCCCCAACACAAATCCAACACCCTGCCTCTTCATCCAGGGGGAAGCTGGTTTGGAAGGACCTCCTGGGAAGACTGGGCCCATTGGTCCCCAAGGTGCTCCAGGGAAGCCCGGCCCCGATGGCCTCCGTGGGATTCCTGGTCCAGTTGTGAGTATTCCCAGTTTGGGAAAGCTCAGGTTTGTGCCTGTATCCCACCTGCTGGGAAAATGCCTTTTCCCAGCACTCTGTCCATGCTGGAATGCCTGACAGCAGATAAAACATATTTCATGGCAATAATGGAATGGTGAATATCATCTCCCACATGTTTCATTTGAGTCTTGGTTCTTCAGCCACTCTCCAGGAGTGATTTTCCTTGACCCACAAAGTCCCTTTTCCAGCAGAGATTTGAGCATGGAAGGAACATAAATCCTTTTGCTTTTGCCATCTGTGAAAAGCCAGGACAAACGTTCCCTGGCACAGGTGAATAATCAGAATATTCCCAGCTGGGAGCTCTGTTGTCACTGGGAATGAGGGAATTGCACTTTTTTTTCCAGGGTGAACAAGGTCTCCCAGGATCCCCTGGCCCAGATGGTCCTCCAGGCCCAATGGTACGTCCAGAGCATCCAATTCCAGGAGTTTTTGCACAGGATGAATGAGTGTGACATGAATTCATTCCCTCTTTTGTTTCCCCTCCTGTGTCCCAAAGGGCCCTCCGGGTTTGCCTGGTCTGAAAGGAGACTCTGGTCCTAAAGGAGAGAAGGTGAGAACTCATATAT
>JANRGV010000002.1:23227961-23239951 GCA_024734035.1 Alethe castanea
ATCCATCCATCCATCATCCACCCATCCATCCATCCTTCCATCCATCCATCATCCACCCATCCATCATCCATCCCTTCATCCATCCATCATCCATCCATCATCCACCCATCCATCCCATCATCCATCATCCACCCATCCATCATCCATCTATCCATCCCTTCATCCATCCACCCATCCATCCATCCATCCATCCATCCCATCATCCATCCATCATCCATCCATCATCCATCCATCCATCCATCATTCATCCATCATCCATCCATCCATCCATCCATCCATCATCCATCCATCATCCATCATTCATCCATCCATCCATCCCTGCCATCCATCCATCCCTCCATCCATCCCTCCATCCCTCCATCCCTCCCCTGGCTCCGAGGGAAGGGCTCTGCCCGCCGAGCTCCTCCCGCTCCTGCGGGGCCCGGCCCTCGGCTGCGGCCCTTCCCTCCCTCCATCCTTTCCTTCCCCTCCCTTAGCTCCGCCCGTTCCCGCCCCGCTGCCGCCATTGGCGTTCGAGATCCGCGCCCGTTACCGGGACGGGCCCGGAGCGGCTCCATCGCCCCGCGGGGCTCCCCGGGAGCGGCTCCATCGCCGGCCGGGGCTCCCCGGGAGCGGCTCCATCGCCGGCCGGGGCTCCCCGGAGCGGCTCGGAGCTCCTCCGAGGGGCCCGGCCCGGTGAGCGGGGCTCGGGCTGTTTTGCCGTGTTTCAGCTCGTTGCCGCCGCTGTGGCTCGCAGGTTCGGGCGCGGATCCTTTCCCGGTGCCGGAGCTGCTGGGCCAGGGCCAGGGCCAGGGCCAGGGCCAGGGCCAGGGCCAGGGCCAGGGCCAGGTCCGGGTGAGCTCCTCGCCCTGGCTGCGCTGCCCGGACTGAGCGGTGAAGAGCAGGGAGCGCTCACGGCCGGAAGCTTTGGCAGAGTCACGAGGGATGGAGAGTTAGTCTTGGCAATGGAATCGAAAGACAGAGGGGGAGGGATAGTGAAAGTTAACTTTTAGTTTAGTGTTCAGGTAACCCAGGAGGAATTCCAGGTGTGGTGTTGTCTGTGAGGGCTGCTGAGTTGGACTTTCTGTGCCAGAGCCTTGAGAGAGCTTCTAAATGTGACTGTTCAATGCACTTATGACTATTTTATGTTACAAAAGTAACATTTGAAACGAGTGGGGGAGAGAACAAAATTCTGTACTTCCGTTCACATTGAAAATGTTACTCCTGGTGGGAGAAAATTTCCATAGCTCTGAGGTTATTTAGAAATTCTAGTTCTGGCTTTTACCACCCTGCTACTGTTTCCCACTGTAACCAGTGCCTCACGGCAGATTGCTGCTTTTCCTGGATTTTTAGGGGCTGGAGATGGATGATGTGGATATGGTTGGGTGAACCTGAAGGGTGGCTGTGCTCAGGTGGGGTTGGTCTCTTTCTCCAGGCAACGCTGACAGAACCAGAGGACACAGCCTCAAGCTGTGCCAGGGAGATACAGGTTGGATATTAGGGACAAGTTTTTCATGGAAAGGGTGATAAAGTACTGGGATGGTCTGCCCAGGGGGGTGGTGGAGTCACCATCCCTGGATGGGTTTAAAAAAGCCTGGATATGGCACTAGGTGCCATGGGTCAGTTGAGGAGTTAGGACTGGATTGGACTCGATGATCTTGAAGGTCTCTTCCAACCCAAAATTCCGTGATTTTGTGAGTTCTGTGAATGCTCTGAGTGTAGCCTGCAATTCGCTGAGCTCCTTTGCTCACTTCCATAGTTTATTTCCACTCCCCAAGTGCCGAGGCAGGGAATTCCCGATCTGTTGAGTGGGTCACCGGTGGGTGTGGGCAGAGACCAAGTCCCGTTGTGTCTGTGTGTGTGTGTCTCTGTGTCTGTCTGTCTGTCTGTGTGTGTCTGTCTGTCTGTGTGTCTCTCTGTCTGTCTGTCCGTGTCCCCAGGGCGATGGAGCGGCTGCAGGGCGCGCTGTCCTGTGCCGTGTGCCGTGAGCCGTTCCGTGACCCGCTGGTGCCGCCGTGCCCGCGCACCTTCTGCGGGCCGTGCCTGCAGCGCCTCCTGCCGGCGCCGCGCGGGCCCGGGGCGCTGCCGCTCCCCTGCGCGCTGCGAGCCGGCAGCGAGGAGCTGCAGCAGCAGCAGGAGGAGCAGGAGCAGGGGCAGGAGCAGGAGCGGGCCCGGGAGCAGGAACAGCAGCAGCAGGAGCGGGCCCGGGAGCAGGGGCAGGAGCAGGAGCGGGCCCGGGAGCAGCAGCAGCAGCAGCAGCAGGAGGAGCGAGCCCGGGAGCAGGGGCAGGAGCAGGAGGAGCAGCAGCAGGAGCCGGGGACGTGCAGCGCGCACCCCCGGCAGCCGCTGAACATTTACTGCCTGCGGGAGCGGCAGCTGGTGTGCGGCCCGTGCCTCACCATCGGCCGGCACCGCGGGCACCCCATCGATGACCTCGGCAGCGCCTACGGCGGAGGGCGGGAGGCCGCGTGCCGGCTCCGGGAGGAGCTGGCGGCTCCGGCCCGCTCCGGGCTGCGCTCCTGCGCCGAGAGGCTGCAGCAGCGCAGGGCCCGCTGCCGGGGAGCCCTGCAGAGCCAGCGGGACGCGGTGCTGCGCTGCTTTAAGGAGCTCGGTGATGCCCTGGAGCAGAAAAAAGCAGCTCTGCTGAGCGCGCTGGATGAGGTCGAGAGGTGCGTTTCAGAGAAATACGATCCCCTCATCGAGGAGGTGGAAAAGCTGAAGTTGGAGGAGAATGAGTTGAAGGAGCTGCACTCGGCTCTGGAGAAGGAGGAGTCGCCGCTGCTTTTCCTGGAGAAGCTGCAGGGGCTGCAGCTGCGGCTGCAGGCTCTCAGAGAGAAGCAGCTCCCGGAGCCTGAAGCCATGGAGATCCAGCCGAGCATGGAGAAGGTGCTGCAGGAGCTGTCCAGAGCTGCAGTGGAGCAGCTGCACAGGATCCCCGCTCCAAAGCTGCAGCTGGCTCAGCACAGGCCTGCAGTGCAAACAGCAGCAGCTGCACTCGGGGCTGCTCTCACCGAGCCCAGCATTCTCCTGCTGCTCCTGACCTCAGTGGTGGTGCTGTGGCACGAGGAGATCTCATCTGTGACCATCCCAGCTCCCCTGGTGCATCTCTGGGGACTCCTGCTGCGGGTTTATCAGCACTGCTGCACCTCCCTGCAGGACAAAGTGTACGAGCTGTGCTACACCTCTGCCCTGCCCCTGCAGCTGTGCACGAGAATTTTTCCCGACGACTTTGATTAGATTGGAAACCTAGTGCAGCAATCCAGCATTATTTCCAATTTCTACTCAAAAGCTGCACTTAAAGCTCTACACTTGTTCTGTTTCTATATCCTTCCTTTTCTCTCCATGGATTTCCTCTGAACTAAAGTTCTGATCCACTTAAGGTGAAGAGAGGAGAGATTTGCCTCGATCCACAGCTGCAGAATTTGGCCTTTAACATCCTCCTGGAATTCTCTGCCCAAGATCAGGTGCAGTGCTGAGCTTCCCCTCCTGGAATTCTCTGCCAAAGATCAGGTGCAGTGCTGAGCTTCCCCTCCTGGAATTCTCTGCCAAAGATCAGATGCAGTGCTGAGCTTCCCCTCCTGGAATTCTCTGCCAAAGATCAGGTGCAGTGCTGAGCTTCTCCTGTGACTCTTGGCAGTTTTGCATTTCAGTAAATCACACTGATTCCTTCAATTGGTGTCTGTGTCTCTGGTGCTGCCCCTGCCCCCTGGCAAACCTGATGCACTCTTTATTTTCATCAATTTACATCTCCCTTTCCTCAATTTTTACATGACATTCAAAACGTGGAATTTTTTGAGGCTAGGTTTATATTAATAAAATTTTTTACAAATTTTATTCAAAATTTACAAAACAAAGTCTACAATACAAAATGAGAGCAGACAAAAAGAAACAGCAGCCACGGGGCTGGAAGTTGCCTCCTCCCTATTTTTGGGCTACACTGCACTCAGGGGGGTGAAGTTCCTCCAGTCCTTTCACAGCCAGGATTTTGGGGTTGGTGGCCACACTTTTGGTGGTGTTCTGGGTTTTATAAATGCCAATTAATCTGTCTGCAATCTCAAACATGTTGTTCCTCAGGGAGATGATGATGAACTGGGCGTTTTTGGTTTGTTCCTGAAACAGAAGTGATTTGTGTTAGTGCCCAGCATTCCCCAAATCCCCTCTGTCCTGGTGTGGCACACAAAGCCAAGTTTATAACTGCAGCTGCAGGCAGAGAACTTCCAAGTGTTTCCCTGACCTGAAGTAGCTGCTCCTCATCTTTGCCACCTGTTCCCAAAACTGCAGTTAATAACTCTGAATATTCAGTGTTTAATTACCTAAACTGGAGCCCTGTAAGGGGTTTGCTTTCATTAAATATGGTGATGAGGGCAGAAGTTTTAAAAGCATGAAAAAAATTAATTAGTACTAATTAAGATATAGATCAAAGGCACTGATGGGAGTGACATGGAAGTATAAATCCAAGGATCCATGGAGCCATCAGTGACAGCTGAAGCTGTCAATTCTGACAGAGCTGATGCTTTTGGGAGGTCTCTGTGTGTTCCAGCATCCCACACCTTAAATCTGCCTCTAATTGTGTGGCCATGTGTCCCTCCTGGAGGAGGAGGGAACATGGCAGAGGCTGAGGCCATGAGGAACTCACATAGATGTAAAAGGCCACGATGGAGACGTTCTTGAAGTCGAGGGCGGCGTCGATCTCGTCCATGAAGTACAGAGGGGTGGGTTTGTAGTGGTGAAGGGCAAACACCAGGGCCAGGGAGCTCAGGGTCTTCTCCCCTCCTGACAGGTTGAAGATTTTCTTCCAGCTTTTCTTGGGAGGCCGGACACTGGAACAGAGCAAGAGGTGGGGCTGTGAGGAATTCTGATCTCTGCCTGAGCTCACCTGGCTAACAGGAGTGCAGCACCTCACCCTGGGCTCACTGCCTGTCCCAGCTGAGCTCCCACTGAACAATGAATTGATCCTGGGAGCTTTGCTGCCATCATTCCCTAGGCAGAATGAAGTGACCTGGGAATTAACAAGTGCTGGGAAATGAGTTCAAAGCTTTGCAACTGCTTCAGTTCCTGATTTTAGGAGAAAGAAATTATTGTGAGAGCTAAAAAGTTGTGGTTTCTGTCACTATTCATTGAGCCTGTCTTGGTTCACTGATGGTCAATGAACATTTACTTTAAAAACAGGTTGAGAAAAGGACTAGGATGATTAAAAATTAATAGAATATGAAGTATTTTGAAAACCTGAACATGATTCCCTCTGAGAAGGGATCCAGACTGTCCACAAGCTCCAGCTCAGCATCCCCTCCCAGCGTGAGCATCTGGTAGTTCTCCTTCAGCTTGTTGGTGATGACATTAAATCCTGCCATGAATTCATTCAGCCTCTGTTTCCTGAGCCCTTCAAAGGCCTCTCTGAATTTGTCCCTCTCGCTGGTGATGTTGTCCAGTTCTCCCACGTGCTGCAGGTACAGCTCCTCCTGCAGGGGAAAACAACAAACCCAAGGGCACTTAGAGCAGCTGCCTGCCCAGTTTGGAGTTTAAACCATTTTTCCTACCATTCAAACAGTCCTTTTGCCCTGAAAGAAAACCCCCAAATTGTCTCTCTTTTCCCATCTCTGGTGCTGGGGGAAAACAAAAAACCCGTGTCAAAATAAAAAACATTTCATCTGTTGAATGGTTCAGTATTACTGATGGGAGGAGGGAAAATCCAGGTATTGTGTGTCTGTCTTGGCTGTGAAGACTTGATCCTATTAAATAAACATTCCCAGGAGAATCATGGCATTATTGAGGTAGGAAAAGAGTCCAAGATCACCCAGGAAGTCCTTGTCACCTGACACTGATGGTGTGGGAAACAAAAAGCTCCTAGAAACAACTTTCACCTCGGCTGGTAACAACAGGAGCAGGCCAATTGCAGCCTTCCAAAACGAAGGAGGAGGAGCAGGCCCGTTTTCCTGCAGTGCCCGGGGCTGGGCTGGGCTGGGCCGTTCCCCCGGGGATTGCAGCCTTACCTTCTGCCGGTACTGGGCGATGGCTCCCAGGTTGGGGCGGAGCTGGTGCCGCTCCGCCTCCAGCAGCGCGATCCTCTTGCTGAGCGCGTCGGGCTCCTGCAGCGCCTCCAGCTCGGCCTCGCTCAGCGGCCGCAGCTCCGCGGGGGCCTCGCCCTCGATGGCGTGCAGGGACAGCTTGGAGATCTGCAGGGCAAAACATGGGTGTGCAGAGCGTTAACAAACACGTGCAGCTTGGAGATCTGCAGTGCAAAACATGGGTGTGCAGAGCGTTAACAGACACGTGCAGCTTGGAGATCTGCAGTGCAAAACACGGGGTGTGCAAAGCGTTAACAGACACGAGCAGCTTGGAGATCTGCAGTGCAAAACACGGGGTGTGCAAAGTGTTAACAAACACAGCTTGGAGATCTGCAGTGCAAAACACGGGGTGTGCAGAGCGTTAACACACACGTGCAGCTTGGAGATCTGCAGTGCAAAACACGGGGCGTGCAGAGCGTTAACAAACACGTGCAGCTTGGAGATCTGCAGTGCAAAACACGGGGTGTGCAGAGCGTTAACAAACACGAGCAGCTTGGAGATCTGCAGTGCAAAACACGGGGTGTGCAGAGCGTTAACACACACGAGCAGCTTGGAGATCTGCAGTGCAAAACACGGGGTGTGCAGAGCTTTAACAAACACGTGCAGCTTGGAGATCTGCAGTGCAAAACATGGGTGTGCAGAGCGTTAACAGGCACGAGCAGCTTGGAGATCTGCAGTGCAAAACACGGGGTGTGCAGAGCATTAACAAACACGAGCAGCTTGGAGATCTGCAGTGCAAAACAGGCTGTGCAGAGCGTTAACAAACACGAGCAGCTTGGAGATCTGCAGTGCAAAACAGGCTGTGCAGAGCGTTAACAAACACGTGCAGCTGGTTCCAAAGTGAGTTTTTGCTGGGTTAGCACAGGGAAGCTTCTGATCTCCAAACACCCCAAGATTGCTCCCACAAGTCCCTTTAAAATAGGGTGTGAAAAAGAGAATAAATATTTCTTTATCCTATTGTCCTGTTCCTGCACATACAGCAATAAGCTGTGATCTGAAGAGGAATTTTCTCCCAAATCCTGTTTTCTAAGGGGATGTTGATGAGCCCATCCTGTGAGATCCACAGAGAAGCTGGGGCTGCCCCTGGATCCCTGCAAGTGCCCAAGGTGAGGGCTTGGAGCAGCCTGGCATAGTGGAAGGTGTCCCTGAGGATGGATCTGCATGAGCTTTAAGGTCCCTCCAACCCAAACCATTCCACAATTCCCTGATTTAAGGTTTAGGAACAAAACCATTTCCTACCTCCTTTTGCCAGTATTTCACCTTTCCCTGGTGGGTGGAGATGTGGCTGTCGATTTGTTCCATTTTCAGCTTGATGCTCAGAGCTTCACTCTGAAGGGCATGTTCAGCATCCTGAATAGTTTTCATCTCCTGGAGTAAATTCTTCTGCTCCTCCTGCACTGCTGGCAAAGCCTCCTGAATAGAAAAGTGACAATTGCCCCCAAAAGGGCATTAATCAATAACCTACAAAAATGTTCTCCCTTTATTTGGGTGAAAAGCCTCCTTTCACTTAATTTACTCATGGCTATTGATGGAAGCAAATAAATATTCTTGGATTTATAACTGATGCTTGAATTCTGGAATGACTGAGAAAATGCTGCAGTTCGTATTCTCATTCCAGATCTGGATCAAATCGGTCTTGCACTCATTTTTAGCTAATTAGAGAATGACATCAAATTTTAGATTTATTTGAAAGCATTTCAGCCATCCTGGTTTTCCCTTTCTCTAGGAAATCTAGATAAGAAACTAAAAAAATTACGTTTAAGCAACTTTTCAACCCAGCAATTTCTTTGGGGAGACCTGGTGTAAGTTTTTTCCTAAACTGGGTCAGGATAAATTTCCAGGTGAGTATAGAAAAATAAAAATTCACCATTTGCCACAGCCTGGTTGCCCTGCAGAGAGAATGGGATATCAGGGGGACAGAGGGAGGCCTGAACTGCTCTCCCTGATTTCCCTGGAGCCCAGAGTGCCCTCAGCACTCACCTCAGCCTGCCTGCACTCGTTCATCACCTCGGTGGCTTTGTCCTCCAGCGCTGTCAGCTCTGCTGTCAGGTTTTTCATCTCCTTCTCGTTTTCTTCCATCTCCTTCTCCGTGCGCTGCAGAGCCTCCTCGGATTTCTTCAGGTTCCTGCAGGGACAGGGATCTTGGTGCTCCTCACATGAGGCACAGAGCACAGCAAACAACCCAGGAGCACAATCTCACTGACAGCAAGGAGCAAGGGCTGCTTTAGGCACCAACTCCCCCACTCCGGAGGATCCAAGGAAAACAAAGTTGTCTTCCTCAGCAGACAGACCTCACTGATTTCATTTCTCCTTTCACAGTTTGGAATCTCTACGGATTGGTGAGCTCCCATAAAAAAATAGATCCATTTTATTTCTTGACAGACCTCCTAATAAAATCAGTCCTTTCAGACTTGACCACTCCAGGAACATCCAGTCGAGTGCTATTTTGGACTTTATCCCAAATATTGCAGTTAAAGCAATCTTAGAGAAATAATTCAGGCAAAACTAGAGAGATGCTGATTAAATGTGACTTTTAAACGATCAGAAAGTACAAACTTTGCCTCCCCTTTCTCTCCCTGAGCCCCACTTAGCACAGGCACTGAGTGCAGTACCTGTCTGCAGTCTTGGCGGCCACCTGGGCCTTGGTGATGGCTGAGGAGCATTCATCCATTTCCTTGTCAATTTTATCAATTTTGTCCTGCTGAGCCTTCAGTTTCTGGTTGTGGGTGTCCATGATGAGCTGGTGCAGGCGTTTCACTTCCTCCTCCATCTTTGCAGCCTTCTCAGCCACGCGCTCGTAATCTGTGCAAGGGAGAGGGACTGAGGGCCTGTGCTGTGATAAATGAGTTTAACTGGCACAAACATCAAAATCCACCCAGCTTCTTTCTGTCACTGCTCTACCCACAGCTCTCCTGCCATAAAAACCACTCAGTATTAGTTAATGTACACAAAGTACTTAAATACATGAGGTGGTGCATTAGTCGTTCTCTGCATTTAATTAATGGGAAGATGCTCAAAAGTTAAATTTTAAGAATTGGCCACCAGCATTCCCCAGGAGCTGGTGTAACTGTGTGGTTCCTGCCCCTGCTGAACAGCATCACTGCACAAAAGGGATGTGTTCCCACAAAGAATACAGGGATTTCTTTTATTGACTCATGGCAGAGCCTGCTTAGAGCCTGGCAAAAACCTTCACTTGATTTTTATATCATTACCTCCTCATTAAGAATTCTTACCCCTAGTTAAACTAAGTTTCCCTATGAATGTGTGATACAACCACAAAAATCTAAGCAAAGAAACAAAATACTGAAATTCACATTTACTTTAGCTTGACTGAAACATGAACTTGAGCAGTTACAAAGGAAAGGGGTTTTACTCTCTGATCTCCAGAAACACCTTAGAAAAACGAGGTCCCAAACCAAGACAGGGAACTGAAGCACAAACCCAAACCCATTCCTTCTTCTTTTACTAAAAGAGATTAGTACAACTTTTATCTCTAACCCACTCTCCACAAACTGTACCTTTTTTATAACCATCAAGGACTTTTTCCAGCTCCTTCTGCTTGGTTTTGTCTGGAGTAGCAGCAGTGACGTTGGCTTCGAGCTCCTTGATTTGGTTTCTGAGATTAACTTCTTGTTCAGAATAACCCTGCAGAGAACACAAAACTGGGCTGGAATCTTGTCCTTGAGAACTCCTGGCCACCTGTGTGGGGCTGGGGCTGGGCAGTGCTCAGGGATTCTCACCTGGATGCTCGCTGTGAATTTCTCTGAGGTGTTCCTCATTTCCTGAATGTCCTGCTGCAGTTTCCTGATGGCTTCCTCAAGCTGGGATTTCTCCTCCTCACGCTGCACAGCTCTTTGGGAATCCCTTTGCAGCTGGGATTCCATTTTGCTGATCTACGCAGAATGAGAGATTATTTACTGGTGTCACCACGACAGAACCAAGCCAGAGCTCATCCCTGTGCTCAATAGCTCTTAAAACACAGGAGAAAGTGCAGGAAAAACTTCAGCTTGGGGAGTCTGAGTGCTGGGAACACCAGCTCTGCCAGTGAGAAACAACTGGAGCAGCTCCACATTAAAACCTAAATGGAATTCAGAAGGAAAAGCAAATTGTATCCTGCTCTGCCAAAATGGTGTCTGAGCTATCAAAGGGAGCACTGTGAGACTGAATTCAAGAATGGGCTGGGCTGGGCTGGGAACAAACACAGAATCCCAGCTGGAAAAGCCCTCCAGGACCACAGAGTCCAGCCTGTGCCTGGTCACCACCCTGTCCCCAGCCCAGAGCCCTGAGTGCCACCTCCAGGCCTTCCTTGGACACCTGCAGGGATGGGGACTCCAAACCTCCCTGGGCAGCCCCTGCCAGGGACAACCCTTTTATCCCTGCTGACTTTGAAGCATTATAACCTCTGGGAATTCTGGCTTTGTAACCCTTTGTAATCATTTTCCATGCCACATCACTCCTGCTCACACTGAACTGCCCAAAGGAAGGAATTCTGCTGGAATTCCATTTCCATGATGTACCCACCTCTTCTTCTGAGACATCCATCACGACTGAGGAGCCCATTCTGCCCTTCATGACTTTTCCTCCCCCACCAGTCATGGTTCCTGCAGAAAAAGGGATGAGAAGAGGTCAGAGAACTCCTTGGGCTTTGATATCCCCACAGAGTGCTTCCAGTGGAGCTCCAGTGGAGCTGCAGTACCTGACACCTCGATGATCTGTCCTTGCAGGGTTACCACTCTCCACCTTTTGTCCTTTTGGAATGCTATTCTGGTGGCTTCATCCAGGTTTTTGGCCACCAGGGTGTCCCTGAGAGCGAAGTAGAACGCCAGGCGCACCCTGGGGTCCTCCACCTTCACCAGGTCAAAGAGCCGCGGGGCGTTCTCAGGGGTTGGGATTTTCTGCGTTTTCTTTTCCCACACAGCCATCTGCATGCACAAAGGAAACCAAGGAATCAATCTTGGGGAGAAATGTTGAGGTCATTCCGTTTTTCTATTAATGTAATTAGACTGCAGTTAACAGTAAAATGCTTTGTTTTCCCAAGGGTGGGACTCACCTTGTCCAGGGCTATAAAGGTGGCAACTCCAATGCCTCCAGCCTTCAGGAAGTTCACACAGGCCTGGGCAGTGTCAATGGTGTCCACAATGATGTGATCCAAGGCTCCACACGAGGAGGAAATGGCCACATCATACTTGTCATCGATGGCTCCCAGGTCTCCCTGAGGATGGGGGGACAAGCAGCAAACACTGCTTAGGTGGCACCTGAGCTGCTCTTTGAGTTCTGTCCCAGTGAATCCATAAATGCACTTTTTAAAATCTGAACAAACTGATTTTTTTGAAGCAGAGATAATTATCCTTGGGCAGAAAACTGCAGAATACAAAACCAGCACTTTTACAATTACACTGAAATGCAACAGGAATGAAAATCTCAGCTCTGAATTTTCAGAACTTTAAACCAATGTTGCTTGGAAATGTTTGATTTTGCAGCAAGTCCACAGGATTTACAGCTCAGCATCCCTAAATTCCTGATGCCAGGGAAGTGAGGCATCCCTAAATTCCTGATGCCAGGGAAGTGAGGCATCCCACACTTCATCACAGGAACACCACTCAGCTCCTCTGAAATTCGACACTAAAATTGTAACACCCTTCTAAAACTTACCAGCCTTCCATAGAGGCCAGGAATATTCCCACATTTCTTCTGCTGGAGCAGAGCCTCCAGCACTTTTCCTCGGCTCCGACTTTGTGCCAAAGAACTTTTGGCTTCTTCCACTTTGCGGCGCAGGTTTCGCACGAGATCCTTGCTCCCGGATTCCTCCCTTTGCAGCTTCTCCAGAGCATTCTCCTTCTGGGGGTTCAAAGACATTGGCTCAGCCTCCCAAAACCTACTGGATTCAGGGAGTCTTCAAAGCATGGCTTTGTGCTTTGGGGACTGATTGAGGGGCAAGAAATGAAA
>JANRGV010000002.1:23246474-23268152 GCA_024734035.1 Alethe castanea
GCCTGAGAGCCCCTTAATTTCAAAATTATAATAATTTGGAGGGAGGGGGTTTCCATTCTCCATTTCAAAGAGAAGCTCCTGCCTTTATTGGCAGACACCTGTCCTTCAAACCAGGACAAGTGTCTACAATTAAAGATCTTGCTGTTATCCATACACATCTTGCTGTCAGACTGCCCTTCCCAGGAGCTGCACTGACCTTCTCCCCCCGGCGCTCGTTGAGCAGCTCCACCCTGCGGCACAGGCTCTGGATGGGCTCCTTGAGCCGCGCCGAGCCGATCAAATCCTCCAGATACTCCAGCATGCCCTCGTCGTGCTCCGTCTGCCCCTTGGGCTTCATCATGGCAATCTGCTCCACCTCCCCCTTGGGAAACAAAAGTTGGGTGGTTCTTTTCTTAATAGGTTTTGGGTTTTTTTTTTTTCTGGGATGGGGGAAGTATTCTGAAAAAAAATCTATGGAATGAGTATGAGACGTTGTTAAAAAAATGAAATAAGGTAGCAATCAAAATTATTCAAACTGGAATATCACAGAATCGTTAAGGTAGGAAAAGATCTCCAAGATCAAGTCCAACCTTCACTTTTATTGGGGAAAACAAAGATGAGAATGAAGAGAAATTTCCTCTTCCAGGAGATGTGGAGCCACCCTGCAGGTCTGACAGTTCCTTCATTCTCTAAAGATTCAAAATGTGTTTCCCCAACCTAAAAAAAGAAGAAGAGAATAAAGCAGGCCCTTGGCAAGAGAGTTTAATCAGGATTGAAGTCCCTGAAGGTCTCTTTAGAAATAAAGTCCATAAAATCTTGGCTGATGGATGAACTGGAATTGTAATTCATTTAATTGAGGCCTTCTTGGTGGAGAAAGAAAAGGATCCTTTAGGTATGAGGGTTTCCTTCATGTACCACATTAATTTTAAGTGATTTAGGTGGTATTAAAAATAATCTCAATTTTCAAAAATAAGATTTAGAAAGGATCAAGCAGAGCCAGTGACAAGGACAGTTTGTGTAATTGCTGCAGGTCTGACAAGACAAAAATCCCCAACCCAACTCTTATTTTTATTTCTTGCACATCTCAAAAAGCAAACCAATCAGTTTGTGAACAACTCTGCTGGATTGTGTAAAACCCCAATTACCCCTTTGCTCCCTTGGCACAGAAGTGTGGGTTCTCTCCCCAAAACTGTCTGTCAGCTCTTGGGGGGGGAAAACTCTGCAAGCTCCTCTGTGATTCTGGGATCATCAGAAATCTTCCTCCTCCTTGCATTAAAGCATTTCCTCTGTTTACATCCACGGGAAAACAATGACAGGAAAGATTTAACTCAATGCTGATCAGGACTGAGAGGTTTCTGCACTGGGTTTACAGCTCTCATGTTCAGAGATGGAAATCACAAACCCACCTTGGGTTTAACAGGGAAAAATGGAATTATGGACAAGCAAGGAATGAATCCAATTTTTATTATTTGGCTAAAGAGAATTAACCACCTCTAAGAAAGATGATGATGATGCAGCTGTGGGGTTTCTCTGCAGCTCACTAATGTGAGTTCTTGAATTATTTTCTTATTGAGGGTAAAAATAAGTATATTTATAATTATTGATTAAATAATAGAGTATTAAGTATTAAATAATATTTATACTATTTATTAACTTAAAATATAAAGAAATCTTTTTAGTTCAGCCCAGATTTAAGAAATAAAAATGCTTCCAGAAAAAATTAAAAGAAATGTTTCCAGAAAAAAAAATTAAAGGTTTCCTTTAATTGATAAAGAAGAGTGAAAAGGTTATACCTGCTCTCTTGACAATTAACAGAGCTAACAGATTTTACAACTGCTAAAACTCAATTTCAGTGTTTCCTAATTACCAGTGCTCATTACTTGATCCATTATTTGAATTATGAATTTTAAAGCCCCAAAGCTCCTTGCTCTTTATGAATGCTGAAATGCCCCGAGGTTGTGAAAGTGAAACCAAGGCAGGGCAGGCAGACATTTATTGAGCAGGGAGGGGAAGGAAGGAGCTGGGGCAGCTCCTCAGAGCTGGCACCCCCAGCTTTGCCAGGGCTGCCACCAGAACCCCTGCAATTCTGCAATTCCTTCCCTCAGTTGTCTTTCTGTGGCTCAGGGATTCAGGACAGGGAGCAATGTGTGAAAGAAAAAGGAAATGCAGGCTCTGCTCAGACAAACAAAATGGATGTCAACACCCAGGCATGGCGATGCCAGCAAGGAGCCAAACATCCACACAAGGGAAGAAGGAAATTCCTGGAAAAAGCAGCCTTGGATCTGTCCTGGAGCAGCTCCAGGGTGACTGAACTGTGACCTTCCAGTGCCTGAAGGAGCTGCAGGAAATATGGAGAGACAAGGGCTGGAGGGACAGCACACAGGGAAGGGCTTTAGCTGCAGGATGGTGGGTTTGGATTGGATTTTGGGGAGGAATCTCCCTGGCAGGGTGTGAGGCCCTGGCACAGGTGCCCAGAGAGGCTGGGGCTGCCCCTGGATCCCTGGGATAGCAAAGGGAGCCCTGCCCTGGCAGGGGTGGGATTTAATCCCAAACCATCCTGGGATTCCACATTTCCATACCCACCAAGCCCTTTGGGCTCTAAATGGAATTACAAACCCAATTCCAGCCTCTGCAGCATGGGGAGCCTTCCACATCCACGTGCATCCATCCACACCTGGAGCCACTGGGATGCAGAGTCAGAGCTGGAAGGGGCCAACTGCAGCTCTGTACCCTGGCCACACATCCCAGCACCAGCTCCCACAGAATTCCCCAGGGATCCTATCAGGGAACAACCCCTGGGAATCCTGCACCACCCTCTCCTGGGGAAACATCTCCAGCCATCAGCTGAGCCCTGGGGATGTAAAATCAGGGAAGAGCCCCTCTCAGCTGGAAGTGGCTCCTCTGGGGAAAAGCATGAGGAATAAAATCCTGCAAGTTGGAACCTGGGTTTCTTTGCACAGCTGAATAATTCACAGCTGTGATGTTTAAGATACTTCCTCAATTTTAAGAATTCAATTTTCTGTTGTATCTAAGTAAAGAGGAAAAGTTTAAAAAGAAGTTTCAGGACTGGCAAACAGCAGCAGCAGCATGTTCCAGCACTGGTTTAAAATTCTGAATTTGCCCATAACCACTGTTTTCTCTAACAGCAGGAAAAGAGCTGATCCTCTCAGGCAGCTCTAACCCGAGTTTATCCAGTATTTTCTGGCACATATGGATTATAATTTTAAACAAGGTTATCTAACTGCCTGATAAGGGGAGGTTTGATGTATTCATGAGGCTTTCCCTGCAACTGTGGTCTAGAAACAATATCCTAGAGAGGAAAATCCCACTTGCTGCGCTGTGTTCCAGAGGCTCCCTCTCTCCCTTTGGGACTGGGGCTCCTTCCCCAGGCTGTGGAGTGTGAGTGGCACAGAGTGCTGATCCCAGCAGGGCCAGCATCCAGCCCCACTGGGCTATGGGGCACTTCTGGGATCCAGCCACCACATTCCATCCTAAAATTCTGCTGTGGCAGAGACAGGCATGGCAAAACAACCCTGGCATTGGAAAATTACTGACAGCAGCCTGAGAACTCTTCATGAAGAGCAAACAACGATTTTTGGGGTGGGAGGGGCCTTAAGGGACACTTTTCACTATCGCAGGGGGTCCTGGACACTGCCAGCTTCTCTGGGAATTCCATCCCAAAATTCCATCCATCCCTGTCCTGGGGCAGGATGAGCTGCTTCTGGAGAACCTAGGAAGATGTTTGTTTTTATTGACTACTGCTTTTTCTTTGCATCCCTGAATATTTGGGATAAAGCTTTGGGAAGGCAGCACCTTGAACAGCCTGAGTTTTGTCTGAACTGGCACTGCAGCGTTCCCAGAGCTCTGGGTCAATGTCCCACTGAAGAATTAAGGCACCAAGGAGGTAAAAGGAGGTTTCTAGGATTTTGGATTCTCCATTTCTGCTGTCTTAAACTCAGCTTTAAAAAGCTGAGAATCTTTGGAGAGCTTGGAATGGAGTAGCTGGGAAGGCACCGTGCTCTGGGCAGGAGCTCAGGGAAGTTTGGGTGGTTTTTGAGGGGAATTTTGTGGTGCAGTTGTGGTGATTTAGGTTTGGGGGTTTTTTTAGGGAAGCTCTCTATCACTACTCAGAGGTAGAGAAATGTGACAGCTGAGTGAAGTGAAAGTCACAGTTGTGCTCAGGAGAAATGGCTTTAGAGAAAATCTTGCCTGGAAAATGCAACACTACAGATCAGGAAAACCTTCCCTGGTTTGGGACAGGCCAAAATATAGAAATTTGTTTCAAAATCCCATTGAACTACCAGAAAATTTAATGTAAGACAAAAATACCAAGTATCATAGCCACAGTTAAGTGTATTTAGTATATTTAAGGCAATTTTTTTAAAATTCAGAACATTATTTTAGTAGCTTCACTGTAGCAGCAGCAGATTTTTATAACAGAAAAGCTTTTAAGGCTTTTTAAACCCCCATAAAAAAGAAGTTTTCTTATTGAGACCCAAATCTTTGAGTCTCAGCAAACTTTTCTGTAATCCAAGCATAACACCTGTTCCAGCACAATTCCAATTATCCTGTAACTTAATATTTTAAGAATAATACCTTAATATTCTAACTTCTCAATATGTACAATTTGCTTTCTAAGTTGAGTGATTACATTAATTAATTTGCAATTTTATGGTATTACATAAAAGAAATGGAATTAATATCTGAAAGCAGTGATTAGGACATAATTGAATTTATCAAGCATCACAAGATTAAGGGATATTTGTGATGAAATAGTACTATAAATGCATGGCTAATTAAAATTTCATATAAGCAGCGCTTGCAGTTGTAGCAACCACCTTAACTATTTGTCCAAATGTAAAAAACCCATCTTAATTCAAATTACAGGCCAATTTCAATTATTTTATGAACTTTTTACCATGAAATTTGAGACAAAAGTGACTCAGCACAGGGCAAGCTCATCTTAATAAAACTCAAGCTATATTTGCCTCTATTTTCCAATAAAACTCAAGCTATATTTGCCTCTCTTTTCCAGAGCACAGCAATGTTTCAATTCCCTCAAATTCTGAAGCAAATGGAAATGAACAGATTTTACAAGAGCTTCTCCAGGAGCTGAAAACTCCTCAGCATCACAAGGAGCAAAGCCAGAGGGACACAGGGACACTGGATTTGCTCCAAGGAAAATCAGATTAAAACATCTGCAATGTTTATTATAAAGCTGTTTTTTCTAGAGATTTCAAAGAGAAAATGCAAAACTAATTCCTGCTCTTCCTTTGGTTCTTTACCCCACTCTTGCACACAGAATAGGAGCAGCACTATCACAAAGTTAAAATTCAGCTTTTAATTCATTGAGCTTTTTTTTTTTTAATTAATTCAGCTTTTGTCTCATTCAGCTCCAATCCCACCTGGCTGACACAACCTGGAACTGCAAAAAGCAAAAGCCAAGGAGCAAAATTTAGAGGAAAAGGAGCCTGGGAGTTGAAGAATTTTATTTTCTCACTACATTTTTATTTCCTGGCTGGTTTGTGCCATTAATTTCTTGATAACAAGGCAGCAAAAGTGCATTTTTCTCTGCAAAAAGTCTTTAGGCAGCAAAATTAAAGAAGTGTCTCCCTTTCCCTGACTGCAGCTTCCACTGATTTCCCCTCTCTCCCAGATTTCAATTTTTAAATTTTTCTTGTGCTCACACTTGGCTTTGGGGTTTTTTATCCCACTTTACCACAATGGTAGCTCTCATTTTTAAGCAGGAGTCCAGTAAAGAATGGCAAAAATAAGTCCTAAATTTCTGTATCTTCAGTTCATTTAATCTCATCTCACAAAGCTTTGCCCATGAATTCCAATTCTGCATCCATGGATTTTGGAATATGGATGGAGAGAGCCAATATTCCCATAAGCTCATTATTCTCCTGCTATAACACAGCTCTGGGAAGTTAAATCAGATTGGTTTGGGATTTTTTTCCCTGTAATTCCATGTTACTGTTGCTGTTATTTAATGCTTGCAGTCCTAGCTCATTTTTACCCTATGGTGAATATACAGGAGGAGAAAAAACCACCAGAAACTCTTCCTTTCCAGGAAAAGCCAGTGGGAAATAAAATCAAATAAAAAAATAAATGTATAAAAATCTAAAATGTCATCAGTGGCCAGAGATGAGGAAAATCTCACACTGAGCCTTTATACAACATTCAGTTGTTTGCACAAAACTACAATTCTGCATTCTGGAAATAAGTTTAGAAGTTTTAAAGACATTCCTGTGTTTAATGTAAGAGCCCAAAATTAGTGCAAATCCAGAGTCACTCTGGAATTTAAGCCAGAATTGGCAAACCCAACCTGCAATGGTTGATTTGTTATTGGTGTGTTCTAAAGAAATTATTCAATTCTCACTCATTTTCTCCTCCCATTTTTGCATGTTTTTCTGCAGAATTTCCTACAGGAACAACCCTCTCTTCACCCCCAAGGGTGGCAGCACAGATTTTTTTTTTTTTTTTTTTTTTAGAATTCCATTTAAAATGCCATCGATAGCCTCAGCTCCAATGTCCCATGAGGAGCACAGATCTCAACAATTGGGAATTTCTGCTTTATCTCAAAGGAGAAGAAAATCTGTCCCTCATTTCCTCCCCACTCCCCTGGAAGTGACTCCCACATTGTTTCCACACAGGAGCAGGTGAAAAACCTGACAGAATTTCCTTCCTGGCAACCTCCTCTTGCCACAGGATAAAACTGAGCTCCCACCAGTTCCAAAACTTACCAAACAAAATCCCTGCAGTTCTTTAGATTACAGAATATTTTAATTAAGTCTATCAAATATATTCAAGTGAATTATCACTGTAATTAGGACAAATTTGACTTAGAGCAGTTCTAATTTGTTTGTAAGATTCTGAAATAAATTCAGATCAATTTCCAAGTTTGCTGCCAGGAATGCAGAATGAATTCTGCAATATTTCTGTGCAAAGGGGTTACCTGGGCAGCTCCACTTGGCTTTTCCACCCTTTTTGGGGACTCTGCTTCTCACCTTGCCCATCCCAGAGGTGGCCACAGATCCCAAAATTTCCCTCCCTGCATTTCAAAACCTGCCATTCCTGCAGTGCTCCCATTTTTTTTTCACCATTCCTTAGAGGAAAGCAGGCTGAGATTTTTTTAACCTTCCAGAAGTCACTGCAGAGAACAGCACAAATACTTACTCTGACTTTGTCAGCCTGGCCAGAGCAGGGTTCCAAGGCTTTCAGTGAAAGCTAAATTATTTTATTTGTTATTCTTTACACCTCTCCAAGTTCCTGGAAGGTGTGGAAGACAGAAAAGCAGCAGCAAGGTGCCAGATTTTCCCCCAAACTCTTTTTTTAAATTACTTTTTCCTGTTGCAGTTTCAGGCTGTGGCAAGCTCATTGAAAATGCAACAGATTTGGGATAATCTTAAATATATTTGTGATACTATATTTAAATATATTTGTGATTTAAAGATATTTGTGAGATTAAAATTATTGTAATAATGCAAAATAATTGTCTATTCCTGAGTACTAAAAGCACAGTGCAATTTATTAAAAACATGCACTGTGGAGTGTTGGAGTTAAGGATCCCAGAAGTGACAAACTCCTCCTGTTCTGTGCTGGCAACATCCCATTGGAAGCAGGAGACTTTTGAAACCAGATTTATTTCAATTTGCAACTCAGGCACAGAATTTGTAATTTTTCTAGAATTACTCAATTACTCTCACATTTTCTGTTTTCCCACAGGTGGTTTTTTTGTTTTATATGATTCCATTCACAGAAGTCAGCAGCAGTTTGATTTGAATATTTTCAGTTTGGCATCAGCAGAAATACCTAGATCAAAACTCAGCTTTCAGATTTTACCCTAAAAAGCACCAAAATCAGCAGAAAAACACTGCAAAATAGGGGGTGAAAGGAAGGAAAAAAACTGAAGCAGTCTTCTAAAAAGCAAATATTTTCCATTGAGTAATAGCAATTATGTGAGCAAGATAAAATCAAAGCTCTGAAGGTGTTGTTACTGCATGTAGGACATGTTCTCCTACAACATTTTCTTTAGTACTGACAGCAAATGTGTCACACACCCAAACCAGCATTTGATAATCCTTAATTCATATTTCTCCCCAAAATCTAGAGTACAAATGAAGTATTTTAATTACACCCTATTGATATAGTCAAAAATCAGAGATGTGTAACTTATTTTAAGTAAGAAATCTTTAGTTAAACTCAGTTTAATTAAACTTTTAGTTTTGCTGTTAAAAAATATGAGTAAAAGTCAAATAAACCTGTTCCTTATCCCTTTAATTTTAAATAATTTGGAAAACACTGGGGGAGGGGGGAAATGCAATCCTTGTGGTAAAATTCTGCAGCCTTAGATGGTTTTATTTCCTTCTAACTATAAATTTTAGGATTTGGGGGTTGAAGTTCTGCTGTCATTCTGTGGAAAATATTGCTACATTTCCCAAATGGAAATAACTGAATTTTGGACAGTCAGATCAGTGGATTTTAATTTAAAAAGGCAAAGAGAAAGGTCCTGCCCTCAGTCAGACTAAAAAAAGCAGAAAATCTCAGTGCAGTTTCTGAGACAAAGCCTGGTGGGATGAAATAAAAAATGTGGTGGGGAAACTCTGGTTTATTGTTGATATTTGCTCTACTTCCCCTTATCTCCCTTTGTAGGGTGGAAAGGCTGAAATTCCAGCTTTCAGAAAAAAAGGGGGGCTCCCCTCATTGAAACAATTAGCGGGAGAAAAAAAACAAATCCCATTTGGGGAGGGGGGAATATAAAATAAATTAAGATATCAATATTCTTTTCCAAATTTCCCCTCCCCTGCTCCCAATGTTCTCTAACTCTGAGCTTTGGGTTTCTCTGCCCCAGCATTCCCACCCTGCTTCATCTTTCACTTTTTATTTTTCCCTTCTGGAAATTCTGGCAAATGAGATTTCAGAACAAGCATATTTTTTTTTAAATAAAAGGATGTATTTGCTCCAAGTTGTTTTCCTAGAGGTGCTTCTTGCTCCATCTTGAAGCAGAAAATAGAGGAATAAAGTGTTGGAGGAAATAATTAATTACATGGAGACTTGCAAGCAGAGATATCCTCTTTTTGTGGGTGTAGCTGTAAAAAAGGACTGCACAGAAAGCCTGGAGGAAGTGAAGCAAGCACAGCCACCCAGCAACAAGTTTTTTAAATATTTTGGGTTTTTTAGAGGGGAACTGGAAGCTCCTTTGACAGAACTAGGCCTAAAATAAACTGTTAAAACATTTCAGACCTTGGGAAGCTCCCACTGATCGGATTTCTAGGCCAGAGTAGATTTGGGACTTATTAGTAATTACAGGCAATGGCAGAAATAGTTATTTAATGGAATTAATATTTAAATACTTGTAGCACAATTTACATTTTAATTGGCTGGCAGACAGCAAAATTCTCTTTATTTAAAAACTAGAAAAAAATTAATACTGTTCCCTTCAGCCTGACTTTAAAACAGCAAACAGATGCAAGCAAGGTTGAGAATCTGAAGGTCAAACATGAATATAAATGATATTATAGAGACAAATTGTGATTATTTTTACAGTATGGGCTGTAAAAATAAATGTAGTTTCTGGAGCTGGTAAACAAGTGTAAACAACAAACACAATTCAGGGGATTTTTCTTGCACTTATTTTATGCACAGTTCATTTTCCCACACTCATTTCTCAGTAAAACTATGTCTCTGTGAGAGCTGCAGACAGCAGTAGATTAAACAATTCAACAATTCAAATTTCAATCCATATTGATGGAGTTCAGATAACAGCACCCCCAGTTGCTGAGTCTCTGCCACGCTGAAGCAGCACAAGAATATTGGGGTTGAAGGATTCTTTTACACTCCAATATTTACGTGCTGCTAGGGCGGAACGAGCAGGAGCACAATTCCCTCCTGGAAAGAGGGACAGCAGGAAAACACAATTCTGTCCTGGAAAAAGGGACAGCAGGAACCCCAAATCCTGCAGGCAGCAGCACAATTTCCTCCTGGAAAAAAAGACCTCAGGATCCCAAACTCCTGCAGGCAGGAGCACAGTTCCCTCCTGGAAAAAGGGACAGAAGGATTCTGCAATCAGGAATATAATTCCCTCCTGGAAAAAGGGATATCAGGATCCCAAAATCCTACACTCAGGAACATAATTCCCTCTTGGAATAAGGGACATCAGGATCCCAAACTCCTGCAGGCAGGAGCACAATTCCCTCCTGGAAAAAGGGACATTAGGATCCTGCAATCAGGATAACACAATTCCCTCCTGGAAAAAGGGACAGCAGGATCCCCAAATCCTGCAGGCAGGAACACAATTCCCTCCTGGGAAAAAGGACCTCAGGATAACACAATTCCCTCCTGGAAAAAAGGACCTCAGGATAACACAATTCCCTCCTGGAAAAAAGGACCTCAGGATAACACAATTCCCTCCTGGGAAAAAGGACCTCAGGATAACACAATTCCCCCCTGGAAAAAGGGACAGCAGGATCCCCAACTGCTTCTGGGCCTTCAATTCCTACAGCAGCAAATAATGATTCGCACCTTGAGCAGAGCATGCAAACCATGATGTGCTGCTACAGCACTTCAAGGCCTCCAAGGCAATATCTCAAACCTGCATTTTTTTTTTTTTTTTTTAGAGTTTTAACTGGAAATATAGCTTTTAAATCTGTTTTATTCACACACCAACCTGTAAAATTAAGAACCTGTTATGATCCAGATCAATGCCATGGCTTCGGAGAAGCATCCCAACATCTCTGAATGTCTTTTTCTTGCCATTGATGTAGTAGGTAGAGGAATTATCTCTATAGGCAGTTCTAGAGACACAGAATTTGCTGTCAGGAATGACTTCATAATCATCTCCTTCCTGCTTTGAGGAAACACAAAGCCAGAGAAACAATGACTGTAGCAGTGGATTTACCTCCTATTTCACAATTAAGCAGCTAAGTTTCATCATGAGATGTTTTTATCATGGACTCTGAGCTGTAGAAGTGGGAGCTGTCTTAAAACTGCATCTCTCTCTCAAAAAAAAAAAGAAAAGAAAAAAGAGAGAGAAAAACAAAAAATGCTTTGAGAAGTGGACAAAAAGTGCCCTAAATTGTGTTCACCTGATGCCTTTGCCACCTCTCAGAGCAGCTGCTGCTCTGGAAATGCTGCCTGGATTCCCTGAGCAATGCCCCATGGGGACTGCAGAGCTCTCTGCATTTCCAGCTCCTCCAGAGCTGCTCTCAGCTCAGAGCTCCAAAGAGAAACTGCACAAGATAAAACAGCCAAACATTAAAGATGTGACAAATGTGACATCAGCAGCTTCAAAAGAGAGCTTCCATTTACCTCCAGAGCAGCAGCCAAAATAAAGCTGGTGCCAGGCTTTAAGAAGTTAAAACTCACACAGATTTAACCTCCAAGAGCTCTCAAATTGCTCCCTGGTTTTAAATCAAACTCAGCTTGTGGATCTTAACACAAAGTAAAACAAAAAAATTTTTAAAAAAATTTAAATAGATGAATTTTTTAATCTGGTTATTATAAATGTAAAAAGAAAAAATAAATAAATGTCTTTTCAAACAGTTCCTAAAAAAGGCTGCAAATGCTGCCACTTTATTCACACCATTTTTGGAATTTCAATGTACACTTCCCCCTTTTTTAGTTGACCCTAAATTTAAAATTTAGGATGTGTGCATGAAAAAGAAATTTAAATTAAGAGAAATCAATTCTTTGTATCACAATTGCAATAAATCAACAAAAAAGTGCCAAAGTTTTTATCAATACACAAAGCAGCAAGCAAAAGAAATATTTTTTAATTTGCCAACACTTTCTATTTCATTCAAACAAAATATCAGCTTCAAAAAATTTTAGTGGTAAAATGTGGGGTCCAGAATTTTTGCTGAAAAATCTGTTACAAAACTGCAGCCCTGTTTACAGTACATAAAGTGTAAATAAGTTTCAGATTCATTAGATATTTTTCTAAATTTAGATAACCTAAAATAATTTCTAATTGGTTTGAAAAATTTTGCTTAAATAGGTTTTATTTCTTAATACATATATTTGTGTTCTACATTTCAGAATATCTAATATGTCCAAACATAGACTTATAAATTTTTATTAAATTCTTTTCATTGCAGAAATAAATTTATTTACCTGAGGTAAACGAGATTACAAACTAAAATGAGTTTTTCTTAAAATGATGATTAAAAATTTCTCAGTTGTTTTCAAACAAATCTACTACAAATTAGTCCTGCAGCAAATAAAAGAATCCTTACTAAAATTTTTAGAGCTGCACTACTCAACAGAGGATTTTTCAAGTTAATTAACACTGATGGTTTAGATCCCAAAGGTAAACTAATCATGCTATGAAGTTTTCCCCAGCTCCAACGAAAATAAGCAAATATTAAAAAGTTTTTCAACTCCTTAAAGGGAAAAAAAAAAACCTGGAATCCCACATACCTTGTCAGTGATCTTTTGGAAGTGAACTTCCACAGAGCAGCTCTGGATGTCCTTGTGCTCGTCAGAATTATGGATCAGCACCGAGAGCTTTTTGGATCGGATTTTTTGGGCTCGATAGCCAAACACAAAAAGCAGGGAATCAATGATATTGGATTTGCCACTGCCATTTGGGCCGATAATGCACGAGAAGCGCTGCACAGAGAAGGGGGAAAAGTGATCTTCAAAGGGAAAGAAATCCTGCCCAGTCTCCATCACCCATTTACAGCACTTTGTCTTGCAGGGGGCTGAGAGCTGAGCTTTTCTTGCCCAAGGTAAAAGTGAATCCAAGCCCCCCAGCTCAGCTCAGCTCAGCTGTCCCAGCCCTGCACCTCGCAGCCTCCACAAGCAAAGTTTCATGCTCAGCCACGTAAGTCTCCTGTGGGCACTAAAAAATATTCTCTTTCTTCAAACACAGCCCTAAAAGTTATCCAGCAAACGAAATCAAGAGAAAAGAGAGCTTTTCTAAGCTGTGCTGACAAATTAAAATTGCACAGCATTGGAAAGTTGCACTTAACTGTTTTCTTAATTTAGAATATTATTATCAAAATATTTCTAAACCTTAAATATTTTTTCAGTTATTTTGAGGTCAGCTTAGATGAAAATGCAGGAAGGAATAATAGCACCCAGTGAAGTCTTACCTTCAGTTCAAAACTATGGAAGGAAAAAGAAAGATACCTTGTGAAAAGGTCCCAGAGTTTGCTCCCCTGCATAGGATTTGAAGTTCTGGTTTACAATGTGAGTGATCATGAGCCGAGGAGCACCAGGTTCACTGGTCATTGCTGGAGGTGGGGGAGGAGGGATGCTACCCAAAATCTCTTCTAAACTTCGATTATCCAGCACCTCATCTGAGGCTGCTAAAACCCATCCAAATAAAACAGAAAGATAAAAAAAAAAAAAAAACAAAACCAAAAAACAACTGTAAGCTCTCAATGATTTGACACCTTTTAAAATGTTGAACCGAAAAAGCAAACATCACTTCTGTCTGAACCAAACTACATTTTGGCCTGCAATTATTAATATGAGCTGAGTGGAATTAAAATTCTTCTTTCCACAAACAAAATGTTTTTTAAGAGCTACTTAAGATGTCCCATCGCTGGGTTTGTTCTTTCATTATGTAATTCTTATTCCAACACACTTGAACAGGCCCCCTGCAATTCCAACAGCTCCAACCATCACAATAAATCTGCAAATCTGAAGCAGGCAAAGCCTTTCTAATGAGTAAGTGCAAAGCCACATTTCAGAGTCGCTGTGCAAGATTTGGGGATCTCTGCACGAGGCTCTGAAAGCTGCAATGACAGCACGGCTGCTCTGCAAAGACAGGAAGTTTGTTACGAAAACAAAGTGGCCCCCTGGATATCAGCAGAGCAGCTTTTCCCCAGGCACCAGCAGCTCCTTCTTCCAACCAATTTCAATGTATTCATCTGTTTGTCAAATACCTGCCTGTAACAACTGCACATCTGGCTCCCCTAAAAAGCTACAGAGCTGCTGGTTTTGCAGATTTTTTTTTTTTCTGAAAAAGCTCAACTCGAGGAACTCAAGAAAATACACTGCTTCATGAAAAAGAAAGTCAAATCATTTTAAGAGTTAAGTAAATAAACTTGACATTTATTCCATTCCAAGAAATCCCATACCATTGGCTGCCTATAAATTTGAAAAATCCTGCTGTTGTACCACAATCTTAAGTACAGTGTCCCAGATCAGAGCTCCGAAATAGGCTTTATTAGGAGCAAGTCTCCAAACTGCTTTTGCACTTGCACGAGGCCAAACCCCTTAACTCTTTGCAAGCCCTTTTGACCATTTGAAAAGCAGTTTTAAATTGCCAGGGGTTTCAGGGTTGCTTTGTAAAAGGGAAAAGAGCAAATCCCATCTGGAAGAGTTGGGAAATTCAAGTTGCTGCTGAGGAGGCTCAATCAGCACCAGGAGAGGCAGCCCAGACCTACCTTGGGGAGGTTCTTTGTCAGGCTCCCTGGTGCCTTCGTTTTCCTCTTCCACCTCCATGGAGGACTCCTCCAAGGGCTTCCTGCCCTTCCCATGGGCTGCACTGGAGGTTTTGGTGCTCTTGCCTGGCACGGTCCCTGCTGGCTGCTCCCCTTCCATTCCGAGCAATCAAACAAGCGAAGGGCTCTACCTCCTTTGCTAACACAAACAAGAGAACCCCGTGATCCCAGCACCCAGCTCCAGCCCCGCAAGGAATTCACCTTACACCTCTGCCCAGATGCTCGACTCATTTAGAAACATAAGACTGGAGGTACTTAGGAGACCAAAATACAAAATATCGAGGTCAGCTTCATAAGGATATATTTTAAGATACATCACCCCCCAAAACGAGAGGCTGAGCCTAATCTGTACTAACAGCATGGATCTACCTGCTGGGGACACGTTCAGGGCAGTGACTTTGCCCCCTGAAAGCCACCGTGGTGCTGGGGGCAAAAGAGTTAAAGACACATTGAATAACAAACCCAAAAGCCACATGTCTCTGCTCTCCTGGAAGAGCTCGTTGTATTTCAGACCTGACACTCGTTTTACTTTCAATAATCCGTGCTAAATATTTGTATGGATATAGAGAGATTGATAAATAGATAGAGAAACAAAAGCTCTGCGTGATTGTAGCAAAGACTTGACTCTTAAATAATTTAAATCGACACACTCTGCTCACAAAATACAACACAACCCCTCCTGCCAGCACTCAACATTTCAGAGAGAAAGCAAAAAAACCGAAATACCTTCATCTAGCTGGGATGTTAAAGTGATCTGAGCAAGGACGAGCATTACAAAAGCCATCAGCTGGCACTTGAGCACAGCTCCCCAAACGGGTGAAGCACCCGATGAGAAGAAAAGACGAGTGAGGAGCGAAACCCTCCCCAAAAGAGTTGAAATCGCAGCAAGTGGCGAAGTGAGCTCGCAGAAAAACAGACATGAGAAAGTTTACTTCTCACAAGATAAAAAACTGACGTGGTTAGAAAGTCATCTTACAATTGGTGCCAATCATTTGACGTTTTCAGACCTACCCCCAACCCACACTCTCATGAGAGTCCTTCATTTGGGACAATGGGGGAGGGGGAAATGAGACACAGAACTCATTTTCAGGCAATTTCAGTCTATGCCCCCGTTCAGAACTGCTCCGCAATGGCTGTCGCGGACAATTACAGCCTCTCAAAGCACATTTATTTATTTTTTTTTTCCTAAACTGCTCCATTCCAACAGAATTGTGCAATATAAACCTATTTACCTTCCCAACCCTTCCCCCCACCCCGGATACTTCACCAGAATGAACAAGCCGAACTACTTGACCTCAGCTTTTAAATCGCGATAAATCAGCTGCCACATAGTCTCTAACAAATTTAACAAATTGGTGCCCAGCCCCTCCCCCGAGCCAGCTCGAAGGTGTTTGGTAAAAGCATCTCTCCTGCCAAGCGCCGTTTTCCTTACAGGGATGGCGAAAAAAAGAACCCGAGACGGACAGAAAAGTTTCCTTATTAACAGCCGATTAAATCTGATAGCGACAAGCCCTGTCAGTGACAAATCTGGGGTTTTTTTAAAGCCTAAGGAGCCAGATTGCACCCTTGTCACGCTCTTTCCAAGTCACAGAATCCCAGAATATTCCGACTTGGAAAGGACCCACGGGGATCTCGATCGAGTCCAGCTCTTTTAAGCGAATAGCCAATCGTTAAAGGCTTTCTTGGGATTTTTCTCTCATCCTTCAAACACCAAAGCAGCAGGCAGAGCCGGGGTTAGAAGGGTCCCCACTCTAAGCAGATTAAAATCGGGTCTTTCCGCTACACAAACGCGTCTCTGAACTTCCCCGTCCTCCCCCGGGCCGCGGTGCCGGGGGTCCCTGAGGGCACAGCGGAGCCTTTGGGCTGCACTGCCCGGCTGGGACCCGCTGCTCAAAACCCTGAGCCGACAGCAGCCGGGACCGGAGCCCTCAGGGGAACCCTCAGCGGGGCAGCCCGGCCCGGGGAGAGGCGCTGCCGCCGCTTCTGCTCCCTCCGCATGAGGAGGGAAATGGGGAAATAAAGCGCGGGGCAGAACCCGCCGATCCCTCAGCACCCCCCGCCATCCCCTCAGCACCTTCCCTTCAACACCCCTTGTCTCCCCTTCAGCACCTTCCCCTCAAAAGTCCTTATCTCCACTTCAGCACCCCTTGTCTCCCCTTAAATCTCCTAGCATTTCTTTTTTTTTCCTCTATCATCACCATCCCCTCAGCACCCCCTGCCCAGGGCAGCCCCCTGAGGAGGGCACCTCCTCCGCCGCCAAGCCCCCCCACCCCACCGCCCTGAGGCGAGCCACCATCGCTTCCTCCCGCCGAGCTCGTACCTGCTCGTCCCGGCGGCTCCGTGCCCCAGCAAAGCGGCGGCAGCGCGGGCAACTCCAGCTACTGTAGAAGCTCGGCCGCTTCCACACTCGAAAATGGCGCCGAAACAGCGAACTCGAACCGAAATTCGTTAGAAAAGCGCGGGGCAGGCTGGGACGGGAGGGGCCGGGCCCGCGGGTTTGAACGGCACCGCCGCCCCCGCCCGCCATCTTGTGTTCGTTATAGCAGGGAGGGGAAAGCGCCCAGAAACCCGCTGGGAGCGGCTTTTTCTGGGGAGAGACGGAGGGATAGGGGACATTAGGGCGTGAGGGCAACGCGGTAATACAGCCTGGCAGCCGTGCCGGCGGAGAAAGGGGTTAATTTTAATTTTAGAAGTAGGTCAGTGGGCGGCGCTTGGTTGCTGGGCGACGCGCGCCGGTTTAAAAAATAATTTTTAAAAATTATTAAAAACAAAATTACGAGTGAAAAAAATAATTTAAAAATGGCAAGAGCTCGGCGATTTTGAAGCGGGTTTAATTAATTAACGGGCGGCGCCGTGGCACCTTGGGGGGGCCGGGGGGGGACGCGTGAGGTGGCGGAGGAGGAGGACGAAGAGGATGCGGTCTCGCGAGAAGTCGCCATAGAGACGGCGGCGCTTGGCGGCGGTGGGGAGTGGGTGCTGAGGCGACGGGATCGGGATCGGGATCATCCCGGGATCCGCCGGGAGCTGGCGGCGGGATCGTGCCGGGTTCCCCTGGGAGCGGGCTCCGGCCGCCGCTCTGCGCGCTCCCTCCCGCTGCCCGCGCAGGTAAAGGCGCCCTGAGGAGGCGCGGCCGCTCCCGTCCCCTCAGCTGAGTCACCCCGCGGTGGGCGAGAGGGTCGGGAGCCGTGACCCCCGGCTGGGCGCGGGACGGACGGAGGGAGGGGAGGGAGAGCTCCGGGGGACAGCTGAGGGCAGGGCGGGTGACCCCCGGCTGCTGGCGGCCCTCAGGAGGAATTGGATAATCCGCTTCTTGGAAAGCGGAGGGAAAAGCGGGAGCTGGCGAGCGGGCGGTGGTGGCCGAGGCTGCCCTGAGGGTTTGGTGTCTCCTCCGTGCTCTCCATTCCGCTGGCTGCTTTTCCTTCTCAGCATTCCCCGTATCCTGCTGTGGCATTGCTTCCCGGTGCCCCCATCCCTTCCCGTTGCCTTCCCTATCCCGCCCGCAGTTTTCCGTCCCCATCCTTCCCGCTGCCATTCCTTCCTTGCTGCCCCCATCCCGCCTTTGCCATTCTCTGCTCCCCATCCCTCTCCCGCTCCATCTCCTCCGCCATCCCTGATCCCCATCTCCAGGCCAGCAGCTCCGGATGGGAGCGGGAGCAGGCGTGAGGCACTCTGGCTTCTCTAGTCGCGCTAATTCCTGGCTGTAATTCCTGCTTATTGCCACATCTGTCCTAAAACTCCGGCGGAGCCGCTGCTGGATTCCTTGCGATGTGAGGAATACGTGGGCTGGTAGTGATGGAGGTACCTGTGGATGGCCCGGGGTGGGTGTTCAGCCTTTTAGCGGCACACACAGCGATAAAAATGCGTTAAAAATGATAACAAAGTTCTAGGCTTTGAAAGGAAAATACCAGGTTTTCCTTTCCTGGCTGTGTGTCAGCACGAGAGATCTCCAGTGCTCCAACCTCTGACGTTTCAGGCTTCATCTTAATGGTCTTTTCCAACCTTAATTCTTCAAGATTCACTATTCACAGCATCATTTTTCCTTCAAGTTGTCCATATTCAGTTGGATAATGTGAAAACAGAATTCTCTTTAAACTCAGGTATTTCTTGGTGCTTATTTTTCCCCAGTAGTGATGTAATACTACTTCAGAACTTTTAATGTCTTCCTTTTTAATTTTGTCTGCTTGTACATGCATATATATTATGTTAATTATACATACTTATATACGTATTTGTTTTCTTTTAGTACAGTTATAACACATGGTTTTAATGCTCCATCTGAACAACTGAGATGAGACTGAAGACTTCCCTTTTAAAGGAGCCCAAACATATCCTTTGTCACAGAAGAAACCATGGAACATCATGTTCATTCTGAATAGACTCTTCCAGAAAATACTTTTTTTATTCTTGAAGTTACAGTAAAATATTAATAAATTGCAGATGGCTTTTTTCCCTGCTTTTCCTTTGTTCCCCTTGTCATTGAGTGCAGCCTTCAAGGACAATGTTTTAAGTGCTGTTGAACACTTAAATATGATGTGGTGTAAATAAACCAACACTTGTATTTTGCACTAAGACTCTTCATTAACCCAACATTTTGGCCATGTCTTGATAACTTTACATCAGGATAAGAATTTTATTTTTGCATTAAAGTTTGCTTTATTTTTGGCTGAATTTTTACCAGCTCTTCTTGGCATGTAAGAGCAAAAAAAAAAAAAAAGATCTTCATTTTTTAACCTAAAACATTCCATGTTGTCTTAGCAATATAATCTTCCTGTATTGTCCCTTCAGTTCTGAGTATCCGCCATGGGATATTTGATTATTTTGAATAGTGAAACTTTTCAGATTCCTTAATTGAAGGAAACATCAGGACCTGGTGAGCTGTGTGGGATGGACCACAGCTGACGAGCTCTACTCCTGCAGTGATGACCACCAGATCATGAAATGGAACCCTGTGACCAGCGAGACCACCCGGGTGGTGAAGCTCCCAGATGATGTTTATCCCCTGGATCTGCACTGGTTTCCCAGAGGCACTGGGGGCAAGAAGCAATCCCAGCCTGAGAGCTTTGTTCTGACCAGTTCTGATGGTAAGGCAGTTGAAAATATTTAGGTAAATTTAAAGTATTTATTGTTTCATAGTGTGCATGTCAGTCAAATACCAGGCATTATCTGGGGAGTGAGAAGCTTTGAGGATTGCTTGAGATGAGGTTTTGTTTTCTCTTCTCCCCAAAAAGATTTTGCACCCAGTCAGATTTTTCTTCCTGCATGAATTTTCCTGTACCAGCAAAGTCCCCTCAGTGATCAGGATTCCTGGAAACTTGCTGAATGCAATGGAAAAGGAGCATAATGTCTTCATAGGGTTGCATTAATTCCTAGTTGAACTGCAGATGTTTGAAATCAGAGCAAATGTAAATTTAGTCCCCTTGGGTTTTCTTCTGAAATGCATCTCTTGGGGGATTTTGTTCTTTTATTTCCTACTGACATTGGTCTTGTTGCTATTTTTTAACAAAAATGAAGAATATACTTGGCTTTAAAATCAAGCCTTTGTGTTTAACCTTCAAATTAAACACAAATTGTATGTGATTCGACCTTTTTTTTCATTTTTTATTGATGGTTTTATATTAGGGCAGCATTTGAGAGTCCATGGAAGTTAATGAACAAAACATATATTTTATATTCTGTGTTTGGTTAGGGTGAGAGTCTCCCACTGGGAATGCCTTCAAAACTGGGGAGTCATTTTCAGGTTGAGGACAGTTCTGGCTTCAGTACTTAATTAAAATAAAGGAGATTAAGTTGATTCACTTCTACCTACTCCAGGCATTTGGCTAAAATTTTCTTTTTTTTTTTTTTTTGTGTAGTAAGCTGTAATTTGAAAGTCTCTGTTCCCTCAGTCAAAGAACAGAAATCCATGGAAATGGAGAAACCTCCCTGTGGGAATTCCATGGAAAAATCATTTGAGTCAGCAATTGTAAATTCCCCTGTTGGAAAAGCAAAGAAGTTGTAGAAGTAAAGTTGATATCCATGAAAATTTGATCTCCCCTGTTCTGCAGAAGGATTATGATACAGTTTGAAGTGATGATCACATTTTTTCCAGGGGAATTCTGGAAAGTTGATCCTGCTTTTACATGTAACCATGTTCTTCCCTGCTCAGCTACAATTTCCTCTCTTGCCCTCTTTGGAAGGGGCCTTGTGAGAGAAGTAGGAGCTGTGGAATGGGAGAGGATGCAGAATATTGGGAAAATAGCAGAGTTTTCCCTGGATAACAGGATTTTATCTGATACTTTGACATTGCCCATTTTCCTGATATTTTTACTTCACCAAAGCTTTCAGTCCCTTCCCAGCTGCTTGTGCTTCCACTGGAATTTCATTTGTCTCTTAGGAGTTAAGGAATTGCTTCATAATAATTGCTTCAAATATTCAGGGATTCTGCTAAGATCAGTGGGAGCTGTTTCAATGTATAAAATACCATGGAGTTCTTTATATCCTGAAAAAAGTGATGGCTCTGAAGAGCTCAGCCACTTCATGCTGAGTCCTGTAGGTGATGGCATGGCAATATTCCTGGTCCTGGGATATTGGGTTTAAGGATTCTCCAGTGAAAAAGGTCTTGGATACAGATGGAACAAAGATACTGCATGGAAAAAGGTGTAGAGAAGAAAAAATTTATTTATCAGAAAATAAAAGTTGTTTGTAGTGTAAAAGCAGAAAAGGCATTTTGGCAATTGAATAGGAGGAAACATTGAATTCCTCTAAATTGAATTCCTTCTAAATTCCTCTACTGCTTACACATGGAATATGAACATGTCACACCTGAGAGATGTTCTGTACAATAAGTGATGCATTAATGAGATAAATTCTATTTTATAGTTATAAAATGAACACCCTGGAAGTGCTGGAGGGGCCTTGGAGCAGCCTGGTCTGTGAAAGGTGTTTCTGCCCATTGGGATTTAAGGTCCCTCCCAACCCAAACCACTCTGGGATTCCATGGTATTTTCAATGGTCTGTTCAAATAAACTGATTTATCCAAACCATAGTTTTTTTATCAGTGTTAAAAGTCTTTTTCTTGAAAATCTTGCATTGGCAGAGATTTGGCTGGATGATTGTGCCAAGAGTTCAGGTCACTCAGGAAGTTCCTTGCAGTGATTCAGTCTGGAGCTTAGATCAAATAATACTAAAAATAATTAGATTTTAAAGTAGTTAATTTCAATTACTGGACTGCTCATTTTTCCAAGCTTCCCATTGTCTGCTCCTT
>JANRGV010000002.1:23379434-23391246 GCA_024734035.1 Alethe castanea
CTTAAAATTCATCTTCTGCTGTCCCGGGCTGCTCCAAGCCCTGTCCAACCTGGACTTGGACACTTCCAGGGATCCAGGGGCAGCCACAGCTTCTCTGGGAATTCCATCCCAGCCCTTCCCCACCCTTAGAGGGGGGAATTCCTTCCCAAAATCCCCGGGGCAGTGGGGAGCCATTCCCCCTTGCTCTGGTTTAAAATCCCTCTCCAGTTTTTCTGTAGGAAACTCTGAGTCCCAGGCACGGCTTCAGAGGGATAAAGGGGCTGGGATCCACAGGGAATATCCCACGGTTTCTTTGGGATTAACCTTTCCCTGGAGGTGTCTCCTGCAGGTGCTCAACCTGGATTATCCCAATTTTCTCTCCTGACCCCGTGGACCAGCCAAATCCCTCCCTCCTCCCAGCTGATCCCTGCTTCCCTCCCAGGCTGCCTGGTGCCTGAAACTCCACAAAATCAGGAACTGCAAAGTGCAGTTTTAAAAATAATCCCAGCAAATGGCAGGAAGGAGCAAAACCCTGGAGATGAATTAGATGGGGAGAAGGTTTCACCACGAGGTTAGGAGGGGGTGGCATTTGACACAATTTGTGTGCTGCAATTCTTTATTTGGGGCTGCTTTAACGTCACCACCAGCCTCAGAAGGAATTGTTTTTGCTGAGCAAAGGAGAAGTCTCACTGCTCCCAGGCTGTGGAAAGTTGGATTTATGGGATCTTCACTGGGGAAGTTTCTTTCCTTCAACACCACGAGTGCTCTGATAATGTTTTGTGGAGGACAAGAGTGCTTCCCTCTCCCTGAATTTCCCAGTGTGCACATCTGGAATGGCATGAAACAAGTGGCAGGCACTTCCCACTCCCAATTTTCCTATTTTAGTGGGATAAAGCTGTTTCAGCCTTCATTCAATTCATCCTTTAAGGTGCCAGACCTTGCAAATCCCTCCCTGCTTCCCTGTCCTCAAACAGATTTGTTTTCTTATAAGGTTTAACACATCATACGCATCATTTTTTCAAGTTTCCTTTTTTTTTTTCTTCCCTACTGCAGACAGATCAAATCATTTTTAATCTCACAGTAAACCCTCCCCACTTCTAATTATACACAGGGAACATATTTCTGCTCGACCCTGCACAGGAAGATCCCAACTCTTGCTATTCCAAACACATTTTGGAATTTTTGGCATTTTTCTCTTTCGCAAACTCTTTTTCCAACACCATGGAAAACTTGGGCTTTGTAAGAATTTTCAAGGGTGTGAACATAAACCCTCGGAGATGAAAGAATCTGTTTTACAGCTCTTATTCAGTGCAAAGGAGGTTTAATACAAACAAGGCTTGTGGGGTTTGTTCTGAGGCAGAAATATATCCCAAAAATAAGATTCCTCTTCTTTTCCTGGTGCTGGTTTAAAATGCAGTGTACTGATTGTCATAAACTATTAAACTGAGTCGATTTTTCTATTTTGGCACTGCTGTAACCCCATTCTAAAATGGGTTTCTTGTGTTCTCTCCTGCTAAATTGCAGAAGTTTTTGGGTCAGAGAAGGAGGAAAGCAGGGAAATCACAATCACCCTTAAAACACCAGAAATCCTTAAATATGGGAATATTTCTGCCAGCTGGGTCTTTATCCCAACATCCTCAGAGCCAGAGCTCCTAAATTGTGTTTTTCCTCCAAAAACTGGAGTTTGGGGTTCTTTTCTTGAACTGCCTCCCACACAGAGCTGAGCATTGTCCCTGCCCAGGTGGGATTTGCCAGGGATAAAAATATCCCTGGGATAAAGCAGGAAAGGGAAGTTTCCTCCAAACACAAAGAATTTCCCTTTCCTGGAAGGAAAAGGACTGCACTGAGATCAGGGCACATTTCCTTTTCCTGCTGCCACCCCTCTGTGAGGATTCCTGGGTTTTGTGATTCCATGGGCAGGAAAAAACTGTCAGGGTTCACCTGGGCCAGTGGAAGGTGCCCCTGACAGGAGTTTGGATCTGGATGAGCTTTAAGGTCCTTTCCAACCCAAACCATTCTGGAATTCTATGGTTTGGTGATTCTGGGGTAAATATTCTGGCAGGATGGAATATCCTACAGAAAAGTTGTCTCTTCTCCAAAAATCCCAGTAACATCCTGCACTCCCTGTGCACTCTGATTACCCCAACCCCTAATTTGGGATTAGGAGCACTGGGATGCTGCGCTGCTCCAGGTTTTCCAGCAACAAACCCCTGAAACGCCAAATTAAGGCAAATTAATTTTAAAATAGAGACGGTGGGGACTCACCTGCAGCTCCCTGGGGTGCAGGGGGAGGATCCATCCAGCTGCATCCCCCTCTGGAATGCTGCATCCTCCCTGGGGAGGCTGCAGGGCACAGGGATGCCATGGCTCAGTGTTCCTGGCCACCAGCAAAACCCCTGTGGGCATTGCTCTTGTCCCACTTGGATTTGCAGCTTTAACTCTTTAAATTTAGCAAATTAAATTTAGCCAATTAATCCTTTGCTTAATTTAGAGGGGGGATGAGGGGGAGGGAAACCACAGCAGGACTCTGAGTGGTGGCACTGCCACCAAAGCTCTGCTGGGGGCACTGGAGGGGTCAGAGGTGCAGGACACGGACAACTATTATTATATTTAATTTAGTTTTATTTTATTTTATTTTATTTTATTTTATTTTATTTTATTTTATTTTATTTTATTTTATTTATTTTATTTATTAGCATCCCAAAAATAATCCCTCTTAGGCCATTCTCAGCATTTTGGGCTCTGGCACCCCCCAGTTCTCCAAACTGGGATTTGATGTTTGCTGGTCTGGCTCCACCTTTGCCAGGGCTTCCCTGACTCCCAAAAGTTTTCCCCACATCCTAAAACACCCACAAAGTCCACGTTGTCTCTTTTCCTTTGGAAAAATTGGAGATGAAAGAGCTGCTCCTGCCCAGACTCATTGTGCTCTCAATTATTTGCTCTGGGATGAATCATAAAATCATGGGATGGGTTGGAAAGGACCTTAAAGCACATCCCATTCCCTATCCATGGGATACTTTCCCCTACCTGTCCTAAAACAATTCCAGGGATGGAGCAGCTCCCCCTGTGCCTGTCCCAGTCCAGAAGCAGCAAAATCTTTGGAGTAAACAAAAGGAATCTCCTTATCTGTCCAACAGCCTCTGGAATTCCATGTAATCATCAAGGCCAGGAGAAAAAAATAAAAAAAAGCCCTTTAATAAAGTGCTTTGGAAGGCACGTGGGGAAGGAATGCAAGCAGGGAAATAGCTGGAATATTTCAAATGCATGAATCCACAGAGCCCTGCTGAATCTCAATATTTATGTTGCTTCCTCTAAATGCATTAACTCCCAAATTCCAGTGTGTGCAGAGAAGCTTTTGCAGCATTTCTCCCCCAAAATTCCACCTGATCCTTTGGGCAGAGAGGAATCAGCCTCCAAAGGATGTCTCATCTTAATTAAGGAGTGTGTTAATCACCCTCTGGTTGTCACTGGGAGGGGCTGGAGTCCAGCAAAAGCAGGGAGGAGCGAGCTCAGCTCCAGCAGAATCCAGCAGGATTCACCCCACCTGCCTGAAACCAGGAATATTCGGAGCAAAAACCAGAATTCAGGAATTTCTCCCAGGTTTTTGTTGCATCCTGGAGGATCCAGCTCGCTGCCTGACTTAGGGCTGAGGATCATAAATTTTCTGGGGCTGTAAATATTTTACAGTGAATCATTTTTTGTCCAAGTCAGTTGAAGGAGAGGTACAGAAAACGGTTTGAAAAAAATCAAATTTGGAAAAATCAAGTTTAGATATTCCTCCCACAATCCACAATCTCACTTCACCAAGATCCCCCTCCCTGCCAGCACTGTCTGAGCCCAGCTTAGGAGTCAAGTCAGGTTACAGATAATTAATCCCAGCCTAAAGCAGCCAAAACCTGGACAGGGAGCAACCCAGGAGAGGGGAAGGTGCAAATCCAGCTGCAAAAGGAATTCCTGCTTCAAAGGGGGAGATCAAATCCCAGCAATCCCAGCAAATCCTAGAAATCTGGCAATTTTGAGCCAAAAATTGTTGCTGATTCCCATTCCCATTAGGGACAGCTCTCCTTTGCCATCTCTGTGGGATGGTCCTTGGGGTGCCCACAGCATTCCCTGGATGTGTGTCTGTGTTTCCTTGGCTCCCCTCCTGCTTTGGGGGATGAAAAGGTTGGATTTGATGGGCTGGGAGGGCTTTTCCAACCTTATTGATTCTGGGATTACTTTTCCTTAATCATTCTGAGATTTCTTTTTGTTAATGATTCTGGGATTCCTTTCCTTAATGATTCTGAGATTTGTTTTTCCTAATGATTTCTGGGATTCTTTTCCCTTCATAATTCTGGGATTCCTTTTCCATAATGATTGTGGGATTTCTTTCCTTAATGATTCTGGGATTCCTTTTCGTTAATGATTCTGGGATTTGTTTACCTTAATGATTGTGGGATTCCTTTCCTTAATGATTGTGGGATTCCTTTCCTTAATGATTCTGGGATTCCAAGAGCTGTTTTTGGGAAGGTGGCACTGAGATCCCTGACCCATTTCTGGTGGCCTCTCCCTGCAGTTATTCCCCAAACCTGGGGTCCTGCATCCATGGGGCAGCCCCAAAGTCACAGAATCATGGAATTATTTCAATTGGAAAAGATCTCCAAAATCCCTGGGAGCAGAGCCCAAATCCCCCCAGCTGTCCCCTCAGGTCAGGGATTTGTGCAGAGCCAGAAGTTCCCCCTGATCCCCCTTTTCTCCAAGCTGATTCCCTTTCCCAGCTGCTCGTCCCAGGATTTGCTGCCTGAGGAGCCCAGAGATGAGGATGCCCTGAGATTCCTCATGTGCCACATCAGGAATGAGGTCATGTGGCCCAAAAAAAGTATTTTTATACTCATTTCTATTAAAAAAAAGAAATACAACCTAAAAGGAAAAAAAAAAAAACCAAAAAAACAACCAACCCCAAACTCCTCTATGACACACAAATCCAGGGAAAATGAAATCAGTGACTGCAGCAAATGGAGCAGTGAGGAATGAGCTCTGATCCCTGATGAGGAATTGTGCTCTGCTCACAACAGATGCAGCTCTTGATATTTGTTTTCTGCATAAATCTACATTTTAGGCTGAAAGCAACTGCTCAGCCTTTGTCTTGCTCTGTTCCGTCTCTCACTGCTCTTTTCAGCTCAGTGCCTCACACAAACAGCTCCAGTTTGGGCTTTTCCAGCCCCAAATCCCAACCAGGGAGGCTTTGGCCATGGAATAACTTTGCTGCAGGGAATATCCAAGGTGTTGCCTTTTCCCTGAGAGGGAGCTGGAGTTTAACCTTGCTCTGCCCCAAAAACCAAATCCCTCCCCGTCCAGAGTGTCCAACTCTCCACAAAACCCAGCCCAAGCAGCAGTTTTAAATCCACCCTAGATGAGTCTGAAATCCAGGGAATTTCCTGGACACCAATTCCTGCATTTTCTCCCTCCTCCCAGCACGTCCATCCCCGAGCTGGAGATGCTGAGTCACAATCCCAGCCCAACATCCCAAATTCCCATGAAATCCTCAGCTCTGCTGGCATTAAAACTCCTCCTGGAATAATTCCCCATAAAATCCCCAGCCCCACAAATTCCCTTTAGGTCACTCCAAGGAATTTGTCCCCTGCACTAGACATCCTCTTTGAGAAACAAAAATGTAAAATTCATCAAATAAATCAAGTTAAGGTTAAAAAGGATGACTTGAGATCCATTAGGATCCCTCCCAAGGATCCAAGATTTGCTGGTGGAGAAGAATTCATTCTTCTTTGCAGAAGAATAAAATCCATGGATATTTTTGGCTGCTTAGCTCAGAATGGAGCCCAGGGTGCATTTGGGGGTGTGGAGAACAAGCCAATACATTTACTATTATTCTTATTCTTATTCTTATTCTTATTCTTATTCTTATTCTTATTCTTATTCTTATATGCTGTAATGCTGTGTATCACTTAATAGCAATAAATGTCTTAATAAACAAATGTCTAAACAAACAAACAAACAAATAGATATTAATATATTAATGTATATATTAATAAATAAATGAATGCATTAATAAATATCTTAATAAATACCTTTTAAAATGAATGAATGTCCAAATGAATAAATGTCTTAATAACCAATGTATCTGTGAGCTGCTGAGGTGGGTCCAGGCTGAGCTGGGCTCAGAAATGAGAAACCCTGGAGTTCTTCCCTATCCTTCAGCTCCTTCCCCAGAGCCCATCAATTCCTCTTCATCCCAAGGAGGCCCAGGAGGGTTTTTTGGGAATTATTTAAAGGATCTGTCCCCCAGACTGTGCCTCTCAGAGGGGACTGAGGTAAAAATGAGCAGAGAGCAGAGCTCAGGCTGCATTTTCAGGGTACTCACATTCATCTTCCAGGGCCGGCTCCTTCCAGGGCATTTTGGGAGAAATCCCAGGGGTTGGGGTATCGGGATCTGAGCCCTGCTATGGCTGAGCTGCCCCTTTCCCCTTCCTTCTGCCCATTCCTCCTCAAAAATCCACTTTGAATTCCTTTGGCATCCGAGATTCCAGCTGAACTCTGTGTCCCACCGACAGAAAAGAATCTCCCGAATCTCCCAAAAGAATCTCCCAAAATCCAGACGGGTCCTGGAGTTGCCGTAACCCTCGGGGTGGAGGGAGATCTCTTCCCAAGGAAAGCAGGATGCTGCTGTCTCCAAAAAATCCTCCCCTTCACCAGCCTCGACCTTGCCAGGGAAATCCTGTCTGCCTTGAATTATTCATCCCTCTTCCCGTGCTGCTCCAGCAGACAATTCCAGGCATTAATATGCCATGGCTTTTTATCCTTTTGGGGTTTTTTTTTTCCCCTCTTCTTCCAAACTCACATCATCCTGGAGGTGTTTCTCAGAATTTCTGGGATTTCCTGGATTAAATCAGTGTCTCCAGCCTCTCTCACTCCCTTCCCAGTGGGAATTAGCCCAGGAGCAGGGAAAGCAGGGCTGGATCCAGCTGCTTTTGGCAGCACTTCCCAGCCTGCCTGGGTGTGGAATGCAGGGGAGGCTTCCAGGTCTGCAAGGAAAAAACCACGCTGGGAATTACAGGGAAAACTGTGGGATTATCCTTTTGAAGGAATTCTGGTGAAGGAATTCTGAAGGAATTTTGAAGGCAAACCCTGGTGGTGTTGAGGGTGGTGGCCAGGCCGGGCTCTGCTCCCCGTGGTACCCACTGGGATTTGTCCCTGGAATTCTGCTGTTTGTGGCAATCCCAGACCTGCTCCAGCCTCTGGAAATGAAGTGTCCAGAGGATCTTCCTTCCTTCCTCATGGAGACCAGTTGGAATCTGGGCTGCCTAAAGTTGCTCCACAGTGGCCAAATCCCAAAATCCGCTTTTTCCCATGGAAAACACCTTTCCATTGGAAGTGGGATGAGCAATTAGAGCTTCCCTCTGCTCAAACTGGGGCTGCAAATGTTGGAATTCCTGCCCTGTTAGCTGAATTAAATGAAATTCCAGCAGCAGAGAACTCCAGCCGGTGAATTCCCAGCCTCAATTGCTCGAGTTTATTATCCCTTGGATTGTTTTCCATATTTAACGTGGGTTTGTTGCTCCCCTGGGCTGTGTCTGAGAGGAGAAAGGTGAAGGGTATCCTGAGACATCCCAGCATGGAATTCCTGCAGCTCCAGTTTATCCAAAATAGGAACAGACCGATTCCAACAAAATCCCCTTTTTCCAGATTTCAGAAAGAAGGGAATATTGGAAATATTTCCTTATAAATGAGAACATGAAGCAGCACTTTGGGATGGGCTGGAGCAGGAGCCAGCTCTGGTACTGGGAACTCTCAGAATTTAGTGGGATTCAAAAATCCCTGATTCCACCTAGGAAAAAAAAAAAATCCCTAAATCCAGCATTGCTGGGAGCTGCATCCAGATCCACCTGGAGGGGTGTCAGAGCTCCTTTAAAAACAGGCGGAGGGAACAAAATTAACGCAAATGAGGCAAACATCATATCTGAGAATCATTTATTTGTAACCAAAAAAACCCCAAAATAAAAAGGAGGTACTGTACAAAAGGGGGCTAAAAAGTAGAGCAAGGGGGAGAAAGATGGGAGGGAGAGAGAGACGAGACAGAGGGAGAAGGGTCACAAAAAACAAAATAAAAAGGAGTTACCATAGTAAAGAGGGCTGGAAAAGACAGAGTGAGGGGGGAAAAAGATGGGAGGGAGAGACAGATGAGGTAGGGGAAAGAGGGCAGTAAAAAAAACAAAATAAAAAAGAGTTACCACACCAAAGAGGGATGGAGAAAATAGAACAAGGGGGAGAAAGATGGGAGGGAGAGAGAGGAGACAGAGGGAAAGAGCGCTGTCCGTGTCACCGTGTCCCTGTGGGTGGCTCCGGAGCCACCGGACATGAGGTGAGGGCACAGCGGGGAACAGGGCCAGGAACATGGACACAGATGGGATGGGATGGGATTTTGGGATGGGATTTTGGGATGGGATTTTGGGATGGGATAGGGTAATGTAATGGGATAACGGGATGGGCAGGGCTCCAGGTCGGAGCTGGGCAAGATTGGACGCTGGTGGCTCTGGGAGGGAGCAGGGAAGGATCAGAAGAGACACGGGGAGAGTGGAGAGCCATGAGGGAGAGTCATGAGGGAGAACTGTGAGGGAGAGCCATGAGGGAGAGCCATGAAGGAGAGCCGTGAGGGAGAGCCATGAGGGAGAGAAGTGAGGGAGAGCCATAAGAGAGAACCATGAGGGAGAGCCATGAGGGAGAACCATGAGGGAGGGCCGTGATGGAGAGCCGTGAGGGAGAGCCGTGAGGGAGAAGAGCCATGAGAGAGAAGAGCTATGAGGGAGGAGAGCCATGAGGGAGGAGAGCCATGAGGGAGAGCCATGAGGGAGGAGAGCCATTAGGGAGGAGAGCCATGAGGGAGAGCCATGAGGGAGAGTCATGAGGGAGGAGAGTCGTAAGGAAGAGCCAGGGTGGAGGGCAGAGAGGTAGGTCTGGGCAGGGCAGGGCGACAAAACACAAGTAAAAATGGGTAAAACATGGGCATAAAGAAACAAAACGTGGGTAAAAGGGATAAAGCATGGGCTAAAGGGACAAAATATGGGCAAAAAGGGATAAAACACGGGTAAAAGGGATGAAACATGGGCTGGGGCCTAGGCAGGAGGGACAAAACATGGGCAAAAAGGGACAATAATGGGCTAAAGGGATAAAACACGGGTAAGAGGGACAAAACATGAGTAAAAGTGATAAAACATGGGTAAAAGGGACAAAACATGGGCAAAAGAGGACAAAATACGGGCAAAAGGGATAAAACACAGGAAAAGGGGACAAAAAACAGGTAAAAGGAAAAAAAACATTGGCAAAAGGGACAAAGCACAGGCAAAAGGGACAAAACATGGGGTAAAGGGACAAAACATGGGGGAAAAGGGAAAAAACACGGGGAAAAGGGACAAAACATGGGTCAGGGCCAGCGCAAAAGCCGTAACACTCAAACCCTCCCAAAAGACAAAAGCATCAGCCCCAAAGCCGCAGAGTGAAAAAGCAAAAGGCACAAGATCCCAAATATCAGCACCCAAACAACCAGTTCAAAATGCCCTCAGGTTTGTGACACAGTCACTTTTTGTGCCCATGTCCCCTCCCAAGGTCTGCCTGCTGGCAGGAGAGACCTGGTCCAGGGCAACATCCCAGTGCAGTTCTTTGGTAGAGACCTTTTCCATCTAATTGCAGGATTCAGAGTCCTTTTCCCATTGATTGCAGGATTCAGTGTTCTTTTCCATCTGATTTCAGTGTGTCCCTGCAGGATTCAGTGTCCTCAGCATCATTTGGGACACAAACTGGCTGCCAGGCACAGTCTCCCCACAGACAAGGATTTTCCTCCCCGGTGCCTCCTGGATGTGGCATCTCTGATCCACAAAAAGGTAAATTTGCTCCTCACAAGGGCTTTAAAGGGGGCTGTGGGAGCAGAGCTGGGATCGGGCAGGCTGGCTCTGGGGACATCCCAGATTTTGGGTTTTCACTGTCTAGATAACTTAGTTTTCACTTGGGGTCCAGTGTAGGATGAGGAGTTGGGTTTTGATGATTCCTTGTGGGTCCCTTCCAGCTCAGGATATTCTGTGGCTCCAGAGAAGACAGAGCCTGGCTCTTCTCAGAGGTGCTCAGCAAAAAGCTGAGCAGCAGAGGCTAAAGCTGTATTAAGAAAAATCCCAGATGTTTCTGTTTTGCCAAAAAAATTTGTTTTTGTTCTCTCAGATCTTCCCCTCCTTTAGCCACAACCAGTTTGTCTCCAACTCCCTCACAATTAATTGATTAATGAACAGTTCATGGTGTGCTGCAACTCCAGGCAGGGACAATTCCTTGGGTCCCTTAATTCCCCCTTTCCAATATGGGATTAGGATCTTCCCTAATGGGTTTCTGCTAATTCCTGATGAGATTGGAGCACAAACAAACACATCCCTGATTCCACCTTCCTCTTCCCATTCCCATCCTGTGAACACATCCCTTGGGAAAGGACAGGAGAAGGGGGAATGGCTTCACAGTGACAGAGGGATGGGTGGGATATTGGGAAGGAATTTCTCCCTGTGAGTGAGGGTGCAGTGGATTTTTCTCAGGGGTTCTCCATGTCTAGAAGTGACCAAGGCCAGGTTGGAGCACCCTGGGATAGTGTGAGTGTCATAGAAGTGTAGAGATAATCCAAGAAAAAAGAAAATAAAAGTGAATATTTCTAGCAGTGAGAGAATTACAGGAAGCTCAAAAATGAGGATTCATATCCAAGCACCAATCATTGAAACCTGCCCATGAACTTCTCCTTTCCACAGGCTCTGTGGATGGTGGGAAAAGGCAGGAAAATTCCCCCTTTTGCCAGATTAAACCACAAATAAATCAATCCCAGAGCAATATTCCAACCCTTAGTTCCGTTCTGCCTTTGAAATGCCAACTTATCATAATTCTCTTTTTCATAATAAAGCTTGGAAATCTCACCTACATCAGGGGTTATTCCCTTAAATAACCTTTTAAATTTCCCTTTTTTAATGGACTAAAAGGAGCTGTGAAGGTTGCAGCAGCAGCTGTTGGGATGTTCTGCATCCTGACAGGAAATCCAGGCTGACACTTGGAGCAGGAGAATCCCAGGAGAGGCATCCTCAGCTCCCTCCTTGAGCCTTTCTTTAGGTAAATTTGAATTTTTCATGGATCAGCACAGCTGAAAAATGGACACAAAGTACTCCCTGCAAGTCTCCCCCAGGAAAAAAAAAAATATATATATATATTTATTTATTTTCTCTCTTTTTCCCCATTGCAGTTTCTCAAGGGATGTGTTAATCACAGGAAGAACCACAAGGCAAAAAATTTCTTCAAGGTTTTAAGGGAAAAAAAAAAAGGTGAGAAATGTTCAAGAGAGAATTTTTCATTTTCAAGGATTAAATTATGCCCAGCTCAAACAAAACCAAAGAAACTAAATCCCAGAAAAAAAGGAATAAATCCCAGAATTTAGCATTCTAGGTCCATCTGCTGTTGGAAAAATGGAAAGATCATCAAGATACTTTGGCTGTAAAATACCTCCAGCAGGGGCAGATTGGGGGAAACCCTCCTGAGCAAAGCTGGAGTGAAAAACACCTAGAGAGAACAGAGGAAAGTGAACAAATTGGGTAAAAATTATTTAAAAAGGAAAAAAATCCAAAAAATCCATGGGGTTGGTGGCACAGAAGGCAAAAATTGGAGGGAAAAGCCCCAAAAAATGAGATTAAAGGGAAGAAATTGAGCAGACAGGAAAAAAGGCCTGGGAAAGTCCACATAGGAGCACAGTGAGAGGAAAAATACAGCAAGAAGGAGAAAAAATGCACCAAAAAGTCAGAAAAATACCACCAAAAAAAATGAAAAAAAT
>JANRGV010000002.1:23403405-23420196 GCA_024734035.1 Alethe castanea
AAAGTTGCCTATTCAAGCACTTAGCTCAGCCCAAAAAAAAAAGGGAATTTTACAGAATCAATTCGTGCCATTCTCATGAGCATCCCAACGACTTTTAAGAGATGAAAAGAGGCTTTGCCAGGATGGGAGGTCAGGAATGACAGGGCTGGGGTGAAATCCGAGTTAAAGGTAGCGAGTCCCGGCCGAGGAGCGGGAGGAGCGCGGCGCTGTCCGCGGTGCTGAACCCCAGCAGGGCGCGAGCTGAGCTAATGTTGGAAAGGATAAGGATTTAATAGGAAGGTTTTACAAATATGTATGTATAGCAAAAAAATTTTTGAGTGTAAAAATTAAAGAAGAAATAAAAATGATAATAAGTTTTAATATGAAAAAAAATTACTGAGTTAGTCTTGCTAAATAATTAAAAAGCCAAAAGGCAAAATAAGTTTAAAAGAGTTTTTATGACTTAAACTAAAGATAAATTTACTTCAAACAAAAAATAATTTTACTAAGCTAAAAGATTTTCACAGGCAAACAAAAATGCCATGTGGCAAGTAAAAAAAGGTCTCAAAATTTTGCACTCCAAAAAAACTAAAAAACAACTTCTAGCTTAAACTATAACACATTAACTTTTTGTGATTAAAAAATAGTAACATAAATATAATAATATTAGTAGTTATGATAGGCTATAAGTAGCAGTAAAAGTACTGATTAATTGTCATGTTTTAAGCTGCTCTGCAATAAAAAGTTTATAATGCATTACAACCAGAACTAAAGCTGGCTTCAGACGAACCCACAGCTGTAACTAAAAATGCTGTGAGTTGGGATCTTACTACCCACAACCCATGAACTGCTGATTCATCTGAATACAATAAACCACATTTTAAAAAGCTGCCTGAAGCCCCGCATCCCTTGTTTCAGGGCTAACACATCCTCCTGGACAGGGAACGATTCCTAAAACCCCACTGAATGTCTGAGCCCTGCACCACATCCCACAGGGATCCTGCTCCTGAGCTAACACATCCTCCTGGACAGGGAACGATTCCTAAAACCCCACTGAATGTCTGAGCCCTGAGCTAACACATCCTCCTGGACAGGGAACGATTCCTAAAACCCCACTGAAAGTCTGAGCCCTGCACCACATCCCACAGGGATCCTGCTCCTGAGCTAACACATCCTCCTGGACAGGGAATGCTGCCCCAGATCCCGCCTGGAATGCTGCCCCAGATCTGCTGTCCCCACTGTAAGAAGGACGTGGAACTGTTGGAGCAAATCCAGAACAGGCCATGAAGTTGATGAAGGGTCTGGAGATTTTCCCCCAAGGAGTCAGGCTGGGAAAGCTGGAGTTTTTCAGCCTGGAGAAGAGGGAGCTGTGTGCAGAGCTCAGAGCTCAGAGCTCCTTCCACAATCTGAATGGGGATACAAGCAAGATGTAGAGAGGCTTCATTGGGAATTGGAGTGACAGAACAAGGGAATGGCTTCAAGCTGAAGGAGTGGAAATTTGAAGGGTGGAAATGAAGGATGGACAGGCCCTGGCACAGGATGCTCAGAGAATCTGTGGCTGCCCCTGGATCCCTGGAAGTGGCCAAGGCCAGGCTGCACAGCGCTTGGATTTACCTGGGACAGTGGGAGGTGTCCCTGGCACAGCAGGGGTAGGGTGGGATGAGCTTGAAGGGCCCTTCCAACCCAAACCATTCAGTGATTTTGGAGGAAAAAAGCAGAAACCCATCTAGAAGGGAAGTTTCGGCACTTTTCTACACAGTAACAAAAATTAAAACATTTACAAGGAAGAATATTATTTCAAATCTATTATATGTTTGTCTTATAATCTGTTTTTAGCAAAAATTACCACACAAAAGGAAAACAAAAGCAAATGAAGACAACACAGCTCCGGCCTGCGTGCTTGTCATCCCATAATCCAATTAGTGATCAACAACAGATCTTTTCCAAGAGTTAAACTGCACACACACAAACCTTTCTTTGCTACAAAGCAGCAGCCAAAGGAGAATTCTCCGTTTCCCATCTCATCCCTGAAGCTCTGACATCCCACCCATTCTGACAGTTGTCTCCCGGGGGAGCTCCGTGTTCTACCCCACAGAAACTCAGTGGTGGAGCCATTGCTTTCTCCCCACAAGTACAGAACTCCCAGCTGCCCTCACTGAACTCCCAACATCCCAAAAGTGTCGTTTTCCAAACGAGGTTAGGGCTGGAGAAGCTCTGCAGGGCCCAGGGGCGTCCCTGCGCAGGGTACGAGGGACCTCTGGTGGAAGCAGATTCCAGTGGCAGATCAACATTTATATCCTCATTTATTGCTCTAATTAAAGGAACCAAACCTTTAATCCACGGAACATCAGTGTCTAACCCAATATTCCAGCCCACTTTATCCTCCTGCTCTCCAGCTCCCAACTAAAAACAAAGCAGCGCCCTCAGGAATATTTTATTTAATTCTGTCAAGCACTGTGTCCCAAAACAAACCTGCTGGAAACAGCTTCACTTCAGGCCTGGATCAACACTTGGATTAACACTGGAAACCAGAGTCAGATTGTCCCCAAAATTCCAAGATCAGAGTTTTTAGCATAGAAAAGCTCTGTTTGATCAGTGCCTTGGGCTTTATGAGATTAAAATCTCACCAACTTTGCAGCTCAAGGCAGAATTAAATTTATTCAGCTTGAAATACATCACTAATGATGCCCAGATTTTTGTAGGGATTCAGAAGCCACCAAAGCTGTCCTGGCAAGAACCACTGGCAGTGAGGATCCAACCCTGATCCCTCCTCAGGAGCAGGGAGACACTTCCTGCACTCCCCACCATGGCAATTCCTGCCCCTGGAATTCCTGAATTATTCCATGCACTCCAGTCTGTAATTCCATCAAATCTTGTCTTCTGTCACAAAGCTGAAGGCAACATTTCCAGACTCTATTTATTTATTTATTGACCTAAAAATCCAAATTCAGAGACAGCCATGGAGCTGTGTGTATTCCAAAAATGGGATTGTATTTGGGGTTTATTTGGGGTCACCTTAAAAAGAGGAATGCAGCCTTCAACCACTGATCAAGGTGGAATATTTATTCCAAAATCAAATTTAATTTTGATCCCCTAAATCAACTTCTCAAAGTCTCTTTTAGCAAATATAAAAATCAACCAACAAAACAAAACAGAAAATCAACCAAGAAACCACATGAAACAAATCAAGGAAGAAACCACATTTCTTTGCATGAAAAGCACCACAATTTGAGTTTTTTGGGGGACACAAGACCACTTGGAAGCACCTTTTTCCCAGCAAGAACACCTCCAAAATCTGCTGAAATCCAGCTCTGCTATCCACAGTCACACCCTGATCAGCCTCCAAGAGGAATCTCTGCCTCGAGGTCATTTGTGCCACCTACAAATCCCTTTTTAACCCTTTGTCAACCCATTGAACCCACAGCTGAGCTTTCCCTAATCCCAAATCCCAGACAGGAAGGCAGCAAAGGAAAAAGGAGGAATTGCAGGTGGACTCACAGAGGTGCTGCTGTCAGAGAAGGTGTTCATGCTGATGGATCTGCTCATCTTGCCCGAGGCCGGCGACGCTGGGGACGCTGGGGACATTGGGGACCTTGAGGATGTGGAGGATGTTGGGGATGTTGAGGATGTTGGGGATGTTGGGGATGTTGGGGATGTTGGGGATGTTGGGGATGCTGAAAATGTTGGGGATGTTGGGGATTTTGGGGATTTGGGGGATTTTAGGGATGGGCTGTTCTTATCCCATAGCTCTGGGGATGGGGACAGGTCCTGGTGCTGCAGGTGCTCACGCCATGCTCGCTGGATGCTGAGGGAACAAAGGATTTCAGTTCAAACCCCTGGCTCAAAACACTGGGATTGGGTGTTCCTGCATTTTGTTTTCCTATCTGGATAAAGATCACCTCTGTAGGGTTTTTATAAGGCACCACTGGGATAATTGAGGATATTTATTAAGGAGAATCAGGGAATTCTGGAGTTGTTTGGGTTGGAAAAGTCCTTAAAGATCATCTGGTTGCAAACTCCTGCCATGTTACTCAGAGTCCAGCCCAACCCAAAACCATTTCAGCTGAGGCCATCCAGAACTCAGAATTTGTCCTACATCCCGCAATCAAAATAAAAATATCCATTTGTCCACCTAAAGGAATTAACCACTTTCTACATCTTATTTTTATACCACATTTCAGACCCAGCACTTTTCCTTACTCACATTTTCACTTTGGATTCCGAGGGCTGGAGGTTGATAGGATATTCCTGGATATTATTTTCTTCATCCATGGAGAGCTGATGGCTACGGGAAAGGGAAAAAAATGAGTTTAACATATTCCAGCCTGACATTAATGTGAATGAATTCCATAATCTGGACAAGAACAAACACTTCTGCTGATCAGAAGGTGTTGCTCTCTTTGGAGGAAGTTATCTGAAATTCTGTGTCCAGCTCCCAACAAAAAATGGGAATTTGGATCCAGTTTTCCAGTGGGAACCTGCCTGAATCCCTGCTTTAAATCTCCCAGCTGCTACAGCTCCAGCGACAGGCCCAGCCAGCAAAAGAGCTGCTGTAAATAATTTTTAAAAAGCGAACAAACCTGGCAAATCTAACAGATATTCCTGCTAAATTAACTTCCATCCCCACGGCCACGCTGGGAAAGCTGGAGAGGAAAAGGAACAATGGGAATGCTGGCAGCAAATGAGTTACTGCAGCAAAAGCCACGTGGGGGGTGAAGAATAAATTCTTTGTAGTAAATGATGGCCGAGGAGTTGCTGCTGGGAACTGGTGGCTCGAAGGAAGCAATTTGAAAATGCTGGAATATCCAAATCCAGCGTCTGGGAACACTGCCTTGGATGGGAGCAGCAGCAAGGATTGACTGGCAGCTCTCAGCAGGGAAATTTGGGAGAGCAGACCCCAACCTGTGGAGTTACTTTGAGACTTTCCTGGGCACTCAAGGATATCGTTGTCAAAAATTATCCTCTTGTCACCAAAACCAAGATTGTTTGTGGGAGAAAGGTGAAATCTGGGATATTTTCTGTGACAAAGAGGATGCCTCAGCAAAGGTTTTGCACCTTGGGAAATGCATTTCACTTTTTGGAAAAGTCACATTTACCTTTGGAGCGAGTCTTTGCCATCATTGACCTGTTCCAGGGTGTGCTGGAGCCTCCTGAGCTCTTCCTGCAAGGAGAGAGAGAAAAAATATTCATTATTTTTATGGGAACCCCTGGGGGATTCCCTCTCAGCCTCAAGGCAAACCAAGTTTTGAGTCAACCCTGAAACAAGAACAATCCCTTTAGTGCCACCTATGAGATTTCAAACTTAGAAATCCATAATAATGACAAAACCCCCGGTAATTTATTGATAATTCAGCAGGAGTTTGCAAGGAAATATCAGAGTACAAAAATGATACACAGAGTAAAAGAGGGACGTTTTCTTTCCCATCTTGGGTGTCCTTGATTCCAGAGATGGTCTCGGGAAGAGCTCCAGCCCCCGCTTCCAGAATCTGTTCTGCAATCAAAACCTATCCAGGCTCTTAATGAAGAGATTTCCAGTCTGCACCAGTTCCTGTTCCAGCAGCACCCGTTTAATGTGGCAGATGTGGAGCTGGGAATCCCCACATCCATGATAATTCCCAGAAAAAATCCATCCCTGGCGTTCAGCACAGAGATTTGGCTTTTAAAAAATGGAATTTTTTTGAGGCACAGCTCAGTTCAGAGGCAAGCACACAACCTTTCCTTCTCCCACATTTTCCCTCTGGCAGTTTTTCCAGCCCCCTCCAGAGCTGGGTACGGTAATTTAGAATGTGCAAACAATTTGCAATTGACTTTATCCATAGCTCAGGGTGCCAAAAGCTGCCTGACTTCCACAAATCACTCCTGGCGCTTGACATCATTCTCCATTAACCCCGGGGTGAAGACTGAGCAGAGAACAAAAAAGCGAAAGCCAAAACTGCTCGTGACGTTTCTGCTGTTCCGAATGAAACACGGCTGGGCAGGGCCTGTAAAAGCCGGGCTCAAAGGCAGCTCTGGGAGGGGCGCAGCGAGTTTGCATGGTTGGGAAGAGGAGGAGACAGCAAATCGATCCTAATTTCACCGGGGCCTCATTAACCGCGGGCCATTGATCGGGGCTGCTCGGGAAGGGATTGATGGAGCTGCCCGTGGTGCTGAGCCCATGGAAAAGGGGCTGGGAAAAGGGCACTGCGGGGGACAGGGACAGCCGGGATGGGGACAGGGACAGCGGGGATGGGGACAGGGACAGCCGCGATGGGGACAGGGACAGCGGGGATGGGGACAGGGACAGCGGGGATGGTGACAGGGACAGCCGGGATGGGGACAGGGACAGCGGGGATGGGGACAGGGACAGCGGGGATGGGGACAGGGACAGCCGGGATGGGGACAGGGACAGCCGCGATGGGGACAGGGACAGCGGGGATGGGGACAGGGACAGCGGGGATGGGGACAGGGACAGCGGGGATGGTGCCACCCCCAGCCCCACATCCCGCCCGGAGCCAGGGAACTACACTGGAAGGGATCCACGCTCCTGGAGGAGCCCAGGAGGAGTTCCAGTTAAAACAAATAAATTGTGAAAATTCCTGGGATTTTCTCTTCCCTCCTTCAGCTGGATACAGACACTGACAGGGAATGGGCAGGTCCAGACACAGAGATACTGAGAGAAAAAAAAGTCCTGGAAAGCTTGAGCCCAGAGCCACCCAGCCCCAGGAAATTAAACTGGAAGGGATCCATGCTTCTGGAGGAGTTTGGTGCCTCTCTGAGCCCAGATAAAACAAATAAATTGTGAGACTTCCTGGGATTTTCTTTTCCCTCCTTCAGCTGGATACAGACATGGACAGGGATTGGGCAGCTCTAGACATGGAGACACTGAGAGAAAAAAAAATCCAGAAAAGTTTGAGGAGCACATTCAGATGAACTCAAAGTGTTTTTCCTAGTCCTTAACATGCTCATTCCATCTATTCATTAATTATTTTTCAGCCTGAGCATACTCAGCATCCCAGGGTGTGTTAATTTTATGTTTTTTCATTTTTTTTATTGCTTTAATTGCACGACACACTTGAGTCTGGATTACTTTGGAGAGGAATGCAAGGAGATTGGAACTCAGGCAGGGTGAATTCCAGCATGGCAGAGAGGGGAAATCTCACATGATAGATCCATTTCTGAATTCCCAGGGGAAGGAGTTTTCCCCTCTCAGACACTGAAATCTCTGCTCTCATACACTGAAATCTCCCCTCTCAGAAACTGAAATCTCCTCTCTCAGACACTGAAATCTCTGCTCTCAGACACTGAAATCTCCTCTCTCATACACTGAAATCTCCTCTCTCAGACACTGAAATCTCCTCTCTCAGACACTGAAATCTCCTCTCTCAGACACTGAAATCTCTGTTCTGACACTGAAATCTCCTCTCTCAGACACTGAAATCTCCACTCTCAGATGCTGCTGATGGCTCCAAAGATGTTTTTAACTGCAGGCAGTTGCTCAGCAACTGCATCCATGTGTGGCAGCACCACTCTTCACCTGGAGCAGGGAAACCTTGGGATGGCTCCACATAAAAATGGGGATGGTTCCTCACAAACATTGGGATGGTTCCTCCCAAACATTGGGATGGCTCCTCCCAAAGCTGAGCAGGGCCAGGAAACAGCGACAGCAACGAGCCACCAGTGCTTCTCCTCAGGTTGTGCCTCTGGTGCCCAGCAGCAGGGAAAGCCAAGGAAACTCAGCTGCAGGGGGAATTCATCCCAGTGCCCATGGGATGTGGAGCTGCTGCTCATGTTGGAGGCTGGTGGGGCATGGAGCTCCAAGGAAGCCTGAAGTTCATCCAAATTCTGGATCTGTTTTCCCAGTCCTGGATCTGTTTCCCCAATCCTGGATCTGTTTTCTCAATCCTGGATCTGTTTTCCCAGTCCTGGGTCTGTTTTCCCAATCCTGGATCTGTTTTCCCAATCCTGGATCTGTTTTCCTAATCCTGGATCTGTTTTCTCAATCCTGGGTCTGTTTTCCCAATCCTGGGTCTGTTTTCCCAGTCCTATTTAGCACAACCAGACCTAAGCAGGTTTTGAGTGGCAGCTGAAGCAGAAGGATTTTGAACAGGGATCTCAAATCCCATCCATTCCATCACCTGCCATGAGCAGGGACACTTCCACAGACTGGGATGTTCCTGCTCATCTGACACAGGGATTGGGGATGCACAGGATCCCTAAAATCAACCCAGAGCTAAAATAACAAACACTTTCCCCGTGGAGGTCACACTCCAGAACCACAGCATCATTCCCAAGAATTCTCAGCTCCTGAGTTTTCCCATTCCCATTCCCATTCCCACAGCTGTGGGAAGTGCTGGGCATTGAGCACAGAGCAAGTTCTGGATGCAGGGCCTTGGGATAAAAGGCATCCCAGGAAAACCTGAAATGCAAAGAAAAAAAGCAGCACGGGAAGCCCTGAGATGGAAACTGGTCACATTCAGTGTGGGAAAGCAAAGAGCTCCACTTGGTATGAATAATTCACAAACAGCCTCAGACAAATGATCTCAGCTCTAGAAGGAAATGGGAAAACCTCTGGAGGCTGCAGCTCTTTTTATTCCTGCCTGGCTCCTGCTGAATGCTGTTTTCTCTGGGGATATTTTTACTCTTTTAAAAAAAAAATCTATATGGATATCTAAACAGTTAGCCTGGATGTTCAGAGAGCACAGCACACCCCAGAGAAATCCTTTCATTTTGTGCTCATCTCTGGCTGCTGAATTATTCATTAACAGGGATCACGCAATGGGGGAAAAATTAAAAATTGGCAAATTAGTTTTCATTTGTTGCTGTTAATTATTTAGTGTTCTTCCCTTTTATTAGAGAAAACACAGAGGGGGATTAGTCTTGTTCTGGCACTCTGAGTTTGCTCCCCAGACAGCTCCCAAGTGAGCTTTGCTGTTGCTACTTGTGTGGAAAATCCATGGGAATGTGACTCCAGTGCTGAGATGTTGGGCAGAGCTGGATTTCTGAATTCCAGAGAAACGTTTGGATAATTTTCAATTTTTGGAAAAAAATAGGCAGGTGGGGCTTTATTTCCAGATATCACCCCAGCCACGGCATTAATGGAGATGCCATTAATTAATCTCCCTGAGCTCACCCAACATTCCCATCAACCTCATTCTGATAAAGAAATATCCTGATATTTAATGCCAGTGGAAATGAAATTGTCTCCAGAGCAATTTGGTTTGGATTTTGCAGCCTCACTGCCCTGCAGAACAAGAGGCAGGAGAGGTTAATCACAAATGCTGGAGGCAGAATAAAACTGAGCTTTGCTTCCCAAATCTCCAGCTCTCCCTAATCCTGCTCCTCAGCTCACAGGAGAACTCGTTCAACACCTCATCCAATTTTTCTTCCTTCTAATTTCTCATCCTGAAAAGCTGGAAAAGCTTTGATTCCTCCCAGCTTTCCTACCCAGGCAGCCACACAACTTCCAGCCTCAACTCTGATTTTTCTGGAGTACTCTCCTGCCACTCATTTATATAAATATGTATAAAATAATCACAAAGTAAGGATTAAAACCCCACCAGGCTTTGTGGGAGTCCCCATTATAACAAAACCATATCTATTTCAAGTTTTTTAACAAGTTCTTGAGATAAAACTGCTGTTGGTGCTGCTCAGCTGAGAGCCTGAGAGCAAATAATCCCAGCTGAGCCTTTCCAGGGAAGTTGGATTCTTCAATCACAGAGCCAAAATCCTGCTTTTCTGCAGCAGCTGGTGCTGCTTCACTGAATTTCTCTGCTGGGAAATGTGAAGGTGACCCCAGGACCTGCAGCACTCTCAGTTAATTCAGTCAGAGGGGGTCATCTTATAATGAACTGAATTAAACAGTAGTGGCTTGATTGGGTTGTTAATTCTGCCCTCCCTGCCTGAGGTTTTTGGTGCATCTTTACAGTCCCAGTTTCCTGCAAACACACATCCCTGGGAGGATTTCAAAGACAGATCCACCAGGACAGGAAATTAAAGGTCTCAGCTCCCAGACATCACAAGATCAGATCAAAAACCAAATCAAATCCCAGCCTTCACAAACAAAACCTGGGATAATGAAAGGAGGCCCTGGCCACAGGGAGGGGGAGGGGAATTACATCAGCTTTGCTGCCCTTCCAGGACCTTTCTCCAAATTAAACCAAAGTGCTGCATAATTATTCAGAGTAAAAAACCCCCAAAAATGACAAACCCCCCCCCCTCCCCTCTCTGTCTGCTCTCCCTGCAGTCTCTGCCAGGAAGGAGCCTCTGCTTTGGGTTTCCAAGACCAAAACTGAATTCAAATGTCAGAAAGAGCAACAACAAAACCCTTCCTTTGAAAGTCTCCAACCTCCCTCCATCCAAGGGGCAGAAAGGACAGAACTCATTTCACCAGAGCTTTGAACTTTTCTGCCATCCAAAAGCAAGGCAGAGCCCCTGGGCTCCCCCATCTCACTGATGAAATCTCTTCTTTCCCAGCTGCTTTCAGAACACCTTTGATTTTCAAAGCTCACAGAGACACCAAAGACCTTTCACAGCTGAGTCTGGGAGTGACACATCCCATTTTTGCCAGGTTTGATGCTACAGGAATGTCAGGAACACCACTGGAGCAACACACAAACACTGCCAGGCTGCACTGAGGTCACAGGAGCGAACTTCATCGACTGAAAAGCAGCAGAAAAGGTCAAACAGGCACTGGGAGTCCATCCCTGTGGGTTGTGTGTGTGTGGAGGGAAGGAAATGTTCTGGAAATGTTACATTGCAGATGCTGCTTTAATGCTGGGTTGGAGCTCTGGCAGCTGCAGCTTTCACAGGAGGGATCTGTCACAATCTGGCTTAAAAAAAAATACAAATGTTGGTGCTGGGTGCTCTGCTGCTGCCTTTGTCAGGGATTGCTGGAGCTGGTAAAGGTCAAAGCACAGGAGAGGCTCTGCAGGGAGATCAGCTCTGGCTGTGGGAAGGAAAGGGCAGCTGGGTGATGCTTTGTGATCTCTGGGAGCCAGGCAAGGCTCAGGGCTGGGAGTGCTGCAGGGATGCTGTGGCTCCTGGGCTGTTTGGGTGAATTTATTTGTCTGTACTCCTGTCACAGGAAGGAATTCCACCCCCTTCCATGCCTGTGCTGGGACACAAAGCTGGGGTGGGGGAATTTGAAGCACATGGTTCTCCATCCCATGTAAAGCATTAAAATCACCATAAAACACGAGCCCTAAGATTAGGGATTAAACCCAGGATTATCAACTGGGTCCCTGTTCAGTGAACTCTTCCTTGTTGGAAAATCCATTTTTATGGGCAGAAGAAAGCAACACAAAACACCAAAGCACCAGGACTGCAAAGCTGTGCCATCCCAACCTGAGGAACTCCTGAGAGCCAAACTCTCCTGCTGGAGAATCCCAGGATGGTGTGTGCTGGAAGGATCTTAAAACCCATCCAATTCCCCCCAGGACACCTTCCACTGTCCCAGGCTGCTCCCAGCCCTGTCCAGCCTGGCCTTGAACACTTCCAGGGATGCAGGGGCAGCCACAGCTTCTCTGGGAATTCCATCCCATCCATCCCCATCCTCCCAGCCTGGAATTCCTTCCCAATATCCCATCTACCAGAACAACTCCATAGAAAGAGGAAAAGCAGCTCAGTTTTGAGGATGGTGAGCAAAACTAAACCAGCACTGAAGTGTTTTTTCCTTCATCACACAAATAATTAGGAGCACACAGGGCTGTGTGATGCTTTTTAAACAGGATCTCATGCTGCTGGTGGGAATACAATTCCATGGCAATAGTTTATCCTGGTAAGTCAGCTCAGTGGGGTTACAGCGTGCCAAGCTGAAATGGAAACCATTTGTTTTGTGTCTGCATTGCAGCAGGAGCTGGCAGGGATTTTATGGAGCATCCCTGACAGCCTCCAAGTGTTATTTTTGCAAATGAAGGCCGTGCCTATGGAGTTAATGGGAGTGCAGGCAGCGAGGGGTCTCTCCCAGCCCTGGCACCCTGCTCAGCATCCTCTGCAGGAGCAGAGAATAAAACCTGACAGAGCTCTCTGTAATTACTGCTCTGCTTCACAGGATGTCACCAAACACTCCCCGTGCCACTCTGGTGACAGAGGACACAAACAGCACAAACAGGGCTCAGAGCACACGTGGAAAGGGGCTTGGCAAGCCAAGAGGTTTTCTCTTTGTGAGAGTGTGCAGAACCAGCCTCTGCCTTTCCAAGGAGTTCCACAAATCCTTGGCCCCACCAGCACTGATTTCTGGAGAGGGGTCTGCAGAGTTTGACCTGAGGGCATCCTCTGGGCACAAGGAAAGGAAATTCCTGCTCATGAAGGGAGGGATTGCCCCAGAAATTCAGCCCAGGGGGTGATGTGTAACTCCAAGGTGCACATTCCTCCTGCCACGGGAGCTCTGGGAGAGAAGGAGTCACACAGGTCTGCTCTGATGGAAAATAAAGAATCCTGGAATATCCCCAGCTGGAAGGGACCACAGGGATCATCCAGCCCAGCCCCTGCCCTGCACAGACACCCCAACAACCCCACCCTGCCCATCCCTGGGTGTCCCAAAGCTCCAGGAGCTCGGGCAGGTTTGGGAATGTGCCCAGCACCCTCTGGGGGAAGAACCTTCCCCTGATCTCCAGCTCTAGAGAGGCAGCAAATCCTGCATCCTTCAACCTCTCCAATTCCCATTGTCACAGAAATATTCCATGTTGGATGGCTCCAGGACTTATCCTGTGCCCCAAAATTTCCAGGCCAGATGTCTCTCAGCCCACTGCTGATCCTGCTTGTCTCCAGCTCTGGATGTTCCCCCTTCCCTTGGGCTCCTCCTTTCCCTTCTGACCTGCATTTTATCCATCTTGACAAGGAATTCTTCCAGCTCCAAAGCAGTTTTAAAGAATTATTTTATCCCTACTATTAATCTGGCTCCTACAGAACAGCAGCTTTGCCCCTGGACTGGAGAAGGGGGATCCATTTTCTGGGAATATCTTGTTTTTATTCCCTTCCCCATGATCCCTCGTCCCTTGCCTTGCCCCGACAGATTTTTGCATGCAGAACTTTTTCCAGATGGCAGATTTGGTGCAGACAGCAATTTGCATAATTTAAATCTGCTTCCTGGCATGAATTACCGCACAACACACCATGGGCTTTGATTTCCAGCTCCTCACAGCCAGGCTGGGAGTGCCCAGGAATTGCAGGTGACTCTGGAAAACCCTGGCTGAGCCATGGCACGGGGAAGAGCTGAAATCAAAAATATTTCCTCATGGAAATAATAATTCCCAGGGGAATGTGCTCCAAGCAGCACAATTCCAGTGAACTCTAGTAGCTCAGAGGCTGCTCTGGAGTGAGGAGGTCAAGGAGAGCTCCTGGTGGCAAAATTGGATTTTCCCACAAAGACAAAACCAACTTTGGGGTATTTCAAGAAGGTTGAAACAAATCCATGGTGAGTGAATCTCTTTTTCCTGACTTTCCAGCCCCAGAAGCTGGGCTGAGATCCAGAATCCCCTCTTTGGGTTTCCCAGCACACACACTGATCCCAAATGTCGTGGTCATTTGGGATGCAACCCCCCCCACCAGGAGCCTCCTGCCAAAAATGAATTATTCACCTTCCAGAGGCTCCAGGTTTTACCAAGCACAAGTTTCTGTCCCAAAACACACTCAGGAACAACTGAGAGATGGAAGCAGAAATGTGCTGGCAAACATGGAACACTGTTAGAACCCCAGTCACTAAAAATTTTAAACTTTCTGTGCTAACAAACACTAATCCCCAAAAAACTACTACATTTAACCTAAAACCACATAAAAACCCTTCCAAAATTACATAATAAAACTAAAATTATAGATATGTAGTTTAAATAAAACCATATGATATCACATAATAAAAAAACTTAAAGTTTAAAATTTTAAAACATAATAATACAAATTAAAATAATATAATATAGAAAACTAGATAAAGGAGTGCTGGTTTTATCTGTTAGCACCCTGGGCAAGCCAATGTCTTCAAACATTTATGTGTCTTATGTCTAAATTAATGCCTTTTAATTTCTGCACCAAGTGTTTGCAGCTTTATCTCCCTGTCAGAGGACCAAAAATTAATTTTGGGCTCCCTGAGCCCCATTTCCACTGTCAGAGCTCATGTTTAGAAATGTCAGCTGCTAAATTCCTAAATTCTGTTATTTGTGGGGTTGTGACAGGCCCCACAAATCTGAGGCCACTTCATCCCCAGGCAGGGAGCACCTCCATCATGGAGTGACTGAAATTCCACACAATTAAAGCCAAATTCTCAATTCCAGTTTGCTTTGGGATATTCACAGGCTGCTCCCAGTGCAATTCCTTCCCCCCAGCCCGGTGTGGATGTGTTTTCTGTCCTGATGGTGAATTCCCATCAACTTTCTGCCAGGGAAAAATCCCGGAGGCTCCTGATTGGGAATCACATCCATCACCCACTGCTCCACTTTTAATTACAGCACTCAAGGTCCTTCCCTCAAATCCTAAACCCGAGGAGAAAAGTGCTTTTCATTTGCACAGCATCCATGAAATTCCCTGCTCCATGATATCCATTTGCTGCTCTTTCCTGGACTAAGGGACAGATTCCCTCTCTTTCCCTTTTTCCATGAAAGATGAGTTTGCCCAAAGCCACAATCACTATAAAATCAGTTGTTTTGTGCTCACACTGAATTATAAGATCATTTTCCATCAGCAACTGTGCTTGTAAATGGATAATTCAGGTTTGTTTTGTCTGGGATATATTGCAGTTGGAACATTGATTTCATTTAATTGTACCAAATTTGGGGCTTTATTTTGAGATGTGGGCAGAACTTTGGGATGAGGAGTTTGACACAAATCAGCTGCTGGAATACTGACCTAAAATAATCCTGAGAGAGGCTTACACAGACACCTTCTCCCATTTAGGCTGAGCAATCCCAGATTCCTTTGGCATCTCTCCCTTTGCAACATTTTCTGACATTTTCCATCAGGATTCCAATCAATGAGCACCACAACAATGTCACTGTCCAATGGAAAATTCCTGTCAGGCACTGCTGGCCTCACCAGATTCCTCAGGGAGAGGAGGAAAGGGGTGGGATAAAAGCCTGGGATGTTTTGTGAAGAAGGAAAACAGGACAGGAGATGATTTAAAATCATCCTCAAGTTCAGGCACCTGGAAAAATGGAACACTCCACACTTCTCATCCAGTTATTAGCACATAAAAACCACTTTAAATACTTGCTAATTGAAGGAATTTAAAGGATTACCAGGAAATTAATTAATAAACCACCCTTGTCTGTGTCTTTCTGAAAGCAGTGCTCCACATTGTTGTAAAAGGCACCAAGTTGAACATTCTCCAACTGCTTTTTAATAAATGTAAATAATATTCCAAAGCAGGGACGAAATGCCAGCAGTTGAGGGGTGGCTGAGCCATCCATGGCATGTAAATGAATTCCCTGCCTGAGTATCAGGAATTAAATCAGCCCAATTTGCACAGCTTGAAAGGAGCTCCCCAAAATCCCTTTTATTATTTATGTGGGAAAAGCAGAGGAGCAGCAAGGGGGAAGAACTGCAGGTGACACCAGGATTCAGTGAAACCTGACAGAAAAAGCTGGATTTTTGGTGAAACTGTGGGCAAATAAATTAATCATGAACAAGGGAAATGCAAAAAGCACTTGGAGGGTGTAATTGGATTGACACACAAAACTAATGGCAACATTCCTGCAGCTAGGAGAGCAGATCCAGCTTCCTTCAGCAGGAATCATGGAATTATTAAATTTGGGAAAGGCCTCAAGGGTGTTCCTAAATCCCACAGAACTGGGATTTCATCTCCCATTCCTAAGGGATGGGAGCTCCTCTCTGCTTTGCTCCCCAGAGCTCAGCCTGGATTATCCAGTGGGGCTCACTGGCCCAGCTCAGTGTCAGATTGGTTCTCAAATTCCCACTTTTCCCCAGTTTTCCTGTCTCCAGTCTGGCACCAGCTCTGTTTCCACCCCCTTGACATCCCTTTAAATGAGGGATTGTCCCAGTTCAGTCTCCAGGTCTCACACAGAAGGAGAAGAGCTGAGATTTCCTTTTCCTCATGGATATTTTCCCAGCTCTGCTTTTTCCCCAAATCCACTCTTTAGACCCTTCAAAGGCTCTGACCCTGCTAAGTGGAAATGTCCCCACAGCAAGATCCTGCTGGAAACCTGGGATGAGCAGAGCTGCCCAAACTCCAATTAAACCCCAGCCAAGATCCTTGTTTCAGGAGACATTTCCATGTTTTCTCTGGGTGATTTCACTCAGTAGTTACACCCTGTATTTACTCATCCAACCTGTTGTAGAGGAGTGAGCTGGAGCTCAGGCCCAGCTCCTGTTCTCAGGGGACAGCACAGAAATCTGGGACAACACCTGGAGCTGTCCCACTTCTCCTGCCCACCTGAATCCTGCTGCTCCAGATGCTGCAGTCAGCTTTTCCAGCTGTAGAAAATATGGAATATTGGCTTTGCTGTGTTTTCCCAGCTGGAATCAGGACACTGAGAGCCATGGGTCTTTGAAATAGTTACAGGTCCCCTGAAACAGGAAAATTTCCCCTTCAGAGAGCTCATCCCAACCAGTTTGTTGTTTATTCCTGTGTTTTCTGTGGCATCCAGGGAAATTGCTGGAAGTGCAAACATTCCCTGGCATTTGATCTCTTCCCTGTATTTCAGGTCTGTACAAGCTTTGCACACAAAGCCAGGCTTTAGCCCTTGGGCACATAAAGAGTCTCCCTGGTTTTATTTGGATTCCAGGAATTCCCAAACTGCCAGAGCAGGAACCTGCAGGAGCCTCATGCCAAAAAAAAAAAAAAAAAAATTAAAAAAAAAAATTAAAAAAAAAAATATGAGTTTTAAG